>JARQOC010000006.1:92089812-92545298 GCA_033576535.1 Allobates femoralis
AAATACGGCGAAGCCCACGTCATTTTTTTTCTGAAAAATCAATAAAACAATCCTAAAAAAGGGATTGCATCTTTATTAACCCCTCGCCCATGGTCCAGGGGTTAACAAAGATGCAGTCCCTTTTATTTATATTGTTTTATGGATTTGTCAGAAAAAAATTTGACGTGGGCTTCGCCGTATTTCTGCAACCAGCCGAATCCAGCAGGCAGCGACGGGCTGCCCCCAACCCCCAGGTGCCTATTTGTACCTGGCCAGACAAAAGAATATAGGGAAGCCCTTTTTTTTTTATTATTTCATGAATTTCATGAAATAATAAAAAAAAATGTGTGGGGCTCTGCGCAATTTCTATGTCTAGCCAGGTACAGCTAAGCAGCTGGGGGCTGGAATCCGCAGCGCAGGGAGGCCCAAGCTTTCTGGGCACCCCCCACTGCAAATTGCAGCCCGCAGCCGCCCCAGAAGATGGCACGTTCATTGAAGCGCCATCCTCTGGTGCTGAACCCCGCTCTTCCAGCGGCCCTGGTGGCGGTGGCACGCTGGGTAATAAAGGGGTTAATACCAGCTTTGTTATACAAGCTGGTATTAAGCCCGAGATTCTTAATGTCAGGCCAGGTTTGAACCGGCCACTAAGAATCTCCAATAAAGGGTTAAAAAAAACACCACACAGAGAAAAATTATTTATTAAAAATAAAGACACAGACACCATTAGGGACTCCATCTTTACTACCACCACATATCCCTCCAAAGACCCAGGTTTTCTCTCTTCTTTCTTCTCTCTTCTGTCTTCCTTCTTCTTCTTGTTGAACTCATTCAGCTCTGCTACATCACACATCACACAGTAGGGGGCGGAAATGCAGATAGAGCCTGAAGCTTCCGAGACACATCTGCGATTTGTAAATCGCACATTACTCGCTATTACTCGCTTCCCCATTCATTAACATTGGACTCGCTAGACTCGCAATGAGTAGCGAGTCCCGGGCTCAGACTCGCTAGAGTCAAGCGATTCCGAGTAATTTAGGACTCGCCCATCACTAGTTGTGCGCATAGTTGTTCAAATCATGTAAGAGGGTGTAATTAGTTGGAATGTTTGATATGTTTGTGTAGGTAATCTTGCATCTTTTTGTATTGCAAGAATGATATGTTGGGCCTTAGTTCGTCAGATTGTACTTCTTCGAGTTAGAGAAGGGAGCCGTCTTGAAATAGTTGATCTATCGGGATAGGAGGGGCAAGGGAGGATGTGGAGGTGGCACTTAACTTGTGAAATGCTTTTAAGCAGACCAGGCCTATCAGGTCTTGCAAGGTCAAGAGTGGGGATAATGGCGGAATTGCAGATGTGCTTTCTGCCAGGTCTTGAGGACTGCCTGAGTAAGTTCATTAAGTGGGGTTCTGCATTTATCTTTAATATCAGGCGTTACGACCAAGGCTCTCAATGAAGTCCCTGCCAATTGCTCATCTATCAGTAACCAATGCTTGTCTGAGGTGCTCTTTATCCAGTCAATCACTCAGGTGAGCAATGCAGCCTTGTAGTACTTAAAGATATTCGGTGCTCTCATGCCTCCCTTGGCCTTTGGGAGAGACAACGTGGAGGAGGCAATGCGAGGTTTCTTATTTTGCCAAATTAAGTTGAAAATAAAGGAGTGAATTTTAGATAAATAGTGAATAGGTATATAGATAGTGAGCATCATGAATAAATACATGAAATTTGGAAGAATAAAGCTTTTTATTAAATTTTTTCTACCGACCCAAGATAGGAAGGGCACTTTCCTGGCCTGGACCATTTTGTTGGCTTTTTCCAGTAATGCTAAAACATTAAGGTCGAGGAGGTCTTTAACTGATCTAAAATGTGAGATAAATGCGCAATAGGGTTTAATCTTTTAAGGCAAAGAGCAATGTAAAAAACCTGACAGAATCTGCTCATCTGGTAAGGTTGTGTGTACCCACAACCAAGTTTGAGAACTCAGAGGCCAGCTGCTGCAGGATCCACACCTCCACGAACAACTGCGGTGCAAGTAAATGCCTTATAGGACAATGTGTAGCTTTAACCCGAAGCGTTTCAGAGCCAAAACCCGGCTCCTTCCTCAGGGACAATCAGTTTGTCCTTGAGCAAGGAGCTGGGTTTTGGCTCCAAAATGAATCAGATTAAAGCTACATCATATCCAGACACTCCGGTCTTCTGGCTTTCCCTTGGCAGCAGTGCAGATCTTGCGACACATCGTCCTATAAAGAATATCATATCTGACTTTCTTAAAATGTTGTAGGGTCTGGGATCTGGAAGCTGGGGAGTTTAACCATTATGTGAGACAATCTTAAATACCTTGTTAGTTGTCACGACCTTGTCAAGCGCCTTCTGAAGATTGGTGCCAAGCTTTCCAGGGTACTAGGTTGATGAGGGAGGGTGTGTGGGTTGTGAGGGAGGTGGGGGAAGAAAAGAAAGGAAGGAATATCTATAAGAAGGTAAGACAATAGCATTAAACAACAAAATATGTAAAAAGGTATACCACAACAAAATGAAAAACGACCAGAAATTGGTTTATAACAGTCAATGGGCTGATATACAAATTACCTAGCAAGCTGATAAGTTAGTAATGGGGTTGAAGTGATAGACTGCAACGAGCATTCAACAACCACTTAACAAGTTTCGGCTAAATGATATTCTAGAGATTAGCCCAAATTATCAGATAAGGCAATAAAAAAAAGAAACACAGAACTCTAGCGTGGATCTGTCTCACTTCTAAGGTCGGCTTCACACTGCGTGTGTGATCCAATCCGTAGCTGTCCGCTTGAAGCAGACAGCCGCAGACTGGATCAGCACACAGGACTGGGGGGCTATTATGCCCTCCGATCCTGTGTGCAGCGCACGCAGCTGCAGCCGCTGACAGGTCAGGACCGTGGCGCTCGTGGTCCTGACTTATTAGCAGAGGGAACTTCGTGCGCTGCACACAGGATTGCAGGACATAATAGCCCCCCAGTCCTGTGTGCTGATCCGGTCCGCGGCTGTTTGCTTCAAGCGGACAGCTACGGATTGGATCACACACGCAGTGTGAAGCCGGCCTTAGAGAAAATAGAAAATTGAGTCTCAGGTGAATTCTTTAAATAAACTAGAGCATAGGCAGGGTGCTCATCCACCAGGGATCTCTTCCTCTCGAGGGGTTGTTCTATCCACCTTGCTTTCCATTTTATATTATTTACGTGATATTTGGCTTGTGCCGGGCATTTTCATTAAGACTCTTTTAAGAATTGACAGATTACGACAGCACTACCTTCTTTTAGGCTCATTTCTACCAATATTTCTTAGGAAATTAATGACCAGTTGAGTGGTGAGGTTAGCAGATTAAAAAAAAATTTCACATTTAAAGTCAGAGGAAAAAAATGTTCTATAGGTGAAATGTGCTTTTAAAATTTATTTATCTGCAATAACAGGGAGAAAAGCTTTTTATAGTGCACAACAATAATAGGTCTAGTAATTTGTGCAGTCAAGGTAAACTTTTGTTCATGCTATTGCAAAGATATAGACAGAAACAGTGAAAGGTGCAGCAAAAATGTCTCACAAAAGAAAAATGCTATATTAATATTATAACAATATTTAATAAAAAGGCAGGGGATCTAAAAGGACGGCTACACACACATGCCAAGGTCGCACGTATATCTGCTTTAGTGTATAAATGCCTAAAGTATAAGTCATAGTAATGTAATCTAAAATAAAATATAGTTGAAAAAATAGAAATACATAGACCCGTTGGTTGGGGACAACACCGAACCTTACTACCGGCTTATATCAAGCTGTATACGTTTTTGGAGCTTTAAATGAAATTTTTAAGCTTTCTGGAATTTGCAGGTGTTTCGACACCTGCAGGGTGTGAATATTGGAAACAGTGCCAGATGTGACAGCAACTGAGAAGTCCAGGAAGCTTATAATAATGTCCTTAAAACATCAGTTTGAGAGAACTTAATATTTTTTGAGAATTATTTTCAAAGATTTTCTTTATTCCTTTTATTTTTTTAGCATTTCTTTTAATTATTTGTTTTTGGGAGGGACAGCAAACCCTTATTATTGCAGAGGGTCAGCACTGTGTGAGGCCATCTCTTCAACAGTAATGTGATACCAATTCATATAAAAATATCATGTGGCCATTATAAGCTTCACACACGCATGTTCTTATAGATCAGTTCACACTCATGAAACACCATACTATTGATATTGTTTCTTGAAAATGTGCAGTAGCTATATAATTTCATTCTATACATTTGTAAGGCCGATTTCACACCATGGCAAGATCAGGTCCAGGGCTGTCTGGTGTGAACGGACCCGATTTTGAAACTTAACGGAGTGAAAACATGCCCTCCGGTCTGGTTTGCAGCTGGATGCAGCCGAGCGCAGCTGCAGGTGCTGGAATTTCAGGATCTAGCCACGGTCCTGAAATCTCTGCAGAGGACCGCTCATGGTGCTGAAGCTAAGCAGCACTCACTGCTAAACTCCAGCACCCAGCGTCCGACTCCCCGATCTGATTTTATGGGATCTGGGAGGATCCGATTTTATCCGATTATTTTTTCCCCCAGACACAAAAACGCTGCAAGCAACGTTTTTGTGTCCGGGAGAAAAATCCAAATTGTCCCGGATCCTCCCGGACAGATGGAAACCGGATGGGAAATAACTGACATCCGGCTCCATCCGGCCCCATAGGGTTACATTACTGCAAAATCGGGTCCGGGGCTGTCAGGTTTACATCGGACAGCAACGAACCTGATCTTGCTGTGGTGTGAAGCCAACCTAATACTCATTTTTGGCATCCGCACAACTTTTTTATATGTACGATTATTATTGAACTTGTCCTTGCATTGCTGCAGTGCCCACTAGCCTTATTCAGCTTTCCAGATGAATTGGTGAATAGTTGACCTGAATTAAGATATTTGTTTTCATCATTATGTCTCCTACAAATATGTCAGGTTTCAATAATCACTGGCACTGCACTTAGGTGTTACCTTGTGGCATAGGGAATTGGATTTGTGAATGACGTTACTTCTGCAGGTCACCACATGGAAAGGTTAATGAGAGGAGCTAAGCAATAGGATTGTACAAACAGTAATATCTTGTAGTGATTACCGTAATTATGTCTGGCTCAGTCCTGGCAGTGAAAGAGGTGGATCCCTAGGCAAATAAAACAGTCATCACTGCGGAGCTCAAAGTTTCAGCACCATATTAGTGCATCCCAAACCATCTACATTCTGCTACAATGTGTTCACTTTCTACCATTTGCCAGCATTGATCCCACGCAAAACATTCCTCATCTAGAGGAGGAGGTCATCTTCATCACCCCCCGGGGTAGAGTAGGTTCAGCAGAATCAGACCTGGAGTGGCAAGCAGAAGAGATAGACACATATGTGACCTGAGGAGCTCACTGTCAGGTGACCCTTTCCCGATGCCATCTGGGACCAGGAGCAACAGATGTCAGACTGCAGAGGACCTTAAAGCCTGCTTGGCTGTATGTCACCTGCAAAGCTTTTCCCTGGCGTAAACTACAGGTTCCCTTGTACCTGCAGGTCGGGTGACATTTTACTAATCACAGTCTCCCGACCTGCAGGAACGGGATCCCGCCATGATGCATATGTCATGGCATGGGTTGGGAAGGCACCTGTTTTCATGACATGTATGGTGCGTCAAGAATTTGGAAGGAGTTAATAATATACATGTTCCCCCCATCATGGGGGCATTCACAGATGTGTGGGCAGTCCACTCCAGTTCTATAGGTGTCTCATTGCTCCTTCTGTGTGATGCCCCGGTGGGTGTGATAATGTTAATCTGGTATGTGCCCCCTGGCTTTTTGAGATGTGTCCACTCTTCTGGGTATGATGTGCAGTTACATCATTTCCAGTCCTGTGCTTTGCACAGTCTAGTTGGGTGTCCATTGACAGCTTCATCATGTGAACTGCGCATGCTCTGAAGGTGGCAATGTGGCAATGGGGCAGTCAAGTGCCGGGTAATACTGGGGTTATCCCAGTTCATGGATGAACGTGAACTCGGATAATGTGTTGATTGCTCTCAGTGTGAGAAACAAGATACAGATCTTGTAGTTGTGATACCTTTTAATGGCTAACAAAAATAAAATAAATGATGTTATAAGGTGAGCTTTCGAGACGACTCAGGTCTCTTCATCAGGCATGGTATGACAAGATATTGAATGAAACTCAAAATATATGCATGCACAACTAAAATGATTGGACATTTGACTAAATAAACAATACAAAGGCTGGACATTTGGCAAAATAAACAAACAGCCTTGGAGAAGATCTTCAAACAGGCAGGCCCAGTGGTCATAAAGTCTCTAGGACACTAAATTATAAGAAAACTTGGTGTCTAAGATTCCCATGTCTTTGAACAACATTGTTTAGACATGGTAATGAGCCATAAACCATCAGCAATGTTCAGTCCATTCTGTATACAATTGAAACTTCTAATTAGCTTGGATTCACAGACTCTTCGATGTTTTTGGGATTTGAAATTACCTCTCAAAATTAAAACCTTCATATTATCAATGTTATGTCCCTGGCCAGAAAAATGCTCCGCTACTGGAAAATTGATTTTTTTTGTGTGTAATTGTGTGACGATGAGATCTCATCCTTGCTCTTAGACGCTGTCCAGTCTCACCAACATAGAAAGAACCTACTGGGCAAATGGTGCACATAATTAAATATACCACATTGGAAGAGGAGCATGTGAAAGTCCCAGGAATCTTATAATCCTGCTGTGTGTTGGGGATCTGTATCCTGTCTCTGGTCTCTATGTGAGCACAGGTCTTGCAGCTCTTCACATTGCATGAATAAGTTCCTTTTGGTGTATCCGAGGGCATCAAACTTCGGACCATGATGTTTCTTAAATTGGGAGGCTGCCTGTAGCACAGCAAGGGAGGGTCTTTGAATAATATTCTAAGTCGGTCATCCTTGTGTAGGATGTGATGAAGTTTCCTGGCAGTTTTCCTTAGTACCTCAAGCTGTGGGTTGTAGGTCACCACCAGGGGAACACGTTGGTTCTCTTCTTTTTCTCTGTATTGGAGTGCTTGACTTCTAGGGATCCTTGTGGCTTTAATGATCTGATCCTCAATGGAGGAGGGGTGGTAGCCCTGGTTTAAAAATGTCTTTTTTAGCTGGTTTAAGTGTTCATCCCTTTCCACTGGGTGGGAGCAAATACGGTTATATCTGAGGGCCTGGCTGTAGACAATGGATTTTTTGATGTGTTTCGGGTGGAAACTGTCCCATCTGAGGTATGTGGGACGGTCAATCGGTTTCCGATATACTGTTGTCTGGAATGAACCATACACATGGCAGTCGGCACCCGGAGCCCAGCCGTAAAGTGAGCGCTTCTCTCACTGACGGCTGTGCTTCATTGTTATTCTGTGCCTGCTCATCTCTGTCAGCAAACATATTTGTCTGATGGCAATGATGTAGCAGAGCTGAAGTAAGAAGACGTGTGGAATATGTCAAAGCGAAGATTTTTTTTAAAACCGCAGCCTGCAGCTGACCCTGGAAATGGAGCATTCAGTGTAGTGCCATTTCCAGGTGCTTTACCTGGCTCTTCCAGCAGCTCTGGTGGTGGGTGGCACACTGGGTAATGAAGAGGCAATACCAGCTTTGTATTATCAGCTGGTACTAAGCCGGAAATTCATGATATCAGGCCCAATTAGGCCTACCGATCATGAATTTCTAGTAAACAGTAAAAAAAACACAACACAGAGAAATTTTGTTAATTAGAAATAAAACACATTAAGGGAGTCCATCTTTTTTAGAAAAATACAATCCTTGCTCCGACATAATCCATAGGTCTTCTGTCTTCAGCTCTGCTACATCTTTGCCATCAGACAAATACATCTGTTACAAAGATGAGCAGGCACATAATGACGCTGAAACACAGCTGTAAGTGAGAAAAGTGCTCTCTTTATGGCTGGGCACCAGGTGTTGACTGCCATGCGAAAAGCTATTCGAGCTTGTGTTCATCAGTGTGCTGGAATAACCCCAGCATCACTCAGCTCCCGCAGGCTCCATTGTCACCTTCAGAGCATGCGCAGTTCGCATGATGAAGCCAGAAATGGGCACCTAACTAGCCTGCACAATGTGCAGGACCAGAAATGGCATCACTGCGTGTCATACCCAGAAGAGTGGGCACATCTCATAAATTCAGGGGGCATGTACCAGGTTAACATTATCATGCCCACTGGGGAAAGAGGAAGCTAGCCGGGGAAGCTACACATATATAAATAATGTCCAGCTCATAAGGCAGACCACACTTCAGATTGCAATGACTGCAACAAAACATAATAAGCCAAAAACCAGAACTGGAACTAAAGTGTAATCACGTAGTAGGTGCATGTTCAGATTAGCCTTATAATAGCAAAAACAACAATAAGGAAAAATGGGCAAATACCTTAAAAATAAATACCGTATATACTCGTGTATAAGCTGACCCGTGTATAAGCCGACCCCCCTACTTTTGCCCCCAAAAACTGGGATAACCTATTGACTCGCGTGTAAGCCGAGGGTGGACCCCAGCACAGGTATACAGCTCCCAGCAGTGTGGTATACAGCCCCCAGCAGTGTGGTATACAGCCCCCAGCAGTGTGGTATACAGCCCCCAGCAGTGTGGTATACAGCCCCCAGCAGTGTGGTATACAGGCCCCCCAGTGGTATACAGCAGGCCCCCAGTGGTATACAGCATCTCCCAGGAGTATACAGCATCCCCCAGGAGTATACAGCATCCCCCGGGAGTATACAGCATCCCCCAGGAGTATACAGCATCCCCCAGGAGTATACAGCAGCCCCCAGGAGTATACAGCATCCCCCAGGAGCATATAGCAGCCCCCAGTAGTATATAGCAGCCCCCAGTAGTATACAGCAGCCCCCAGGAGTATACAGCATCCCCCAGGAGTATACAGCATCCCCCAGGAGTATACAGCAGCCCCCAGGAGTATACTGCAAAACCCAGGATTATACAGCATCCTCCAGGAGTATACAACAGCCCCCAGTAGTATACAGCAGGCGAGTGCCGGCAGGAAGGGGCTGTATCAGATAGTCCACTGCTCCCCCAGCCGCGGGATGCAGTGCACTAACTGATGCAGCCCCCTCCTGCCGGCACTCGCCCCCCATACTGTGCAGAGTTCCCCCCCCGCAGCATTAACTTACCATCCAGCGTCTTCATCACCCTCAGGTCCATCCTTGCGCTGTGTTCCCGGTCTCACGTGACCCGCCTCTGCTGCGGCATGATGTCATCGCGGGTCACGTGATCGGAACACAGCGCGTGATGAAGACGCTGGATGTAAGTTAATGCAGCAGGGGGCTCTGCACAATGTGGGGGCCAGCAGGAGGGGAGCTGCCTGTGTACCACTGGGGGGCTGCCTGTATACACTGGGGGGCTGTATGCACGGCTCCCCCTGCCGCTGTGATGGGCGGGGGGAGCCGTGCATATCTAATGCGCAGCGTCACGTGACGCGCCGCTCAGTCAGCAGCCTCCCCCCGCCTGCTACAGCCTCCCCAGCACCCGGACACAGCCCCCACCATAGGATTACCGTATTGACCCGTGTATAAGCCGAGGGGGGGACTTTTCAGCCCAATTTTTGGGCTGAAAAACTCGGCTTATACACGAGTATATACGGTAAAAGTAAAATGCTAGAGTGCATAAAAGTAATAAATAGGGTACTTGGTGACATTGCTAGTGCTCTCTGTTGGAATCAAGGTCCTGCTGTTACCTTGCCATTCGCACGCCATAGGACACATGGTAAGGTTTTTTACTTCTAGGTAGGGACCGTCCCAATGGGCTCACCTTGTCATGGGGATACGGCTTGCACATTTTTTGATCAAAATAATGTCACCAAGTACCCTATCTATTATTTTTGTGCACTTTAGCATTTTACTTTTACTTATTTTAGGATATTTGCTAATTTTTCCTGGTTGTTTTTGTTGTTATAAGACTCGTGTAAACAAGCACCACTGCGTGATTACACTTTAGTTCCAGTTCTGTTTTTTTGCTCATATTGTTGTAAAGATTTTGAAAATCTGCAATAAAATCTGCATGTCTATTCTGAAGCCGTAGTCTGAGAGTACAGAAGTGCTGTGCCAAGATGTTTTTTCCTTGCAGATTTGCTGTAGATTTTGAGGCAGAAAAAATCTGAACCACACATGCAAGTAAAAAAATGAACATGGGCACAGCAACTGTCATAGACTTTTCTGGCCCAGGAAAGACATGTAGATTTTGATGCAGATTCTCAAAATCTGTGTAAAAAAAGGCATCAAACAATACACCGTGGCCTCAATGTATGGAAGGGTCCAGGGAGATGCTGCAGTCTTGAAATTGCCAAACCTTTGAAGCGTGATCACCAAACAGTCATGGCAAATAGCCAAAAGGGTCGCAAGAAGCGTGTGGGCAAAAAAGGCGCAAAATAACTGCCCATGAATTGAGGAAAATCAAGCGTGAAGCTGACAAGATGCCATTTGCCACCAGTTTTGTCATATTTCAGAGCTGCAACGTTACTGGAGTATCAAAAAGCACAAGGTGTGCTATACTCAGGGACATGGCCAAGGTAAGGAAGGCTGAAAAATGACCACCTCTGAACAAGAAACATAACATAAAATGTCAAGACTGGGCGAAGAAATATCTTAAGACTAATTTTTCAAAGGTTTTATGGCCTGATGAAATGAGAGTGACTCTCGATGGGCCAGATGGATGGGCCAGAGGCTGGATCAGTAAAGGGCAGAGAGCTCCACTCCGACTCAGACACCAGCAAGGTGGAGGTGGGGTACTGGTATGGGCTGGTATCATCAAAGATGAACTCGTGGGACCTTTTTTGGCTGAGGATGGAGTGAAGCTCAACTCCTGGACCTACTGCCAGTTTCTGGAAGACAACTTCTTCAAGCAGTGGTACACGAAGAAGTTGATATCGTTCAAGTAAAACATGATTTTCATGCAGGACAATGCTCCATCACATGTATACTCCACAGCGTGGCTGGCCAGTAAAGGTCTAAAAGAAGAAAAAATTACATTGCCCACTTGTTCAGCTGATCTGAACCCCATAGAGAACCTGTGGTCCCTTCTAAAATGCGAGATCTACAGGGAGGGAAAACAGTACACCTCTCAAAACAGTGTCTGGGAGGCTGTGGTGGCTGCTGCACGCAATGTTGATCGTAAACAGATCAATCAACTGTCAGAATCTATGGATGGAAGGCTGTTGAGTGTCATCATAAAGAAAGGTGGCTATATTGGTCACTAATATTTTGGGGTTTGGTTTTTGCATGTCCGAAATGTTTTTTTCTAAATTTTGTGCAGTTATATTAGTTTACATGGTGAAAATAAACAAGTGAGATGGGAATATATTTTGTTGCTTAATAATTCTGCACAGTAATAGTTACCTTCACAAACAAAACAGATATCCTCCTAAGATAGCCAAATCTAAAAAAAAAACACTCCAACTTCCAAAAATATTAAGCTTTGGTATTTATGAGTCTTTTGGGTTGATTGAGAACATAGTTGTTGATCAATAATAAAAATAATCCTCTAAAATACAACTTGCCTAATAATTCTGCACACAGTGTATACTGTTTATATTCATATATGTGTGTTTAAGAATTATTATGTGCTATATTAAAGTTTTTTTTACTTAATTCCTTGTGTGCTGAACTGTTTCTGCAAACAAATGCATTGATACTGCTCTAATGAGACTGGCAAAAAAGCTTCTGGCCTGATAGTCTGACGTATGGAAATAGAACACACTACACACAACCTTGTAGAACAGGACTAGCCAAAAGCAGTCCTCCATGGCCACAAATAGTGCATGTCTTCAGGATTTCCCTTCAAATAAGAAGGAAAAGAAGCGCACATAGAGTAATACCTTTGGGTTTGATGGTCACACGGACCCCCACAATAGACTCACCTGGTCTGGTTGTGAATAGTCACAACTCCCTTGGACAAGCACGTATGGTCACATCAGGCTCCCGGCGAGAAGTAAGGATCCACTTGGAGAAAATAGAACGGGATGGATAGAAGCCGTGCTGACCACAATAAGAGTAACAGAGTAACACACAGAGTAACAATATTTTTTATTTTGTTCTTTTGCTGAAGGGGTAATGAATTCAATAAAATTAACCAAGAGTATTCCTTGTTTTAAAATCCACTCTACACAGTTTATTGCAAATGACTGATCTGCTATTATAGACTGAGTTACTCTGGATTGATTTATTCTACAAAGCTATTTCAGACTGTCATTCTGTCACCTGTGAAAACTCACTTATTACTGTATATACTCGAGTATAACCGACCTGAGTATAAGCCGAGAGCCCTAATTTTACCACCAAAAACTTGGAAAACTTATTAACTCGAGTAGGAGCCTAGGGTGGGAAATGCAGCATCCTCCCATCCTGGTATATAGCCCTTCACCACTTTATATAGTCCCCCATCACTGTATATAGCCCCCGTCATGGTAAATGGCACCCTATTCACTGTGTATAGCCCCTATCATCTTGTTATATAGCTCCCCAATAACTGTATATAGCCCCCTTCACTGTATATAGCTCGCCATGCTGGCAAATGGCTTCCCTTTCACTGTATATAGCCCCCTCATCACTGTATATAGTGCCCACATGATAATGTATAGCTCTCAACACTGTATATAGCCCACTCATCACTGTTTATAGCCTCCATGCTGGTACATAGCCCCCTTTCACTGTATATAGACCTTCACGGCTTTTGTGTGATGATTCCCTCTCTGTCAAAGTCACTAGCCCTAGTCTGATGGCTATGTTCCTAGACCGTGGTAGTAGGTAGGCTGCAGGTCATAGAGTACCTGCCCCACACGGGTATGTCCTGTGAATAGAGTCCTAGAGTATCCCCCGGTCCACCTCTATAGAGCAGTCTCTCTGACTGTAGTGGCCTAGCCTCCAGTGTCCCAGGTACGGCTGTGGGATCAACAGGCTCCCTTCTTCTCACAGTTGGGTGTCTCTGTTTCTGGCTTCTTTCCCTCTAGGTTGCTGCATCCTCCAGGGAACCTTTCCTCCTGGGAATAACTGTTCTCACTGTTCTTCTTCTGTTCTGTGTGTTCCCAGGTTTTTCTATTGTTGGTCTCTCCACCCACTTGTTCAGTGCTGCTCTACACTCCACCCATACTACTCTTAACCCCTGCTACCCCTTGCCCAACCTAGAGTCCTAGGCGTAGGGTCGGTGTGTGTACCTGTGTGGGTGTGTTTTAGTCAACCATCTCTAACTTACTTCTGCAGTTCACCCTGGGGCCACCCTGGTTGCAGCTGTGCCACATTCCCCCAGAGCTAAATCCAGTGTGTCCTGACACTGGCAACACCACAGTAAGCTCAATTTGTTTTTATGTAACAACAACAACATTTAAAATACGGTAAGTATACTTGGGTCTTCCCGTCTGGGAGGTGCTTTTTTTGAATGTTACCAACAAAAACAATACTATATATAAAAGTCCAAAATTCTCAAAAAGTGCAAAAAGTTCACTGTACTTACGGGTGTCTCGGCTTAGGTGGCCTGGCTTTACTTTTACCACCCCAAGCACTTTCTGTCCCTAACTTAATATGCATGGAGGTTAGTCCAGTTCCTCCACCTGTCTGTACACTAAATTTTACCGGGTTCCATTCACATTTATTCTCTTATAAAACCTCTGCATATAAAACCAATAGAGAGAACTCAGGGTACTCAACTATATACATGCACAGTTCAGATTATTCACTGTTCATAATCTCACAGTCTTTTAACTTAGCATAATGTCAAGCAAGAAAAAGGGGAATCTACACACACACTCAGGAAAAGGATGGGGACATCAAAGTAAACATCACATTCTCACTTACAAATTAGCTGTCCGGGTACAGCTCAGTCCTTCATCTTTTCCTCCTTCTTTGGCACCTTCCAAGGCAAAATCTCTTGACGGGCACATGAAATGTTCACAATGGGTGCTGAAAACTCTGGCCATCCATCGAAGGACGTCTGCGTCCCTTAGGCACAAGTGGTTACAGGCACAGTCTCTGCAGTTTGCTGCTCTGGGGCCGCTGCATCTGTAGAATCTGGGTACACATCTGATACTGTTGCAGCTACGGTCTCTTTCAGGGACAGTCTTTTTACTTGCATGGCATATGGGCCTTGCTCTCCGGGTACTTGAATGAAGCTCACCCACTCTCCCACAACCAGATTCCTGTCTGGTTGACCTTCTGGCAGGTGGGACTCCACATCGCGTCAGTTCGCAAAGACATCTGCATGAGCGCCGGGCTCACTGATGAAAGTGTATCCCTCTTTACGCTTAAATTTTACGACCTGCCATTTGTGGCGCCAGGATCTGGATATGGCCGGGCTGGCGAACAACACTACTTTTGCTGCTATTGTCCTCTCGATCTTCTCCTGCCTCTGCACCCCTTTTACAGCATCCTCTTTCTCCCACTGGGCCATGCATCTTTTTAGAAGTTCTTCCCGGGTGAGGATCTCCACCTGGCATCCTCCGCTGGCCTCTGCTACGCTGGGGAAGCCCATAAGATCTGCTCTCCTGTTCTGCCACCAGCAGCGCAATGCCTCTCCTCTCACCTCTTGGGTTGGCGCTACTGAAGTCAGTGGTTCTGGCAAGCCTGGGCAACTCTCCTCCAAAGCCCCCAATAGATCACTCATTCTCCTCGGCCCTGCGCATTCTCCTGCAGAACGGGGGTTCTGGGCTGCGACCACCCATCAGGGTGCCACTTTCTCCTTCTCTCTGGGGCTCTCACTGCACTCTGTGCCCAGGTTCCTCCACTGCTTCTCGCTGCCGTGGGCCTGTCGGGATCAGCCTTAATATCCCCCTTCTTGTATCCATCTCCAGGTACTGCTCGACTTCCGTCCAGTTGTCTACATGTGCACACTTGTTCGTCCCCTTCTTTGGGCGTCGCTGATTCTTGCTGCGCTGTCGGACGACCCACCCCTAGACAGAGCTACTTTCTGTTGAGTGGCAGTGCGCTTCCCCGGAGCAAAGGATGACCAGGGTGGGATCTTCTTTTCCTGCTCCTGGCTGGCTCGGCCCACGATGAGGGGCTCTGGTACTCCCCATGACCAACACATGGCATCAGTCTATTTGGGCCACCATTATGGGGGTCGTGGTTGCAAAGTCCCATATACAGTCTAATAAAGTTCTCAGGTGCACAGTACCCACTTTGAAGGGGACGATATCCTGTTAATGACGCCAAGTTGTCGCACACTAGGGACTGGGGTACTCGAGACCAGAGTGTACTGTCTCTGGGGAGTGTCAAGGTGCTGGGGCCGGTCCCATTGTCCCACATGCGGCAAGTAAACTGAGTATTTACAAGGGATTTGTCGTGTGTGGTTAGTAGAACCACCACTGCCGTATTCCTGCTGGGGACGGTGGTGAGGGGCAGCGTGGATGGTAAGCCCTCTTCAGGCAGGGCAGGGCTGAAGGTCCCCAGGGAAGGTGAAATATATACTTTCACTGTATATAGCCCCCTCATCACTGTATATAGTGCCCACATGATGATGTATAGCCCTCAACACTGTGTATAGCCCCCTCATCACTGTTTATAGCCCCCATGCTGGTACATATCCCCCTCTCACTGTATATAGACCTCTTCACTATATATAACCCTTCTCATGCTGGTATACAGAAAGTCCCCAGGGCAGGTGAAGTAGTAGTGGAGGGACGTAGTGAGGAATGGTGCTTTTAACCAGTCACTTACTTTTCTGCTGCAGTTTCTCCAGCCAGTGTGTGGGAAAAGCAGTCTCCGGCTCCTCAGGTGGGACTCTGCTGTGACGCTGGAAGAAAGCAGCCTCAGGCGATGGTGAGCTTACCAGGTACTTTACTTAAAGTTCTTTAGCAGCAGTACACAACAGTTTACAAGGCACAGTTCTTTCAGCTCTTTCAAATTACAGTTTTCACACTTTAGCACTGCTCCGGGTAACTGGTTGTATGCAGCTCAGGCAGCTCCTCTGCGTTGCTTCTCTCAAGTCCTTTCAGGCTCTTGTCTCTCTTTGTCTCCTCACTCACGGGTTTGGTCTGGCCTTCACGGGCTTTTGTGTGATGATTCCCTCTCTGTCAGGGTTATTAGCCCTAGTTTGATGGCTGTGTTCCTAGACCATGGTGGTAGGTAGGCTGCAGGTCATAGATTACCTGCCCTATGCTGGTATGTCCTGTGATTAGGGTCCTAGAGTATCCCCCGGTCACCCATAAAGAGCCGGCTCTCTGGCTGTAGCGGCCTAGCCTCCAGTATCCCAGGTATGGCTGTGGGATCACCAGGCTCCCTCTTTCTCTCTGTCAGGTGTCTGTTTCTGGCTTCTTTAACTCGCCTCCGGCTATGGAGTGAGCTTTCTCTCCTAGAGATATAGCCTCTAGGATTCTGCATCCTCCAGGGAACCTTTCCTCCTGGGAATAACTGTGTTCTCACTGTTCTTCTGTTCTGTGTGTTCCCGGGTTTTTTCTTTTGTTGGTCTCTCCACTCACTTGTGTCCCAGGTACGGCTGTGGGATAACCAGGCTCCCTCTTTCTCACTGTTGGGTGTCTCTGTTTCTGGCTTCTTTCCCTCTAGGATGCTGCATCCTCCAGGGAACCTTTCCTCCTGGGAATAACTGTGTCCTCACTGTTCTTTTTCTGTTCTGTGTGTTCCCAGGTTTTTCTATTGTTGGTCTCTCCACTCACTTGTTCAGTGCTGCTCTACCCTCCACCCACACTACTCTTAACCCCTGCTACCCCTTGCCCAACCTAGAGTCCTAGGCGTAGGTTCGGGGTGTGTTCCTGTGTGGGTGTGTTTTAGTCAACCGTCTCTACCTTACCTGCCTGCAGTTCACCCTGGGGCCGCCCTGGTCGCATGGGCACCACATATATTTGAGTATATACTTGAGTGTATACGATAAATTGATCTTATACTGAGTAACTGTTAAATGAAATCTTCACTAAGTGCAGGCTGCATCTCTGAAACAAAGATGACTTTCTTTGGCAATGCTCAATTGCTGGTCAAGTAACAGTTATTGGTACTTACCAAGAACAGGACTTTATCCAGTGGTTTCTTTGCCTTGATTGCTGCATACTTTATAAATGTTTTTAGAAAAATGGTCTCCAAATAATTAAATAATAATAAAAAGATAAGTAAATGGAGATAGTACTCACTCTGTCAAAATCCAGTACTCAATTCCTCTTGCTGCTGCCCTCTCTATGGATTAAGGCTAGGGTCACACTTGGAAGGTTAATTGCGGTTACCACATCCAGATCCGGATGCGGTAAGCGCAATTGCCTTCAGACACATTTTTTTCACAAAATGTGTCCTGCAAATCGCAATGCGGTAACTGGATTGCTCAGGATGTGTAATCCTGAGCAATCCGGTTACCGTAAACTTTGTTCATCCTTGCTGCTGCAGGGATGAACAAAGGGTTAATGTTACTAATAGATGTGGGCAACATGTCTCTAGGGAGTGGCCCCCCCCTAGAGACATGCTGTCCACTCAGGTGGCCATGTGAGGGGTTAATGCGGGCATTTATACTATTGCCGGCTATTGGCATTTTCAATTTTATGAATGAACCCGGTGGCTCCTCGCTGTGTAGTAGATACAGCACGTACTGTATGAGCCGCTAGCCTTGGTCCTGAAAGCATTAACATTAGGTCTATGGGCAGCGCAGGGATTAACAAAGCATATGGCTGCTGCAGGCTTTCACATGTGCCTTGCGGCAACCGCATGGGCTCCCGTAGGAGCCCATTATAGCAAGCCTGCTGCGGTTTGCAAACCGCTGTGAAAACTGCAGCCTGCATGATTTTTACTGCAGGCTGCAAATCCGCAAGCGGTGACCGGATTGCACTACATGCAATCCGGTTTACATAATGGGCTCCTATGGGCTGCGGTTCCTGATCTAGTTTTGAGCTTTTTAACAGCTCAAAACCCGATCAGGATCTGAAATTTTCACCACAATTTTCACCACAAAGGTGACCCTAGCCTAATACTAGTATTTAATCACTTTTGGAACAGTTTTCTAAAAATGGAAAAACCTTTTGCTGATGATGGACTACAGGCTAAAGCTAGGGTAACACATAGGCCCTGGATCCGTTTTTGGCATCAATTTTTTTTTTTCTAAGTCCAAAAACTGATGCAAAAAACGGATAATATGTTAAAAAAACCTATCTGTTTTTTTCTGCACCCAAAAACGTTGCTAGGAGTGTTTTTAACTCAAAAGCAACGTTTTTGGGTGCAGGAAAAAAATGGGTCCGTTTTTGTAACATGGGGCCCTATGGAAAAACGGATTCGTCTGATCTGAAGTAAAGCGCTTGTTACAGAGCTCTGCATAATACTTTTCTGTATTTCTTTGTTCGCTTACCTGCTGCTCAGTGCTTCTCTAACTTTCTCTCGCCATGTGACAACTGAAATCCCTATCATACCCACTCCATGACTGAAACCAGAATACTGCTGGTATAATTAAATTAAATTTTTTCCAGGTAGTGTAGTTTGTAGGTTCAGACCACTATTAACCTGAAGATTAACCCCATATCTGCAGGTTAATAGCATTTTTCCATGAGACAGGTTCCCTTTATACCCTGAACAACAGCTGACAGTGACTAAGACTACAGTAATTGAAAATGGTGTAGCATCTATATCAGGCTGGCTTCACACCATGGCGCAGTCCGGTCCGGGGCTGTCAGGCATGAACCTGACAGCCCCGGACCGGATCAGCACACAGAACCGGAGGGCCAAATGTGCCCTCCGATCCTGTGTGCAGCCGGATGGCTGTAATTGCAGCCGCAGCTGCTGATTTTTCAAGATCACGGCTAGCATGGAGCTAGCCGCGGTCCTGAAACAACAGTGGCGAGCAACCTCCGGTATCCGGTTTCCGGATTCTTCCGGACCGGGGCAATCCGGCCCCATCCCATAGACTCCCATGTTAGGGAGAATTGGATTGCCCGAGATCCAGGAGAATCTGGGACAATCTAGGAAAATCCGTGATCCGGCTTTTTGGGGTGATTTTTCTCCTCTGACACAAAAACGTTGCAAGCAACATTTTTGTGTCTGGTGAGAATAATCCGTATTCAGGGCCGGCCCTTGGCATGTGCGAGTCGTGCGGCCGCACAGGGCGCCACGCTCCAGGGGGCGCCGCAGGGAGACAGCTGTCATTGTTATTTGCTCCCCTGCTCCCGCTCCCAGGGGCTTTGCTAGATCTGTGCGGCTGCTAGTAGACAGAAGACGGCATCCGCAGGGGCGCCCGGTGGTAGCGCGGGCTCCCTGCTGATGCCACTCTCTCTACTATAGTCCTGGCCGCTGCCGCCGCGTTATCCCCCCCCACCCTGCAGTGTGAGCCCACCTGTGGAGCTGCACAGGCCTGTGCTTACAGGACCTGTGATGATGTCAATGAAGGGGGAGGAGTCAGGGATCACATGATCAGCATCTCCGAGTATGCAGGGCAGCTTCCACCAAGCAGGAAGTGAAGAGGTGAAGAAATGGATGAGGTGAGTTTGTGATGGATCAAGAGGGATGTATAGTGTGAATGTAGCAGAGCTGCGTGTGTATGAGGTGTAAGGAGTGGAGCCGAGTGTGTACAAGGTGTATGGAGCTGAGTGTGTATGAGTGGTTCGGAGCGGAGCCGAGTGTGTATGAGGTGTATGAAGCGGAGTCGCGTGTGCACGAGGTGTACGGAGCGGAGCCGAGTGTTTATGAGGTGTACGGAGCGGAGACGTGTGTGTATGTGGTGTACGGAGCGGAGCCGCGTGTGTACGGAGGAGAGCCGCGTGTGTACGTGGTGTACGGAGCGGAGACGTGTGTACGAGGTGTACAGAGCGGAGCCCAGTGTGTACTAGGTGTACGGAGCTGAGCCGAGTGTGTACTAGGTGTACGGAGCTGAGCCGAGTGTGTACGAGGTGTACGGAGCTGAGCCGAGTGTGTACGAGGTGTACGGAGCAGAGCCGCGTGTGTACGTGGTGTACGGAGTGGAGACGTGTGTACGAGGTGTACAGAGCGGAGCCCAGTGTGTACTAGGTGTACGGAGCTGAGCCCAGTGTGTACTAGGTGTACGGAGCTGAGCCGAGTGTGTACTAGGTGTACGGAGCTGAGCCGAGTGTGTACTAGGTGTACGGAGCTGAGCCGAGTGTGTACGAGGTGTACGGAGCTGAGCCGAGTGTGTACGAGGTGTACGGAGCTGAGCCGAGTGTGTACGAGGTGTACGGAGCTGAGCCGAGTGTGTACGAGGTGTACGGAGCGGAGCCGAGTGTGTATGAGGTGTACGGAGCAGAGACGCGTGTGTACGTGGTGTACGGAGCGGAGCCGCGTGTGTACGTGGTGTGCGGAGCAGAGCCGCGTGTGTATGAGGTGTACGGAGCGGAGACGTGTGTGTACGTGGTGTACGGAGCGGAGCCGCGTGTGTACGGAGCAGAGCCGCGTGTGTACGTGGTGTACGGAGCGGAGACGTGTGTACGAGGTGTACAGAGCGGAGCCCAGTGTGTACTAGGTGTACGGAGCTGAGCCGAGTGTGTACTAGGTGTACGGAGCTGAGCCGAGTGTGTACGAGGTGTACGGAGCTGAGCCGAGTGTGTACGAGGTGTACGGAGCGGAGACGTGTGTACGAGGTGTACATAGCGGAGCCCAGTGTGTACTAGGTGTACGGAGCTGAGCCCAGTGTGTACTAGGTGTACGGAGCTGAGCCGAGTGTGTACGAGGTGTACGGAGCTGAGCCGAGTGTGTACGAGGTGTACGGAGCTGGGCCAAGTGTGTACGAGGTGTACGGAGCTGAGCCGCGTGTGTACGAGGTGTACGGAGCGGAGCCGCGTGTGTACGAGGTGTACGGAGCAGAGCCGCGTGTGTACGTGGTGTATGGAGCAGAGCCGCGTGTGTATGAGGTGTACGGAGCGGAGACGTGTGTGTACGGAGCAGAGCCGCGTGTGTACGTGGTGTACGGAGCGGAGACGTGTGTACGAGGTGTACAGAGCGGAGCCCAGTGTGTACTAGGTGTACGGAGCTGAGCTCAGTGTGTACTAGGTGTACGGAGCTGAGCCGAGTGTGTACGAGGTGTACGGAGCGGAGCCGAGTGTGTACGAGGTGTACGAGCAATGCTCATGTGCACGAGGTGTACGGAGCAATGCCGCGTGTGTACGAGGTGTATGGAGCAGTGCCGTGTGTGTAGGAGGTGTACGGAGTGGAGCCGAGTGTGTACGAGGTGTATGGAGCAGTGCCGTGTGTGTAGGAGGTGTACGGAGTGGAGCCGCATGTGTACGAGGTGTATGGAGCGGAGCCGCTTGTGTACAGAGTGGAGCTGAGTGTGTATGAGGTGTACTGAGCAGAGTAATGTGTGTACGGAGCTGAGCCACGTGTATGTTATGTGCGGAGCCGTGTGTTTCCAGAGTGGAGCCGAGTGTGTACGAGGTGTACGGAGCGAAGCCGAGTGTGTACGAGGTGTATGGAGCAGTGCCGTGTGTGTAGGAGGTGTACGGAGTGGAGCCGCATGTGTACGAGGTGTATGGAGCGGAGCCGCGTGTGTACAGAGTAGAGCTGAGTGTGTATGAGGTGTACGGAGCAGAGCCGAGTGTGTACGAGGTGTACGGAGCAGAGCCGAGTGTGTACGAGGTGTACGGAGCAGAGCCGAGTGTGTACGAGGTGTACGGAGCAGAGCCGAGTGTGTACGAGGTGTACGGAGCAGAGCCGAGTGTGTACGAGGTGTACGGAGCAGAGCCGAGTGTGTACGAGGTGTACGGAGCAGAGCCGAGTGTGTACGAGGTGTACGGAGCAGAGCCGAGTGTGTACGAGGTGTACGGAGCAGAGCCGAGTGTGTACGAGGTGTACGGAGCATAGCCGAGTGTGTACGAGGTGTACGGAGCGGAGCCGAGTGTGTACGAGGTGTACGGAGCGGAGCCAAGTGTGCACAAGGTGTACAGAGCGGAGCCGAGTGTGTACGGAGCGGAGCTGAGTGTGTATGAGGTGTACTGAGCAGAGTAACGTGTGTATGGAGCTGAGCCACGTGTACGAGCTGTGCGGAGCCGTGTGTTTCCAGAGTGGAGCCAAGTTTGTACGAGGTGTACCAAGCAGAGCCGTGTGTGTACGAGGTGTATGGAGCGGAGCCACGTGTGTACGAGGTGTACGGAGCGGAGCCATGTGTGTACGAGGTGTATGGAGCGGAGCCGAATGTGTACGAGGTGTATGGAGCGGAGCCGAATGTGTACGAGGTGTATGGAGTGGAGCCGAGTGTGTACGAGGTGTATGGAGTGGAGCCGAGTGTGTACGAGGTGTATGGAGCAGAGCCGCGTGTGTACGAAGTGTACGGAGCGGAGCCGAATGTGTACGAGGTGTATGGAGTGGAGCCAAGTGTGTACGAGGTGTACCAAGCAGAGCCGTGTGTGTACGAGGTGTACGGAGCGGAGCATTATACTATATGGAGGAATGTGGGGGTGTATTGTACTATATGTCATGCTTTAAGTGTGCAATATACTATACGGAGGACTGTGGCGTGCATTATACTGAATGGAGGACTTTGGGTGTGCATTCTAGATAGAGAACTGTGTGGGTGCATTATTCTATATGGAGAAATGTGGGGGTGCATTATTCTATATGGAGGTTTGTGCAATCTTGTATATAAAAGCCGGAAGGATTTGTGACCTCACATCCGTCACTTTGTCCCAACGTCCGGCAGAGCTACACCCGCTCAGGGTGAGCCAAGATGGCGGCCGTAAGCGGGAGCCGGGACTCAGAGCCCGCTACGCTTATGGCAGCCCCTAACACATACACACACCACACACACACCACACACACAACACACGCACACACAGTCGCCTATACTTACCACCTCTCCTCCGTCTTCTCCACCGCCGACATGTCGCCGCCCCTGGAGAACTGGATCCAATACGGCGTCCGGGAAGTCTCGCGAGACTTCCCAGACGCCATATTGGATCCATGGCTCCAGGGGTGGCGACATACTTTCTCCAAGATGGCGTCCGGGAAGTCTCGCGAGAGTTCCCGGACGCCATATTGGATCCAGTCCTGGGTGCAGCGACATGTCGGGACTCAGGAAGACGCAGGCGCCAGGGAGGAAGCAGGGACGGTGGTAAGTATATCGGAGTGTGTGTCCGTCCGCCCCACCGCTGACCACTCTGCCCACCGCTGACCACTCTGCCCTGCGCTGACCACTCTGCCCTGCGCTGACCACTCTGCCCACACAGCGCCGCTGCGCTGACCACTCTGCCCACACAGCGTCGCTGCGCTGACCACCCTGCCCACACAGCGCCGCTGCGCTCACCACCCTGCCCACACAGCCCCGCTGCACTGACCACCCTGCCCACACAGCGCCGCTGTGCTGACCACCCTGCCCATACAGCGCCGATGCGCTGACCACCCTGCCCACACAGCACCGCTGCACTGACCACCCTGCCCACACAGCGCCGCTGCGCTGACCACTCTGCCCACCGCACTCGCTGCTAACCACTGAGCCACCGCCCAGTGCTAACCACTGAGCCACAGCCCAGTGCTAACCACTGAGCCACCGCGCAGTGCTAACCACTGAGACACCGCGCACTGCTAACCATTGAGCCACCGCGCACTGCTAACCACTAAGCTGCCTTACAGTGCTCCATCCTCCCGCACCCCGCCGCTTTGTCCTCCATCATCCTCCTCCCACCGCTCTGTGCTCCGTCCTCCCCCTGCCTGTACCATTCCATCCTCCTCCATCGCTTCCTCCTCCTTCCTTTGTCCGCCTCCTCTCCACCACTCCATCCTCCCCCTGCCTGGGCTGCTCCATCCTCCTCCACCCCACCGCTTCGTCCTCTGTCCTCCTCCTGCCGCTCTGTTCTCCCCCTGCCGCTCTGCCCTCCCCCTGTCGTTCCGTCCTCCCCCTGCCTGTGCCGCTCCATCCTCCCCCACCGCTTCCTCCTCCTTCCTTTGTCCTCTTCACCTCCGCCACTCCATCCCCCGTCCTCCCCTGCCCGTGCTGCTTCGTCCTCCCCCACCTCGCTGCTTCATCCTACACCCTCCTCCCTCCCGCCACTCTGTGCTTAGTCCTCCCCATGCCGCTTCGTCCTCCCCCTGCCTGTGCCACTCCATCCTCTCCCACCCCACCGCTTCCTCCTCCTTCCTTTGCCTTCCTCACCTCCGCCACTCTATCCTCCATCCTCCCCCTGCCTATGCTGCTCCGTTCTCTCCCACCCCGCCGCTTCATCCTGTCCTCCACCCCCCCGCCGCTCTGTGCTTCATCCTCCCCCTGCCGCTCCATCCTCCCCCTGCCTGTGCCGCTCCATCCTCCCCCACCGCAACGCTTCCTCCTCCTTCCTTTGTCCTCCTCCCCTCAGCCACTCCATCCTCTGTCCTCCCCCTGCCTGTGCTGCTCCATCCTCCCCCACCCCGCCGCTTCATCCTCCGTCCTCCTCCCCCTGCCGTTCCTTCCTCTCCCTGCCTGTGCTGCTACATCCTCCCACACCCCGCCGCTACCTCCTCTGTCCTCCATCCTCCTCCCCCCGCTGTTCTGTCCTCCCTCCTCCCCCCTGCCACGCCGTTCTTCACCGGCCGCTCCTTCTTCAAAGTTCCTCCCAATTCAGCCCTCACCGCCTTCCCCATGCAATCTCTATTTCTATATTCTAAAATACCCGATGCGTTGGATCCAGTCCTGGGTGCGTTGGATCCAGTCCTGGGTGCGGCGACATGTTGGCAGAACAGAGGACTCAGGAAGACGCAGGTGGCAGGGAAGAAGCAGGGACGGTGGTAAATATATCGGAGTGTGTGTCTGTGTGTGTGTGTCCGTCCCCCCCACCGCTGACCACCCTGCCCACGGCGCTGCGCTGACCACCCTGCCCACGACACTGCGCTGCCCACTCTGCCAACGGCGCTGTGCTGACCACTCTGCCCACGGCGCTGTGCTGACCACTCTGCCCACGGGGCTGCGCTGACCACTCTGCCCACGCACTCACTGCTAACCACTGAGCCACCGCACTCACTGCTAACCACTCAGCCACCGCGCAGTGCTAACCACTGAGCCACCACCCCGTGCTAACCACTGAGCCACCGCGCAGTGGTAACCACTGAGCCACCGCGCAGTGCTAACCACTGAGCCACCGCGCAGTGCTAACCACTGAGCAACCGTATACTCTGCTACCCACTGAGCCACCTGTATACACACAATTCATTTCACCGCACTCCCCTAACTATTAGTAAATAAACTATATATGGATAGCATAAAAAAAAAAAAGATAGCGGCACTCACCGGGCGTGTTTCAAAGGTGCTTTATTTGGGTACCCTCATTCCAGGGTCCCACTCAGGAGGGAGGGGGTGCAGAGACAGCAGAGATGACGGATCTCCGTTTCGGGGCTCCTACCCCTTCCACGGACCTCAATGTCTCGAAGGGGTAGGAGCCCCGAAACGGAGATCCGTCATCTCTGCTGTCTCTGCACCCCCTCCCTCCTGAGTGGGACCCTGGAATGAGGGTACCCAAATAAAGCACCTTTGAAACACGCCCGGTGAGTGCCGCTATCTTTTTTCTTTTTATGCTATTATTGATGTGATATATAGCGGGCACCCAGAGGCGGCCAGCAATGCCCCACCTCGCATATACCCATATGAAAAAATAAGCACTTCTCCTAACTTAGCAGTGCCCAGTGAACGGACTTTTTTTGATTATTGAACTATATATGGATTCTAGACTACCCGATTCTTTAGAATCGGGCCGCCATCTAGTATACTATATGTAGGACTGTGGTGGTGCATTATTCTATATTGAGGACTATGGGGGTGCATTATATTATATGGAGGTCTATTGGGGTGCATAATATATGGAGGAATTTGGGGGTGCAATATACTATGTGGAATACTATGGGGGGGGTTCTGTCAGGGATCAAATCTTGCTGGAGACTAGTCAGAAAGTCTGTTCCCTGAAGGCTTCTCCCTGCTGACTGCCTTGAGGGACTGGTCTCTCCGTATACACGCAAATGGGGTGAATTCACCAGGGACTAGCCTTTCTTGCTACTCTCCTATCTGTCTCGGTCCCAGAAGCTTTTGGAGTATGTTCTTCTTTGAAATGCTGCATTATTTAAGAGTCAACACCTCCTAAAACAGGATCCACCATTCACAATAGATGATGTCACAGCTCACCTCCTCCTCCTGTACAATGACTGATAACACCTCTATATACAGTAGATAACACAGGATCCACCATTCACAATAGGTGATATCATAGCTCACCTCCTCCTGTACAATGACTGATAACACCTCTATATACAGTAGATAACACAGGATCCACCAATTCACAATAGGTGATATCACAGCTCACCTCCTCCTGTACAATGACTGATAACACCTCTATATACAGTAGATAACACAGGATCCACCTTTCACAATAGGTGATATCACAGCTCACCTCCTCCTGTACAATGACTGATAACACCTCTGTATACAGTAGATAACACAGGATCCACCATTCACAATAGGTGATATCACTGCTGACCTCCTCCTGTACAATAACTGATAACACCTCTGTATACAGTAGATAACACAGGATCCACCATTCACAATAGGTGATGTCACAGCTCACCTCCTCCTGTACAATGACTGATAACACATCTATATACAGTAGATAACACAGGATCCACCATTCACAATAGGCGATATCACTGCTGACCTCCTCCTGTACAATGACTGATAACACCTCTCTATACAGTAGATAACACAGGATCCACCATTCACAATAGGTGATATCACAGCTCACCTCCTCCTGTACAATGACTGATAACACCTCTATATACAGTAGATAACACAGGATCCACCATTCACAATAGATGATATCACAGCTCACCTCCTCCTGTACAATGACTGATAACACCTGTATATACAGTAGATAACACAGGATCCACCTTTCACAATAGGTGATATCACAGCTCACCTCCTCCTGTACAATGACTGATAACACCTCTGTATACAGTAGATAACACAGGATCCACCATTCACAATAGGTGATATCACAGTTCACCTCCTCCTGTACAATGACTGATAACACCTCTGTATACAGTAGATAACACAGGATCCACCATTCACAATAGATGATATCACAGCTCACCTCCTCCTGTACAATGACTGGTAACTCCTCTATATACAGTAGATAACACAGGATCCACCATTCACAATAGGTGATATCACAGCTCACCTCCTCCTGTACAATGACTGATAACACCTCTGTATACAGTAGATAACACAGGATCCACCATTCACAATAGGTGATATCACAGCTCACCTCCTCCTGTACAATGACTGATAACACCTCTGTATACAGTAGATAACACAGGATCCACCATTCACAATAGATGATATCACAGCTCACCTCCTCCTGTACAATGACTGGTAACTCCTCTATATACAATAGATAACACAGGATCCACCATTCACAATAGGTGATATCACAGCTCACCTCCTCCTGTACAATGACTGATAACACCTCTATATACAGTAGATAACACAGGATCCACCATTCACAATAGGTGATATCACAGCTCACCTCCTCCTGTACAATGACTGATAACACCTCTATATACAGTAGATAACACAGGATCCACCATTCACAATAGGTGATGTCACAGCTCACCTCCTCCTGTACAATGACTGATAACACATCTATATACAGTAGATAACACAGGATCCACCATTCACAATAGGCGATATCACTGCTGACCTCCTCCTGTACAATGACTGATAACACCTCTATATACAGTAGATAACACAGGATCCACCATTCACAATAGGTGATATCACAGCTCACCTCCTCCTGTACAATGACTGATAACACCTCTATATACAGTAGATAACACAATTAATTATTCATTGCCTAAGATGTTTTCTTGTAAAATTAAATGAACAACGTTGTTGAGACTTAAAAAAATGAACTTCTGTAAAATTTGACACTGCTGTCTATGTTTTTTAAAGTTTGCTATGATCTTTTTTAAACACATAAACAGAGCCTTTCATCAAATAAAGCTAATAATCTTCAGCAAGTGCAGGCTACATCTATGAAACAAAGATGAGTGCCTCCAAAAGTGTCCAAGTGCTGGTCAAGGAAGTCAGCATTTAGTGATAGATCCAGCCCACGAACAGGTCTTTAACCACATGTCTGTTTGACCTTGATTGCTTAAAGGAGTTGGCTGACCAAAATTGTAATTCTTCAGCCACTTCTGTGTGACTGTAGAACTATCAATCCTTGCCATTTTGTAAGCTGGGAATGGACCTCAATTGTACGGTATGCATGTTTACGGTAAAAGAAGACTAGTGGGAGCAGAATCACTCCAAAAAAATGTATGAAGCGGGCGCGTATGAGTAGTGCGTGCAGCCATCTATTGAGCGCAGCCTTGGTTCATACAATTGGACTAGATGGGGGCTCCGGTCATAGTGGTCAGGAACATGCATACTGCATAACTGGGTTCTATTCCTAGTTTAGAAACAGCAAACTCTTGTAGTGCCCAGGGAGGATTGATAAATCTGTAGTCACACAGAGTGGCTGCAGAATTACTATTTTAGGCTGCCTTCAGACTTGCGTTCCCCGCCGCTGCGTATTGCGGGAAGAGCAAGGCGGGCGCATACATCGCGCGTCCTATGTTTAACATGGTGTATGCAGATGGCAGTGCGTACTGATAGACTTCAACGTGTGATTTGTACGCATGTGGATGCAAATCATACATTCTTGTCCGCACCCTGAATGCGACATGATGCGTTCATGGTGCGGACGAGAATATATGATTTGTACGCAAGCATCCACATGCGTAAAAATCACACATTGAAGTCTATCAGTGCGCACAGCCATCCGCAGCCGAGAGCATCATCGTGCGTCCCCATGATAAACATGCAAGATGCTGCGGAGGCGAACGCAAGCCTGAAGGAATCCTTAGACCGGATAACCCCTTTAAAGATGTTTCCCAGTTTTAGAAAAGAAGACCCCAAAAGATGAGATACTAGCAACTAAAAAATGAATACAGATAGTGCTAAAGTCCAGCACCGGCTGCCCATCGCTGCTGCCATCTCTGTTTTGTTTATTAGTATTTGATCATTTGTAGAACACTTTTTTAAAGTGGAAAACCATTCTACTGATGATGGACCTACAGGCTTTCAAGCAGTTCCTGATTGGTGGGTATACGTGGCCATGACAGGACGTTAATAACAGTGGTGGAAAACACCTTCAAGCTTTTTTGTGCCAAAGCAAAAGATTACTTATGGTGATATTCAGCAGTAATTTCACCTTAAAATCAAAACTTTAAAAACTCAGCTCCCCTCAGTAATCAATTAATTATTCATTGCCTAAGATGTTTTATATACCTGTCTTCCTAAAACTAAAATGAACAGCGTAGGTGAATCCTACAAAAAAATGAACTAAAGTTTGATATTGCTGTCAGTGTGTTTCAAAGTTGTTGGATACTTTTTTAAACCCGTATACTGAGACTTTCATCAAATACCGCTAATTTATCTAAGTCTACTATGTATTTTGTAAAGATTCCAAACATATTTTATGTATTCAGCAAATGTAAGCATTTCTCAGCTATGTAAGCTCCATGGTCATTAATCTACATATATATAAATGCAAGTCTGGAAGAACAAATCCCGTTCCCTGGACATTTTCACCAGCTAGACTTGCACTAAACAGAATTTGTACGCTGCGCCATAATTAGCTTTGTCATGTCCTCAACTATAGTCATACATATTTTATGATCATACAGTTTTAAATCATACTGTTCACTTAAAGGGGTTGTCTTATGAAAATGGTATTTTCCTTTTATCTCAGCACCAAAATCGGGGAATAATATGGCAATTTCATATACCGTAATATTTCTTTTAAAAAATCTATTTATGATGAGCGCTCATTTCAACATCTGATCCTGTCTTTGTATAAACTCGGCTCAGAGGGATCTACAATGAGGTGAGAAGGCAGAAGGATGTATAACACTACAGCGGCCTCCCTAGATCACAGCGGAGATGTTGAGCAAGCACAAAAGCCGCCTCTGACCAGTAAATAAAGAATTGCCTCAGCGCTGTTGTCAGCTGCAAAGCATTTTCACATTTCACTGTTTCAAGCACACAATATATAATGGAAGCACTGGAGAAAACTATACAAAAAGAAATATGTGGAATAATGTTTTTTGGGGACTGAGGACAGGAGTTTCGATTAAAGTACAATACATCTGTTACATAACAGCTTCTTAATACTTAATGACAACAATATGATAGAATGGCTCAGTGAAGAGGAAGGGCACAGTACTTTATACCTTTATATAGTAAGAAAAATAGCAAAACTAATTCTAATATAACCTGATGGGGATATCTGGTTTATATTGTTGGTACTGGTAACTGGTACTTAACATCAGGGTCTGCAAATGTCCATTGGGCAGTGATGATCGAATCTGCAGGACTTTGGTTTGGACAAGATATTCAATTCACATCAAATGTATTTGCTGAGAATGCAGTATGCTTTATTCAGTGGCGTAACTTGAAGCTCATGGGCCCTGATGCTAAAGCTTAATTAGGGCCCCCAATTATTGCAAATCTTTAATAGAGTTTTTCTTTTTGTATAGGCCAAACAGAGTTTTGGGGAGCCGCAGGCTCCAGAGCCCGGGTGCAATCGCAACCCCTGCAAATATTATAGTTATGCCCCTGCTTTTATTATGCTTTAATGCCCCTATAGAACCATAGTGTTATGGATACTTTAAAGGGAACCTGTCAGACTGTTTATGCCCCCCAGTTATCATTACCTGTGGCTTCATAATACTATTCTAATCTCCTGTCTGAGCTCATAGTGTAATGTGAAAGGTGAAAAAAAGCATTTATACACTTACATTCTCTTATGTAATGAGGCAGTCAGTCCCCAGCTTGGAGGACGGGGACTGTTTGGCAGGTTAATAGTTAACATTTCAGGCTTGTGCTAGAACATGTTGGGAGACCTGATGAGATGTCATAACCATGTGACTACAATAGGCGGAGCTAAGTCCCTATAACATAATATGAGTTACTCGGTTAGCTCCACCCAATATGGTCACATGATCGTTACATCACACAGGTCCTTTAGCCATCCAAGTTAAAAGTGAGTTAACTATTATCCTGCCAGACAGTCCCCTTCCTCCAAGGTGGGGACTGAAATGTAAGTGTATAAATGTATGAGCTCAGACAGGGATGATTAGAATAGTATTATAAAGCTGCAGCTACAGACAGTGATAGCTGGGGGGATATAAACCTCCTGACAGGTTCCCTTTAATTAGGACATGAAACTATGTCCCCTCCTTAGACTGTCTGTTTGCCAAATTCTGAATTCTGCATTTATTATGGATTACAAAAGTACACAGAATTAAACCAGCAATTCTGGGGGCAGGTACCCGGATGATATCATTCATTAATTGGTTAAACATAGCTGACCATTGGTTACTAATAGCAAAGATCTGATTAGGTTATGCAAATCTATCCTACATATATATTCCTATATAGCTGACATTGCATTCTTTTATTTGGTGCTTTGAATATGACTCACACTTACTTCCCTTTTTCCCCAAAACACCAGTCAGGCAGATGTCTAATTGGTTCCATTCCCAGACTATGTGGCTTTCTTTAACAAATCAAAACATATAATAAATTCTATAATCACAGTAAATGTGATGGTGATGGTAAGATGATGGCCTAGATAAAGGGATACACAGATGTTGGGTATACAGTACATTACAGGATACAAGCGGCATCTAATATCTTTGAATATCTTCATAATAGCATAGCCATTTACTTCACAATAGTACATGTAACTAAAACAAACAAAAAAATTATACTCACCTGGCCCTAGTCGGATAAATGACTGTCTAGGCTACATATAATATCATGATGTCAAAACAACACACATCATGAAGTTTTCAGATATAGTGTTATGTGGTTGATGCGGCAGACTGGCAGGGATGAGGCAGACCGGAGCAGACACCTGGAGATTGGAGCACAGTAGGACTGCACCGTTGGACAGGTTAGACCCGGGCAAGGTAAGTATAATTTTACATTTTTAACTCCCTTCTGGATGGGAATATGGCACATTTGCACAAAATGAATTGCCCAAAATTCAGATTTGTCTGATTCTCTATATTAATGAAATAATGTATTTGGCTCATGAGTTTGCACAATCACCGCTGTCAGTTGTAACCTACAGCTAACACCTCATTGCATTGAAGGAGATTATTTAATCACTACTCTATGATGTTGCAGTCAAAAGCAACTTTATTTTGGTCTCTTGTGTTTCCATGACAGATGGAAGTTGTCCACTTTTTGGATATCTCCATCTCAATCCTGATGTCCCCCCTACAGCAAAATAATAATACTTGAGTGGAAACACACTATGCCAGATGCATGCGAGTATCTCACATGACTCACTCAGAATGGTCCCTGCGTCTCTGGATTGTAGTGTGGAGCTGCATGGAAACAAAAGCAGCTGACACTCTCATGTCAGAGATGCAGGGGCTGTTCTGCGTGACTCATGTGAGATGAATGCGAGATACTTGCATGCATCTCGCATAAGTGTGTTTCCACCCTTATACTCACTGCCAGTTCCAGCACCATTGGCGTCAGCATTGGCTCTCCCAACAGTGCTGATATCAGTCTGCACTCCAAAAGACATAATAGACATCCAGAGGTAGTGAGAAGGCAGCCACAGCTCTTGCCTCCTCCAGATGTGTGATTTGCCCTAAGGAGGAGAGAATGAATCTAGTGCCGATAGCGCTTACAGTGATTGTGTGATAAAACAATGTAATGCAATCACTGGAAGAGCCGGTGCAAACACTGCTGAAATGGCACCGGCACCAAAGGTGAGTATAAGGGTACATCACACTGAATATAGCATCCGATGATTCTCTCATGTGAGAGAATCAGATGCTATATGAAAATAACAGATGGCTTAAACTCTCAAGTCAAGTGTCATTCACTGTGCTCGTATTCTCTCACATTCCAGAATCAGAGCAAAGGTACAAAGAAGATGGATTGATTAATGGATTAAATTAATGGTTTCATTTCTCCATCTTCTCCATTGTCTGTGGTAGCATATATTGGATGTCGTTTGTGTGCAGTCCGATGGTTTGCACTCTCAGCCATTGACTTGAATGGATGCGCGCCATCCTATATATACTGCCTTATGTGCATGCAGAGATTTTTCTCTCATGCCAACTTGGCATTAGAAAAAAATGCTGGTTGGCATTCTCCATAGTATAACACATGGAGCGAGTGCTTTCTTACAACACTGTCATGTGATACACAGTCTTAATATACTACATGAGATATACTTATGGGAGGTGTGTGGGTGAGGTATGTGCCACTCAGTTCCTGACCATCCTTAATCCAGCCCATATCACTATAAAGGCTTTTGGACAATATCCTGGAGTAAGATCGCAGCAGACCCCTGCATTTGCGATACATACCTGTCATGTACAGTATTGCTGGTAAATCTCACAGAATCCACACCAGGCCTGTGTCTTTCCCAGCAGATGATGCCTGGGTTATTCAGGGATCATGTGCCTCTAAAGGTACCTTTACACGCCGCTACAACAGGATGAATACAACCCGCTACAGGCTACAATTGTAGCTTGCGTCGTCAATATAGCCCGTAGTAGCGGCGTGTGAAGACGGTAGGAGGCAACCGGCAACAGATACATCTGTTTCCAAGCACTGCTCTGAAACAGGTGGCTACAAAGCCGATTGCAGCGAGCTGTATCGGCATGTAAAGAAGGAACAGAAGGGTTGTTTCTACACCATGCTATGTACCTGGTATGTAGCTGGGGCGTGACACAGGCTCCAGGTTACCGCCCCCCTTCAGCGATCATTGGAGGAAGCTCCTGCGTTGCGATTGGTTGTCGCTGCACAGGGCAGCATATTTAAGGAGCTGACCAGTCACACTACACAATTGCTCGAGCGTCATGTATTAATCAGCCTCTTGCGATGCCTGCCCAATCATGATGTTCTTGCTTTGTCCTATCAGCGTACGGACGTCTCGTACTCCACAATTGTGGCACGCCTATGTGCTGTCCCTGCTGCACCAGGTCCTCCCATATTAGCTGGTTTTAGCCGTGTGTAAATGAGGTAAGGTAAGCTACAGATGGCTACTTGAGACACCCGGCGATGTATCTAGCTGTAGATGTAACGTAGCGTAGCGCACCTTGTGGCGGCGTGAAAAGGTGGTGCGTTTCCCGTTTGTAACCGTTTGGGCGTGCTCGTGCACATGAAGTAGCGGGTTGTATCCATCCTGTTGTAGCGGCGTGTAAAGGTACCTTAACAGTCATGGGTGGAGCAGAGCTTCACCCAAAGCTGTTAACATTTTAAAATCCTGCTGTCAATGTCTGCATGGCGTGTCATTCCACATTTCTATTGACTTTCCCATGCCGTGATGGCGGGGTGCCGATGGTTTACCATGACAGCCGTGGATCTGCTGATATCCTCTGTCTTTGTCATGACAGTTCGTATGTGAAAGCCAATGTTTAGCTAAAATTAAAAAGTTATATGTTGTTGCCGCATTACTCAAACTCTCAATGTCATTGATTTCAACTTTCAGAGCTTTTAATGTTACAGCTGTTTGGTGAATATACATTTCTATCATGTTCCTTTAAAATATATGTTTTAATATAATGATAATAATACAGTATAAGAGATAAACACATATATTTCTGTGGTGCAGGTTACTGTGCTCTATTGCAACTGCACAAAGTCTTGTGAGACTTCACAAATCTCATGAGACTTTGGTCACTGTGGATGCAATAGAGCACAGTGCCATCACTGAACACAGGAGGGGCAGCATATTACAGGCACAGAGGCTGGATTTACAGGTGGCTGGGCGGCCCAAACTCAAGTGAGCTACATCTCACCAGACCATGTCCATACGGCACGGGACACACTTAAAGTTATCTTCTTAGGTAATCGGGGGACAGTCTGGGGATATAAAGGGGTCACCAGAACCACAATTACACTATTTTTAAGGTGCTGGGCAGTGTTTATAACACACAAAGGGGGTATCAGGCTCTCTTTAACAAATGCCAGTAACTGCTGTGAGGAGCAGCATTGTCCATAGTACTGTTTCCTAGTACTGGCCAGTCCATTATTGGGGTTGTTCAATCATAATGTAAGTTCAGTGGTATACAGCAAGTGCTCTATTTAAGTCCTCAGTAAATTTTCTGTTATGCCAGGATTTGTTTTATTACAACACTGCTTTGCTATTGGTCAAGCTCAGATAAGGGAACATCAGGCATGCAGCACAACACAGAGATAACAATGGGGATGAAAAAAAAGGAAGGCCCTAGCAGCAGGGAGAGGGGGTCACCTCCTGACACTAACCTGTGTCTGTACTCTGCGCTCTCTAAGATCCTTACATGGGTCCTTCCCCTGGTTGCCATCACATGCCCAATCTCTCACTATCTATCCACTCACCCTAGATAGTGCATAGGCTGGTGAGCAGACTAGTCTTCACCACTGCAGTAATAAGACACAGGGGAAGGAGGGCAGACAGAAGGACATGAAAAAAATGATATACTCTAACTCCACAGTTGCAATGAAGCACCAGGGTTGCAAGCAACACCACTGCAGCAACTTCCAGAGATTTGCTCCTTTCACTGTGGCCATCATAGAAATTAATTATATAACTGAGCTGGTCGACAGGGTAGGGGGTACTTGGATACCGGGACAGATGGTCACTTTGATGGGAGATCATAGCTGGTCGGTTCCCAGTTTTTTGCCCTGGACCCTCAATGGCGGGGATGGTAGGGGATGATGATGATGGATGGGGGAATGATAACATGACGCCACCTGTGGTACCTGGCAATGTGGATACCAGTGCTGCAGCCGGCCACAGAGGTGATGGAGGTGCAGCTCAGAGTAGTACAGCTCCCCACAGGTGGAGCTTTACCTCAGGGCATTGGGATGGATGAGGGGAGTCGTTGTAGCGTCTCTGCAGTGAATGCTGCTAGCAATGGCGGTGAAGCAAGCACTCACACACACAATAGTCTCTGTTTCGGTACCTTTTTACTGTTTTCCGGTAACAGGTACAGTCCTGGAGAGTAACCAGGTTCTTGGTGCAATTTGCGACATTCATCTTGGAAAGTTGTGAGGCCTCACAGCTACCAGCATCTTCCAGTACCTTCCTCTTTGCTGCCTGAATGGAACTAACTGCTCTCTTCACTGCTCAGAGTCGACTAACTGACTCCTCCCCTCAGGCATGGATCCTTAAAGGGAAACTTGCTTAAGGGAGCAAGTAGAGCTCCCCCTCCAGTTCTGGGGTGGAAGATGTTGTGTACTGTGTGTACCAAGGTGTATGTCTCTCCTTGCACCAATGGGTCCAGTGGTAATCCTCAGCAGGGGTGCCACATTCCCCTCTAGTTAACTTCAGTCCTCCGGGACCGGTGGGTCCTGTGGCAATCCCCAGCAGGGGTGCCACATAACCGGCATCAGATAATAGAATACATGACTATTTAAAGTGAAAAGGAGGGGGTCAAAAAGCTGCAACTATAATACTAGAATAGGATTAACAAATAACTACCAGCAAGGAAAGAATCTTTAACCACTGCAGCATCAAAAGAAATAATTTACATTTGAAAACAGAGTTTTTGCAAGGCAATGTGACCATTAGATTCCAGATTTCTTAAAGGTCTCACAAGGATGGGAGACAACCATGGCCCATTTTGTATGTTAGCTGTGTACCTGAAAACTCCTTTATTTAATTTGCAGATGACCTTTTAGAAATGATCAATGGATTGCCAAGCTTTTCTCTTTTGAAATTGCCTGACATCCTGTATTTTGACCTAGCCCCCACAGCAGTGCCGGGACAAGGCATTTTGGTGCCCTAGGCAGGTAAGGCATACGGCACCCCCCCTCCCGAAATATGTCTAGGAATAAAAATGTCAACATACTGAAGTTGCAACATCGTAGGATCAACGGTGTTTATTCCCTCTTCGTGTGGTCTTACATGGTGCGGGTGGGAGGATGGGGGGTTCTCAAAGGCGATGGCCGTTTCACACCGCAAGTGGCGCTTCAACAGGCATATAGTTCACATATGCCATGTTGACTATATGCCTGTTGAAGCGCCACCCCACGAAGAGTGAATAAACACGCTGATTGTGTGTTGCAACTTCTTTTCTATAACGCTAAACACAATAGCTGTATATACATAGAGAATACAGAATAGAGACAGCTGCTACCTGTATACACAATAGAGATGGCTGGGACCGTATACACAATGGAGACTGCTGCTGGCTATACATACAATAGAGAATACACAATAGAAACTGCTGCTGGCCATACACAATAGAGAATACACAATAGAGACTACTGCTGGCCTACGCAATAGAGATGGCTGCCAGCCATATAGACAAGATCCCAACAGCTTCCCTCCATTCCGACAGCCTCCCTCCATCCTGATAGTCTCCCTCCATCCTTCCTCCATCCTGACAGCCTCCTTCCTTCCTCCATCCCGACAGCCTCACTTCATCCTTCCTCCATCCCGACAGCCTCACTTCATCCTCTCCATCACACCTCCTCTCCTTCCCCATCCTGACAGCCTCCCTACATCCTTCCTCCATCGCAATAGCCTCCCTCCTTCCCATCAACGTCCCTCCATCCTAACAGCCTCCCTCCATACTTCCTCCATCCCAACAGCGGTCCTCCATCCTGACAGCCTCCCTCTATCCCAATAGCCTATTCCATCCTGACAGCCTCTCTCCATCCTTCCTCCATACCAACAGCCTCCCCTCCATCCTGACTGCATCCCTCCATCCTGACAGCCTCCCTGTCTCCCCACAGCCTCCCTGTCTCCCCACAGCCTCCCTGTCTCTATCCCCACAGCCTCCTTGTCTCTATCCCCACAGCCTCCCTGTCTCTATCCCCACAGCCTCCTTCCCTATATATGGCCCCCTATTCTGTACATTGCCCCATCCCTACCCTGGACCCCAGCATAACTTACCATTGGGGGGAGCTGTGGATGCGAGCAGGGGTGCCGGAGCCGGAGGGCACATCTACAGGACTGGAGCTGCCTGCGGGGAGTAGCTGCGGGCCTGCGGCAGCTAGCGGTGGGTGCCGCCATGTTCTTTGTGGCCGCGCCCACTAACAGTACAGCCGGTCGGTGGAAGCTGAGACTTCAACAAAATGGCCGCGGCTAATTGGAGACCGCGGCCATTGTGTAGAAGTCTCAAACTCTATTGACCGGCTGTACAGTTAGTGGCGCACACAAAGAACTCGGCGCCCGCCCTGCCGCAGCTTCTCCCCGCAACTCCAGGGCCCAGCGGCGTGATTAATGGGGGGGCCCCATCAGGTCACTTGATGACTGCTCTCGGGGTCACGGATCCGGACTCCGGTAGGGCGGGAATGCGCCCTGCAGTGGCGAAACTAGAGTCCAAAGGGCCCCGGTGCGAAATTTGGAAACTGGGACCCCCCCCTTTCCTCCGCGCGCCCACATTGGTCAGATGTATGTGCCCAATGTAACATTCTAAATCCTATGAAGACTCATGAATTGAGCCCTCTCCCCTTTATTATGCATTAATGCCCCTCATCCTGCTGTATATGGTCCTCCTCCTGGGATATGCCCTTATCCTGGTATGTATGGTCCCTCCTACAGGGACGCATATCCATGTAAAGCAGGTGCAGGGTCGGCAGGCGCCAGGCCCCTGTACCGCTAGAGCCAGTCGCACTTGCGAACCCTGCAACCGCGGTTGTTACGCCACTAGGTATCCCATCATCCCCTTGCACCCCCAATAAGGTATCCCCATAACACAGGGACAAACACACAAACTCAGGAACACCCACACACAGAGACACCCACACAGAGGGACACATGCACACACAGGGACACACCACCCGAACACATGCACACACAGGGACTCATGCACACACAGGGACACACGCACACACAGGGACACACGCACACACAGGGACACACACACAAACATAGGGACATGCACACACAGGGACACAGACACAGGGACATGCACACACAGGGACACACACACACACGCACCAAGGACACACACAAGGGACACACAGACACACACCCACAGGGACACGCACACAGAGACACACACACACATACATAGGGACATGCACACACAGGGACACGCACATACACACAGGGACATGCACACACAGAGACACTTCTTACTGGTCCACCAGCGTCGCTCTCAGCCTGTAGGTGTACCGATGCCGCCACTGGAGCATGCACCGTACTCATCTCCCTGCCTCAGATGCCTTAAGTGTACGGTGCCGCTGTCTTGGCCAATCACAGACCACGAGCAGCCTGGTCAGCCAATCACAGGCCAGAAGCTGATGTTTATGCGCCGACTGGCCTGTGATTGGCCGCCGGGCCTGTGATTGGCCAGGACAGTGGCAGGGGACAGGGAGAGAATGGTGCAGGACTTTATGCATCTGGCGGCCGTGATCAGCTCCCTAGGGACATGGATATGCGTCCTCAGGGACGCACATCCATGTAAAGCAAGTGCAGCCAGGGGTCAGCGGGCCTGGTCGCACCTGCGTCCGTGGTTGTTACGCCACTGATCCTCACTCATCCCTTGTAGACTGTGAGGCCTTGCGGGCAGGGTCCTCTCCCTCACCCACGATATCCTCACCCATCTCTGTAGACTGTGAGCCCTCGTGGGCAGAGTGCTCTCTCCTTCTGTACCTGTGTGTACCTTGTATTGTTCTTGATTATTGTAATTGTCTATGTATACTCCTTGTCACATGTATAGCACCATGGAATAAATGGCGCAATAATAATTAATAATAATAATCTCATCATCATGCCCCATTGTTATTGAGACATTAGTGCCCCCATTTTCCTCAGAACTGGACACTCAACCATATTGCAGCTCTTCCCTATGCAGAAAAAGCAGACAGTGCTGCAATACCAGTCACAGTCCATGGTTCAGGGAGGCACTGTTTTCATGGAAAATTGGAAAAAATTATAATTATATATAAATTATAATAGGAAATCACCCCAGTTATATTTTATATATCAGCAATTTTCATGTGAGAGGAAAGTTCCTACCTGCCAGACAGGCTGTGGTATCAACCCAGGTGAGGAGCTGTCCAGCACTTGGCTCTCCGAGGTGGTTAGAGTGCCAGGGAAGACTACAGTTGAGTGAAAAGTGTGAGAATGGAAGGCTAGGTGTGGCTCCATGCCACCTGGGATAGTGCCAACCAACTGTGACCCTGGTACTGAGGTCCACTCATTTGACCTGCAGGCTGCACTTTGTATCAGCTGAGACATGAACCTGCTGGAAAGTGTTCACTGCCAGCACCTGCATCCTCCAGCCCATGATTAGGTTACGTTCCCCTCTCCAGCCCGCACATCCTGCTCCTGCCCGTCCTCCCCCTGCTCACTCACTTGGCTCTGTACCTCCTCACTGTTCACAGGTCCCAGTTCCCGGCTCCCCAGCAGATCCTGCAGACGTTTGTGACTGTGACCCACATGCTGCTATCTGGGGAGGTGGCAGATGCAGCAGGAAACACCCGGAGAGAGGACACAGCCCTGGCATCAGACTATGAGATGGTGGAGGTACAGATGCCGGCCGCTGTGTCCTGTTTGTGATGAGGTCAGATGAGACGCACATCCATGTACAGCTGGCGCAGCAGTCACAGGGGTTGGCACTCTGGCCCCTATGCCTCCGGCCCCGGTCTCACTTGCAACCCCTGCGACCGCAGGTGTTACGCCACTGGCACCCTGCACAAGATGGCGCCCTAGGCGATTGCCTAGTTTCGCCTAGCTGTTGTCCCAGCCCTGTCCCACAGAATATGGCCCTCATTCATTAAATGTGTTCTCCAGGAATAAGATAAAATGGAGTCCCTGATATATTTCATACTGCACCTCTCCTAGTTATGCATCAGCAAGGGCTGCAAACTGAAGACATATAGCTCTCAAGACCTGTGTCTTATCTTAAATGATGAGCTGTATTACACATACCTCAGTCAGCGGTCGGAGTGAAACAGGGCTGTGAAGAAATGTTTTATTATATGTTGCACTTGACGAGGAGATCTCTAATGTCATTCTCTTTTATCAATGTGACAGCTTTATAGCCGTACACAGAGCCTGTGCACAACTGGAAAACAAATAGACTGTGGAGAACAATGGCTAGCACTCAGAAAAAAATGGATTTTGTACGGTGCCAGTGAACGGATTCCTGGACCCAAAATCTAGAGCATTCTATAATCATTGCACACATATTCAAGACTGTATTGCTTTTCGGCCAAAGTCTGGCCTTGACCACTTAGTTGCCCTATGTGCTGAGGATCAAATTCCGGGCCATGTTGCCTGTATATCCAGTGTCTCCCTAGGCTCCACACATAGGGCGACTAAGTGCTCAAGGCCTGGCTTTGGCCAAAACGTTGCCTGTTGCTTCACTTTTCACCACTTGTTCAAATAATTCTTTCCTTTGAAGCAATACTATCTTGAATACATGTGCAGTGATTATAGAATGCTCTGGAAAACAAATAGACATTGAGGAAGGGAAACTTGAGAAAACCTTCTTTTTGCCAAGTGAAGAAGAAATATAATTCTTCTCTTCACTCTCTGAGGTATGTGTGATACAGCTTTTAAAGGTTGCCAGAAGGCACAGGTCTAAGGAGCTTTATATCTTCAGTCTACAACCTGTACTGACACTAGAATGGGACAGGCTGCATTTTAAGTTATATCAGGGATGTCATTTTATTTCATTCTCGGAGAACCCCTTTAAGTTTTGAACAATAGTCTTAAGGATGGGTGTTAAAGAATAAGATGCACCAAATTCATTAACAGGTTGCAGGCCTCTAATAACTGTTTTGCATCCTATTAGTGCTGTGTACTTTGCCATAAATGTCGCTGCCTATAAAAAAATTATATTTTTTAACCCCCTTCTAGACCTAACTCCCCCCCAGCTAATTGGTGGCCTGAAATTATAAACATACTCAAATCAATTTGCACTTCACTACATGAGTCATGGCACCTTTAATTTTGTTTTTCCTTTCAAGAGACTACTAACAAAAGAATCATCCTTTAATTGGTAATAAAATTCGGATTGACGTGTTTAGATATGACAGCCTGAAGAATTACTGTAGTTTCTGTCCTACGGGGCCTGGGAGAAATGCTCGATCAGATGAATGCAGATGAAATCTTCTTGACGTATCATACAGTTACTGTGCAATGTTGGCATGTGTAGGTGAATCTGTGATTAAATAAAATGATACGTGTAGCATCTTGGGCTTATGGATGAGAGCAGTAAAGCACGCATTATCTCTTCATACTACATCAAATAACAATATTGCATGCACTCTGGATATGCACTGACAAATGAGCTCAACCATGGCACTCAAGCACCTTCCGAACGTCTCATTAAAAACCTAAAACCAATTCATATTCCATCTCATCCCAAACATTGTCCTGTAAAATTCGCAATTCATCAATATTAAATGTAATTTCATTTCATGTTAGATATTTTCACTGGAACATTTAGATAGCATGAATGACTCGCCTGCTTTGTAAATCATTGAATTGTTATTGGAATAGCTAATTAAGGTGATGATAACTCAGACATATCAAATCCAGCATAGAATATGTCAGTGCAGTAAGAGTAATTGGTTTCAATTGAATGTGTGCCCCTTGCCTGTGGTTTCAAAATTACATTATATTTTTGTTCAACTACATGGTGTAGATTTTATTTAGGTGGGCACTCAAAGGTTATATTTAAGGTTAGCTCACACTAGGCATATAACTCGGAAGAGTGCAATGCGAGATAATAAAGAATCACTCTCAGACCAATGTTATACGATAAGGCAATGTAGATCTGTGATTTATTTTCTCCGTGGGATTTGTCCTGAGGAGAAAATCATAGCATGCTGTGAGTGAACTCACCAATGCAAATCAATAGATGCAAGAAAAAAAATGGATGCCACACAGACTATTCTTGTGGCATCCATTTTTTATGCATGCATTACCATTCTTTGGCATAGAGCATTGTAAATTGTCCTATAAATGATTGTTGAATTGTTGAGAAAAAAAACGCATTGCATAAGGATAACACAGAAGAGGCAAGAAAAAAATTGCATACTTGCATTGCACTTCAAAAGTAAGATGAAATGAAGAGACATTCACCATAGGTGGGATCTTCAGGGACTCTTTGTTTTTCAAAGCGCTGCAGAGACATCAGAAGATGTCGGTAGTGGGAAGGGGGATGAGGAGACATCGGACGACGACACCATGTGGCACCTGACTGGTCCAATGGTCCACCTGTCTACAGACCCATTGAAGCACCAGTGAGGGACGAAACAGCGTCATCATGCCAAGTCTCCTAATACCGTTCCCCACTGTCGAGGTCCTCGGATGTCTCTGCATGCTTTGAAAAACAAAGAGACTCTGAAGATCACACATATGATGAATGCCTCTACACCAGTGCCTGCAGAGCCTGCAGTCCAATCCAATAGACTTGAACCTATCCCTAAAGACCTGCAAAAGTGACAGGGCAAGCTGTAGCAACCAACCCTGTAGCAAATTGATTTAGGGTGCATAAAACCTCCACTGGTAGGCCGGAGTGAGATTCGAGGGTCTTTATAGGAAATGTTTTGCGGTTGTCCAATACTTTGTGTTCCTATACTTTGTCATTTGTCTGTTACCTTGTAGGTCCTTTGTAAGGCTGGGGTCACAGTACCATTTTTCACATGCATTTTTGGAGACCTGCGTTTTCAAAAACGCATGTAAAAAACGCACCCATAGGCCCCCATGTTAAAAAACGCATGCCCTAATAGCCAAAAAGCATGTGTGACTGTCCCATGCGTTTTTGTAGAAAACGCATGCGTTTTTGTAGAAAACGCATGCGTTTTTATAACATGGGTTCCTATGGAAAACGCATGCAAAAACGCATGTACAGTTAGCACCTTTTAGTGCCATTCAAAAACGCATGCGTTTCCCATAGGAGCCCATGTTAAAAAAACGCATGCGTTTTTCCGGAAACGCATGCGTTTTTCCGGAAACGCATGCGTTTTTTTAACATGGGCTCCTATGGGAAACGCATGCGTTTTTGAATGGCACTAAAAGGTGCTAACTGTACATGCGTTTTTGCATGCGTTTTCCATAGGAACCCATGTTATAAAAACGCATGCGTTTTCTACAAAAACGCATGCGTTTTTCAAAACGCTCAAAAAAATACTACAAGCACTATTTTTATGTGCAGATTCAAAAACGCAGCCAAAAACGCAGGGAGCCATCAGAGACCTTAAAAAACTCATGCTGACATGAAAAACGCATGTAAAAAAGCATGCGTTTTTAAAAGGCACTAAAAAAATGCATGTCAACTGTGACCCCAGCCTAAGAAAAAAAGGGAGAGAAGGGGCGCATGTGTAGGATCACTATAGCTCAGTTAGGCTGTGGTCACAGTTGCCATGCGTTTTTTTAAGTGATTTAACAAAACTCATGCTTTTTTTCATGTCAGCATGAGTTTTGTAAGGTGTGTGATGGCTCCCTGCGTTTTTGGGTGCGTTTTTGAATCTGCACCTAAAAATAGTGCTTGTAGTATTTTTTTGAGCGTTTTGAAAAACGCATGCGTTTTTGTAGAAAACGCATGCGTTTTTATAACATGGGTTCCTATGGAAAACGCATGCAAAAACGCATGTACAGTTAGTACCTTTTAGTGCCATTCAAAAACGCATGCGTTTCCCATAGGAGCCCATGTTAAAAAAACGCATGCGTTTCCGGAAAACGCATGCGTTTTTTTAACATGGGCTCCTATGGGAAACGCATGCGTTTTTGAATGGCACTAAAAGGTACTAACTGTACATGCGTTTTTGCATGCGTTTTCCATAGGAACCCATGTTATAAAAACGCATGCGTTTTCTGCAAAAACGCATGCGTTTTTGTATATGCTCCAAAAACGCATGGGACAGTCACACATGCTTTTTGGCTATTAGGGCATGCGTTTTTTAACATGGGGGTCTATGGGTGCGTTTTTTACATGCGTTTTTGAAAACGCAGGTCTCCAAAAATGCATGTGAAAAATGGTACTGTGACCACAGCCTTAATATGGCGTTATTACAGGTGGCCACTCACCTGTTTGGGTTGTGCATGACCTGCACAACCCGGTGAACATCATCATCCTGGTGCCTGAGCTTTAGTAGCGCTTCTACAAGACCGCTAAATCATTTTCTTGCAACCTTGTAGGTCCTTGACCTTTTTAATCTTTTTGTAATAAAAAGATTCTTTTATTTTATTTGAAGTTGGTATTCTAAATCAAATTTAACGAAATTTAATTCTACTCAAAATTTATAAAAATGCGTATTCTCTAGAAAATGGATCTTTTGTAATTCTCTTCACAAGGATACAGCAAAATGGCAACTAGCAAAGGATTAAAGGGAACCTGTCCCCAGTTTTTTTGCATATAAGTTGTGTCCACCAGCAGTAGAGTCTTATATACAACATTCTAGAACACTGTGCATAAGTCCCCGGGAAGATCTGTATAATACATAAAAACTACTTTTATTATACTGTACTTAACTGGGAGGTGGTTTGGGTGTCGTAGGTATCTGTCTGGTTCCTTCGTTCTTCTTGCGATCACTGCCCCCTTGTCTGCTTCAGCAGGTGATGCATCCTATATCACTTGCAGATAGCCTCTTTCTGCACACGCATACTTGACTCTGCCCAGCTGAGGGCAGAACAAAGTATTGTACTGTGAAGGCATGGGGAAAGATCAAAGAACACCTGATTACTATGTATGGACATTCTTTGACCTATTTTAGCACCTGTGCAGTGTAATACTTTGCTCTGCCCTCAGCAGGGCAGGGAGAAGTACACATGTGCAAAAGCAGACTGTGCACAGTTGATATAGGACATATCACCCGCTGAAGCAAAGAAGAGGATAGAAATCGTCAGAAGAAAGAAGGCGCCTGACAGAGACCTGTGACACCCATTGGACGAAACCGCCCCCCCCCCCCATTAAGTTTAATAATAGGTGTTTTTTTTTTCATGATACAGATCAGCCTGGGGACTTATATACACAGTATTCCAGAGTGCAATATATATGGCTTAATTACAGTAATTATAGTCACAGTTTATATGCAAAAAAACTAGTGACAGGAGCTCTTTAAAAAAACTAATAAACAAAAACTAATACTTCAAAAAAGAAATTGAATTTGCCCAATCTTTACAATAACTTTGTAGGCAGACATAAGACTTTATAGACATCCAAAGACGCACATTAAAGTACAGCCAACAATCTGAATAAAAATATTCAATAGAAGTGATCTATGCAGATGATGCTCCAGTCAGTAGCTGTCGCATGCAACTATAATAAAACATATTTAGTATGAAAGAAAAAAATCTTAATGAACAATTAGTTATTTTGAAAATAAAAAGACTCAACAAAATCTTCTAAGTGCATTGTCCTTAGAATTGATCTCTCCAATATTAACTAAGGCTGGGTCACAGTTGCATTTTTCACATGAGTTTTTGGAGACCTGCGTTTTCAAAAACGCATGTAAAAAACGCACCCATAGGCCCCCATGTTAAAAAACGCATGCCCTAATAGCCAAAAAGCATGTGTGACTGTCCCATGCGTTTTTGGAGCATATCCAAAAACTCATGCGTTTTTTAATAAGGGGCCTTATGGAAAACGCATGCAAAAACGCATGTACAATTAGTGCCATTCAAAACGCATGCGTTTTCTACAAAAACGCATGCGTTTTTCAAAACTCTCAAAAAAATACTACAAGCACTATTTTTAGGTGCAGATTCAAAAACGCAGCCAAAAACGCAGGGAGCCATCACACACCTTACAAAACTCATGTTGACATGAAAAAACGCATGAGTTTTGTTAACTCACTAAAAAAAATGCATGGCAACTGTGACCACAGCCTAATACTCACCTTACCGCTCACTTCTTTGGCCATCTCCGCTGTTCGCTGTTCCCCTGAATGTCTTCAGCGCCACATCTGCATGTTGAAACACTAGTCTCTTCAAACTAGACTGGGACTTTGAGTTTTAACAAGGTTTTTTCTGCACTTGATGCTGTAAGGTCAGAACATTGAGATGCCACGAAGTACGACATGACCTTACTATACACACTCTAGGTCAGGACTTCCATCTGTACCTTTAATCAGGATGTCCTTGCACATGCACAAAGATCTCCATGTTGTGATTTCACGAAGTGTACCACAACTTGATGATGTTCATGTGCAGGGACAACACAAGCAGTCTCTGCATAGTATGAAAAGGTCCAGGGTATTAGCGCATGTCAGCGGTAAGAAAAGGCACCAAGGACTATACATGAGACAGAGAGCAGCAGGAGTTTTTTTTCTACATCTTATGTATATTATGAGCGGAGGTCTGAAGATTTACATGAACTAGCAAATTTGAATCTTATCAATTCAGCTCACCTCTAAAAGCAGAATATCCAGAATATTTTACAAACCTAAACATATTAGGCCTGCTTTACACCACATTGTGATCAGGTCCGGGGCTGTCCGATGTGATTTGGAGAGCCCCGTACCCGATTTGCAAACAGAACTGGAGGGCACATCATGGTGTGAAGCCAGCCTAATAGGTTTAGGTTTGCAGCCGGATGCCGCTGATAGCAGCGGGGAGCTAGCTGCGGTCCTGAAATCACAGCAGGGGACAGCCGGTGGTGCTGAAGTTTAGCAGCGCTCCCTGCTAAACTTCAGCTGCGGTGTTCAGTTCCTGGATCCTCCCGGATCCTCCCGGATCTGGGCAATCTGGCGCAATAGACTCCCATGTTAGAGAGCGCTAGATCGCCCTGGATCCGGGAGGATCTGATTTGGGTAGATTTTTCGCACCAGACGCAAAAACATTGCGTGTCGGGGAGGAAAATCCGAATACACCCGGAACCTCCCGGACAGATGGAAACCGGATGGCAGATAGCTGTCATCTGGTTCCATCCGGCCCCATAGGGCAGCATAACAGCAAAATCAGGTCCGGGGCTGTCGGGTTTACACAGTGGTGTGAAGCCGGCCTTAGATATAACACAAATTAAAGGAAATAACAAGGTTCTTGCTCCTTACTGTGTGTACTTATCTATTGAGGTACCTTTACACGCCGCGACGGCAGGCTGGATACATCCCGCTACTTCACGTGCACGAGCACGCTCAAACGGCTACAAACGGTCAACGCACCCTCTTTACACGCCGCCATAAGGTGCGCTACGCCACGCTACATCTGTAGCTAGCTACATCGCCGGGTGTGTCAAGTAGCCAGCTGTAGCTTAGTGTACCACGTTTACACAGCGCTACAATAAGCTAATATGGGCGGACCTGGTACAGCAGGGACAGCACATAGGCGTGCCACAATCTTGGATTACGAGCCGTCCGTACGATGATAGGACAGCGCAATATCATCATGATTGGCCAGGCATCGCAGGAGGCTGAGAAATACAGCACGCTCGAGCGATTGTGTAGTGTGACTGGTCAGCTCCTTAAATATGCCTCCCTGTGCAGCGACTACCAATCGTCATGCAGGAGCTTCCTCCAATGATCGCTGAAGGGGGGCGGTATCCCAGAGCCTGGGTCACGCCTTAGCTACATTGCAGCTACAGCCCCGGGTGTCCAGAGTTCCCTTCCGTTGCCTCTTTACACGCCGATACAGCTCGCTACCATCGGCGTTGTAACCATCAGTTTTCGAGCAGACCTAGGAAACAGATGTATCTGTTGCCGGCTGCAGCGTCACGTCTTCAGACGCCGCTACGACGGGCTACATTGGCGCTACAAGCTACATTTGTAGCCTGTAGCGGGATGTATCCAGCCTGCCGTCGCGGCGTGTAAAGGTACCTTTAGATATTGATATTTACTGATTGAATTGACTCAAAATAATATAACCTGCCAAATAAAATCGTTATACAAGCCTGCCAATATAATTGGCATAAGAAAAACTGCTTATAGTTATCACGTGTCAGTGTTTTGCATGCTAGTAGATGTCAAAGTCAGCTAGTGGAGCATTTTAAAGCTTTAATTGGGTGCAAAGTGACTTAAAGCAGCTTATGAAACTTGTTTATAGGCAAGTTGTCTAATGGTATTTAACTTAATATCCCCCCTGGATAGCTGCTATTAAAACAGTTAAGTGTCATAAAGTGAAGCTGTTGGATCCCTTGGTATGTCCTTAAATTCATCATTTCAAACTGACAAAAACATTTTTTTCACAAGAAGCCATGATCTTAAGTCAATGAATACCAGCCAATTAGTTTAACTTTAGATATGAGTAGCCCCAAGGCTCTATAAACAGAACTTGTCACATTGTATACACATCTTTAACAACTGAATTGTACATGGATTATTACTATCACGTAAATAGACTCTCCTCAGTATCATTGTACACATAATTTTCGGAGGTGGAGCGTTTTAACCATATAGTAATTACAACATAGCCCGGTTCATCTTATGCTTCATGAAAGTTTATTTACGCAATTTGATAAAACTACAAGCTGTATATTGCACCAGTAAAGTTTAAAATCATACACAGTGATCAGGTGTCTTCAGGACAAGATAGGATATAGACCATATAGTACAAGCCAGTGCTAACAAAAGGGATACAGGTTTATCTTAATTAGGGTATGGAGAAAGTCATACAAAGAGAAGTTTTTTGGAAAGTCTGAGACTCAACCCTACATATGACAAGTGCCTTTCAAGGTCAATGTTAGAGCAGTATCACTGCAAATAGAGTCCAGTAATTACCTTCCCATCTCCTAAATCCCCTATCCCATCATTAGATACCTATTAGCTTACCCATTTGCAGTGCACCCGGCTGTACTGTATATACACTAAGATAATAAATTGCTGATAACTTATCCTCCGTTGCTTCCTGCCTGAAACTCGCCTCCTTCTTCATGTCTCTGTAAAATGATCATGTGATGGGGGCCCACAGCGATGACGTCATCACTGTGGGCCCCGGCTACATGATTGAACGCTGGTCACAGATACAGGAAGAAGGAGTCGAGCTGCAGCAGGGGACAAGTGAGGGTAAATTATCAGTCATTTATTATTTTAGTGTGTGCACCAGAATGGGGGCATATAGCGTGATGGGGGGCATATCCAGAATGGGAGGTAGATAAGTGGGCAGGGGACCCATATCCAGGATGGGGTGTTATGTATACCTTCACTGGGGGGCCATATCCAGGAGAGAGGGCTATTTACCAACATTGGGGGCCATATCCAGGATGGAGGGCTGTATTTACTATCACTGGAGGCCATATCCAGGATGGGGAAGCTATGTGTATCATCACTGGGGGCCATATCCAGGATTGGAGCTATGTGTATCATCACTAGGCACCATATTCAGGAAGGGGGGCTATGTGTACTATCACTGGGGGTCATATCCAGGATGGGGGCCATGTACCATCACTGGAGGCTATGACCCATAACAAAGGGCTATGTACTGTCATAGGGGGCCATATCCAGAATGGAGAAGGCCTTGTACCAGGATAGGGGTATATATATATACCAGATTGGGGGGTCATATACCAGGATGACGGGGTATATATACTGATTGTAAATGATCGGAAACTGGCATCATAAGACGAACTCATTTAAGATTAAAAAATGATCCTCTTTTCACCAAATTTAGGGTGTGTCTTATAATCCAGTGCGTTTTATAAAGCAAAAAATATGGTAATTTAATCATTAATGGGAATTTGTCCATGGGGTCTAGCACACTTACTGAATACCTATCACCAGGTCTCTTGACTGAAAGATGTATCCAATGTGTGGAGCCAGAACAACACAGCTCTGTACATGGGGTAGTAGTTGTTATTGTGTACTGCAGATCGGCACTTATTGAAATAAATGGGATCAGCCACTACTCGGTGCCACTACTCGGTATACGGAGCTGTGGGGTTTTCATTTCCAGATCCTGTATGTTTCTGATGGCTGTGAAACCTGGAGATAGCTGAATGGTGTAGACGTCAGATTTTAGAACCCCACAGATATGATATTGAGAACCTCTCCTGAGAATGGGCCATAAATAACCTAGCCCTGCATAACGGCTTTCATTCCTTACTCATTCTAAGTTTAGGAGTCCAGTGGGCAGTGTAACTCAATGATTGACAGTTTTTCCTGCAAACTGTATGAGTTTACATACACAAATATCTGATGAGGACAAAAAGCAGTTACATCTAATATGTAAAGCAGAGTGTATGTGTGTATGTGGATCACCCACCAAGGCAGTGGGACACTCAGAACCAGGCCTACAATTCTCTTTGGGATGTCACAGTGACTCACCCGGCTCCGTGGCCCCGGCAGTGCCAATCAAAATGGGGGGTTAAATTTATATGGAGAATAAAGTTGTGACGCCATCCGTGGTTCTCGGAAATTAGATGGATGGCTGACGCTGCTGTAGAAATCCACTGGGGCGGTTGGTGGTGCAGCAGACTTGTTATTGCTCTCCACGGGTATAGCGTGGCCCCAGGGCAGTTATAAAGTAAATTAGAAGATGTTATTAATCTAGTGCAGGGCAGGTGTCACAGTAAATAATTTGAGGATACAGCAGGGTGCAATTTCCACAGTTTACTCACAGTTTTTGGTTTCAACAACCAACCGGGTGTGTCCTCCGTTCCAGGGATCCAGCCACTCCAGGTAGATTAGATCCAGTGGTCTTGAACTCTCATGGGCAAGCTCCTTTGAGTTCCTTGGCCCTTTGCAGCCACCTGAGCGATTAAGTGTGGATTTTGGCAGCTGTACCTGAAGTCACAGTTGCTTCCGGATTATTAGCTGAGTCCTGTAGCTCCTCAACTGGGCCCGTTACCCTCTGCGACCTTGGTCCCTCCACTTGCCTGCGACCGGCAATGGATGTGGGTCCCACGCGTGGATTTCTTACTTCCCGTGTCCCTGGGAACCCTGCTTGTCTCTAGAGCTCCGCATAGCTCCCACCTTCCTGGGACGAGCTCCTCCGTTCCAGTGTTAAAGAAGTTATCATGTACTATTCATTTGTCAGCCATCTTGTTCTCATTTTTCCACTATGAACCATTCCTAGTTTATTATATCTATTCGCTCTGAACTTTGAATAGACTGAAGCCCAAAGCTGAATATTATGTGAACATAGTTGAAGGTTAGAAGACTGATAAAAAGGTTCCGTCCTTGACTTTATCATACAAATGGTCCTAACGTTAGTGGACCAAAGACATGTGGACGCCTGGCGGACATCCCAACTGTTAGTAGCACTAATTAATTTAGTATTGTTTATTATATAGATTAGTAACGGCATTGGATGATTTTATATTGATTATGGAGCATATTTCGCATATTTTATTTGTTTATCATTTTGCTAGGTATCACTTTTTGTTACGTATTAAGAACCTTGAAAATTATATAAAAACTGTACCCTTGAATAAATGATGTGATTCTCTCTCTGAAAGACTCTGACTGCTGCGTCTTTCTTGAGTTTGTCCAGGACACGGTATACCAGTGTCAATCCTTTTAATTTCTCTTATTAAACAGTCTACTCTGGTTAGTTTTGAGTTCCCTGCTTTCACACCAGTCCTTTGGTCTAACTCGCTGACCGTCTGCCCTCTCAGTCTTCCTTTGATTGACTGACTGACTTTCTAGATGTTTCTCCTCTTTTCAAACTGTCACTGTCCCACTCTACTCCCACACTTCTTTCTGATTGGTTCTTTCTAAAGCTCCCTCTTTCCTACTGGTCCACCCAACTCCCTAACTAAGCCCCTGTCTCCAGCCAGGGATGAGGTACGACAGCTCCCTCCATCTTCCTGGGCTGGAGTGGCTAGTGTTGGGTGCAGGTGTGTGGGTACCAGGTAGTGCCCCCTCCTTACTTGGGGTGGGGGTAGCACACCTCTGGCTAAGGTGCACTACCTCTGTGGCGACTGGACCCTCAAGGACACCACATATGTGTTTATGGATTTGAGTCGGGCCAGCAGGGAAGGGGTTACTTGGAACTGGGATGGCGGGGGGAGGGAATCACGGCTGGTCGGTTCCAGGTTCCGTGCCCTGGGCACCTATTGGCTGATGGGGGATGAGGGGGAAGTTGGGGATAGGGAAATGTGGCGCCACCTGTGGTACCTGGTAATATGGTTACCATCACTGCAGCCGGCCGCTGAGGTGATGGTGAAGCAGCTTTGGTAGTACAGCTCCCCACAGGCGTAGCTTTACTTCAGGGCAGCGGGATGGATGAGGGGAGTCGTAGTCCTTGGCTCTGTGGTGCTGTAGGAGCCTCCCGGATGACAGATTAAAGGAGACCGGACACCAGATCAGCTCAAACAGATCTCTACTGGTACCAGATGATAAGGGTACATGGTACAGTCGGATTCACCGGGGGTTGTAGCTGCGAATTTTGGACCCTTTTCCAGAGTCTGCCAGAGGTGTCTCTACAATAACTTTCTTGGTTGGTGTTTGCTTTAGCTCTCCTGTCAACCACACTAAAGAGCCCGAGCAATGAGAAGGCAATCCTCCCGCCACCGGTATTTAGTATTTTCCCTTATTAGTGTCTTGGACTCACTTTGGGACAGAAGTGGGATTTAGCCTTGTGGTGCTGTGGCTCCTATTTTAGGCCCACAGCTTGCAGGTATGCGGTTTGGGATAAACTATTAACTAACCGCTTCGGTTCCGGTTTACCGGTGTTGACCTGGAGTCTCCAGCTGGCTACAACCAGCCCTGGAGTTTCCCCATCTTTGTCTGGGTCATCTCTCTCCTTAGAGGTGCCATCCTGTCAAGACCGCAGGGTCCCTGTGTCCGTCCGCTCTGCTCTTCTGTCCCCGTCTGAGTGACTACTGTCTGTAAGGCTGCTTTCACATTACGATTTTGTTAAATCCGATGCTGTCCGATAAAAATCGGACAGCATCGGATCCGATTTGGCCCCCATATTCTCCAATGGGGATCGGATCGGATCAGATGTGCACTTAATGGCATCCGATTTGCATCCGATTCAATTCTGTCCGATTTTTTTTCAGGAGCCAAAATAGTAGACTGTTGGGATTTTGGTATCTGATTCAAAAATCGGATTGCATCGGATTAAAATAATATGGGAGTCTATGGGGATCGGATCGGATAGAAAATCGGATCTGATATCGGATCTGATTTTCTGTATTGAGCATGCTCAATACTCTAGACCACTCCCAAAGCCTCCCACAGCCCTCCCCCAGCCATTTAAATCAGATTCGATAAAAAATCAGATCGGATGGCATCCGATGGCATCCGATTTTGAGCATCCGATGCTGTCCAATTTTCATCAGACAGCATCAGATTTAACAAAATCGTAATGTGAAAGCAGCCTAACTGTCACTCTCGCCTTCCCGCTCTTCTAGGCTCCTCCCCCCTGGGACCTTCTGAATACCAGTCCCCTGTGCTAAGGCGTCCTATGAGCGTGTTTTGGGTGAAGATTCTGTATTTTCCTCCTCATCCACGACTACGGAGGCATTACACCTTCTGTTTGGGGTGCAGTACCTCCCTGTAACGTACCGCCAGAGGGGCGCCACACACCCCCTTGGTTAAATACACTTGTCCGCGAGTGTCACAACCAAACCAGCTTTGAGCTTAACTTTTTATTAACCTTTGTCAGGCTGCATAATTTTACATGAAATATCTCGACCCTTATCTCGGAAGGGGGTGAAGATATTTTATTGAAATTTGGCCAATATATTCTGGACCAAAACTGCAGAGATGTCACGAAATTTCAGCCCTCTACGGCTTTTCGAAAAAAAAAAGTTATTGCAATTTTAAAATGGAATAGTTACAATTGTACCTACTCAGCCGGACGAAGGTTAACATATTAACCGGGTTATGACTAAACATAACAAGAACAAAAACAATAAGATTACTTTTCTTTCTTTGCAGAAAGTACCATCTCTTAAACGTTGCATTTAAACAGTAACAATTCTAGTCCACATCGGCCCAGCGGGGTCGGGTATTGAGTCTCTGATTTATGTTCAATCAGGCTCTGACACCAAAAGTTCACATTCAAGTCCATGTGAATCTTTTACAGGTTTATCAAGGAATCACACATTTAACTATCTAGATTTAACACGAAACCGGGATCATCTTAACTGTTCAACACTTACTGATCCGAATCACGTACCAGCCTCGGGTTCCTGCATACCGTTCGTATGTAATCATGTCACCCCAGTAGAAATCCCGGTCCGGCTTGCCTTGTGGGAGGTGGGGTTCGACATCTCTTCTCCCCTCGAAGAACTCTACATAGAGGCCTACTTCACTTGCAAAGCTGTACCCGGTAACCAAGTTGAAGGCTGTAATTGTCCCTTTCTTGGTTTGGTCCACAGGCACTGGTGGTTGGGTGCGGGCCTGGCAGGTCCCTATTTCATTAGCCCACCATGCTACTCGACGCCTCTGCCGCTCCGCCTCATCATCCTAGGCAAACTGTGGCCTCCCAAATATTCTAATAGGGTCACACATGGACATCAGTTTTTTCCCTTGTTTTCAATAACTGATCCGTTTTTTAGGGTGCTTTTTGACCCTCCTGTGCAGCTCGGCGTTTTTGGGACTTTGCCATTTTCCCAGAAACAATGCTCTAAAAACGGATCCTTCTTTTTGTGCCATAAACAATGCTCTAAAAAACCCGATTTGTTTTCCCATAGGGCCCCATGTTAAAAAAAGGATCAGTTTTTTAACTGCATCCAAAAACTTTGCTTGGGTCCTGTTAAAAAAACTGACACCATTGCAGTCACACTTGAGTGCAGCATCCGTTTTTGGCATCAGTTTTTGGACTTAGAACACAAAAGTGGAAAAACTGATGCCTGGGCTTATGTGTGACCCTAGCCTAACTGAAACGTTTCCCCTTGTAAAAGAATTTTAAGATTTATGCATTAATGTATATATCCAACACATCAAAGCACAATTTTTTGAAGTGGACATTCGCTTTAGAGAATATTTCTATTCTTCCTGTTACATTTACCATTTTCATAACCAGCTTACCTCCTCGGAGAAAGAATATTGAAGTCAATTGTGAACTCTCAATCAGATTTGAAGTTTAAACTTTCATCAGCCGAGTCCTAAGTCACGAGTTTTGTAGTATCAGTTCTGGTAAATAATGATAGCAGCTAAGAAACTTATCTTACAGTTGAAAACGATTCTGTCAGTAATGTACTTAGTTTGAAAAACAAAGTTAGCCTGTAAGTGGGAACAGAGTGGCTGTGATTAAATCTAATAGATTTATTCGGGAGAATGGTTGGCTGGAGTGAAAATACATTGGATTTTAGGACATTTGGTTCCATTTTTCATAGTCACCCTGCAGGCAACAAGAGAAATATGTATCTTTTAAAGGCTCTTGCATTTAATGATCTGTTTTCATAGAACAATTTCTCTTTTGCTTTTCTGCTTAAAATACCTTTTCTACATTTATGTTGGTTTAAAGCACCATTTCAACGTTTTTGTGTACTGCACCGCAGGAGTGGTGCTTAAAATGAAAGTCCCTGAACCCTGTCTTATAGTCACATGCAGCCATGTTCATCTGTTTCCACCATTGCTTTGGTCTCCTGTAATTTGTGACATGGCAGCAGTTCAACTGTTTCATGGAGCACACCAGAGGTCACAAATCAATGTAGCTCACTGAAAGCCTCATTCTGGCCTCGTTCTGACTCTCCTAGACTTGCATTGGGCCTTGTTCTGGCCCTCATAGACTTGCATTGTGATGTAACGTCTGACCTCCGGTCAGTCAGAAGTTACAATTACAAGATGAATCTGCAGGACCAGAGCTGTGCCAAAAAATGATGAAATGATTACATTTAAAGTGCAACTCCAGCTCTATAAAAAAGATATTCTGGACTGCTGCCCTAATTGAAACAATACTTGGTGCTATAAATTTATTCAGTTTATATAGTGGAAATTGAGATAAAAATAATATATATTACAGGTGTACAAAAAGAATTGCAGAACCTTGTTAGTCCTCCTACTTGCCGGCATCCCTTGTGCATCTTCTACTTGGCAATCCAGTGCAACTTCATTGATACAACACATGCATGATGTTGTATCAGACCCACTAACTAGAAGGGGCACTATGGATATCGAAAAGGCAGTAGTAGAGCTGCAGAGCTCTGGCCTTTCTGCCGCTGTAAGCGCTGGACCAGGGTCCTGTGGGTCATTTGGCTCAACTCTACTATGTATGTTCAATAGTCTTATTATAAAGTAATACCATACTATAGAACCAGGTGAAGTGCCAGACAGGTACAAAACGGGCCGTTGTCCACCATTCTCCACTCCGCTCCCTGCCACCTGTATAATGGATCCGGAATAAAGGTGACTGTTTGCACAATTTATGGGTGAGTGCCCTTATTTTTCCTTCTTTGATGGATTTGTTATAATGGACTTTTGAAGTAAGCACACCCAGTGCACTCGCTTATAAGAAGGTCCTTTACATCTGTCGTGGTGCCGGCTTATTTTTCTTATTAAGAGACTTTACTATATATGTTCAATAGTCTTATTATAAAGTAATACAATCCTATAGAATTTTCTTACTAGAGGTTGTAAAGTAAAAACATTGTGATCTCACAATAATAATAATAATATTCAGAATTACCGTAATCATCTCATAAATGCTCAATGGTTAGGTTATTGCCAGTGTGTAAAAGCTTCAAATACATTTGTAGTTATTCAATAAAACCCTTTGATGCATAAGCAATATGGAGTCAGTCTGCATAGAAAGTATCTCTGCTACTACTTTTATTATACATTTTTCTGAGTACATAATAGTGAACAAACATTTTGTAGGAATGTATAGGTGTTTTGCATGTGCCACTGTGTGAAGTGAGTTTAAAGAGGACCCTCCTGGAATTCAATCTAATAGCAGCACTGAATGCAGCATGTATGCTGCATTTAGAAAAGGGGTCCCCCATGTGTCTGTGAGGTTTGTACCCCTAAATATAGCTTTTTGAAAGCTCACAGTAAAACATCAAGAGGGCATTACCAGTGGCAGCAGTCAGCTCGCTTCCCGGGGGCCATTCCCGCCCCCTGTGTCTCTGTTCCGTCCTCTCCCTGTCCTCGCCGTCTCCTTGATTGGTTTGTCATCCATCCTAGCCTGCGCCTGGGCTTCCTTGTGCTACTTCACGCAGGTGCAGGCTGTTAGTGTTGGCCCGCGTTCCTGTCCCGCCTCCCGCCCTGACGTCAGCGTGTGGCACCCCACCTGGTCAGGCGTCATAATTTGGGCACTGCACCTATAAATGAGTGTGCGGTAACCCCTGTCACAGTGGGAAGGGAGATGTCTGTGGGAGGATCCCAACCCAGCACTCACACACACCCACCTAGAATAGATGGTTTTGGGCCCGTACCCTAGGGGGGTGGTTAGGGGAGGAGGGAGGACACACAGTGAGTTTTAGTAGGTACTGAGGAAATACGGAGAACGGGGAGCCTCCGAGTGAGAAAAGGAGACTTCCAGCGAAGGGCCTGGAGAGAGACAACAGGCAGCCCAGACAGAAGGAGGGGACCCCCTGAGCACCCATACTCAGGGAGGGAACCCTGGTCCACTTTATTGGAGTACCGGTTCCGAAGAAGGTCAGGGAGTCCAGCCCCTGAGCCGAGAAAACCGGAGGTCGTGGGTCCGTTTACCGGCCCCGACACCCTGTCTGGCGGGATCAGTCACACCAAGTTAACCCACCGGGGTCGAATTCCAGAGCAGGGGAGGGAGAGAGTGGAAGCCGGGATCGTCAGAGCACCTCAACGGGCCTGGTATTAAGCAGATCACCCCAGGACAGGCACGAGTAGCGGACACGGGTTACATCCAGGACGGCATACCATGGAAGACTTCCAGAGACTCTGCAGCCCACTGTGTCTACCCAGCCAGATAAAGACTGTTTGGCCATTGTGAACTGTATCACCATCTGCATCGTTCCAGTAAAGTACCCTTGTAGAGTGACAGAGTCTCTGTGTGCTTATTCACTGCTGCACTGCAAACTATTTCTCCATCATCAGCACCTCCATCACTACAGGAGCTTCCCTGCCCCGGAGGGCCAGCTCTACCTGCAGGGAGCTGTACCATCTCGGCTGCTGTACCATCGCCTTCCGGAGGTCTGAGGCAGCGCTGGTGCTCAATCACCAGAATCTGTGGGTGGCATCACGATAAACTTTTAAACTTTTATTCCCATTATAATTACCCCTTTTTAGTTGACCACCAGGGTCACGGGTCTGGGCATGCCACCAGTGACATCCCTATCTACAGCAAAGGGCCCAGATACCCGAGTCCACATACCCTGGGCTAGTCAAGCGCTTGTGCCTGGCCTGCTCCGTGTATACAGCATAACACAGAGCAGGGCAGGCAAAAGCACTGACGTCAGGGTGGGAGGCATGACAGGAGAGCGGGACCGAAACTAACAAGACCTCGCTCTGGGCCTACGTGAAGTAGCACAAGGAGGTGCAAGCGAGGATAGATGACAAACCATCAAGGAGACGACAAGGACAGGGAGGAGGGCAGAACAGAGATGCAGGGGACGGGAATTGCCCCGGGAAGCAAGCTGACTGCTGCCACTGGTAATGCCCTCTTGACTTTTTACTCTGAGTCTTCAAAAGGCTATATTTAGGGGTACAAATCTCACAGATACATGTTGGACCCCTTGTCCGAATGCAGCATTTATGCTGAATTCAGTGCTGCTATTAGCTTGAATTACAGGAGGGGGGTGACAGGTCCTCTTTATTCTACTATATAATTGCCTAATCGTATCTGTCTGAGCCCGAAATCACGAATCATCGCCCATTGGTCGCCGCCGGCTGCGACAGCCAATGAAAGACTTGGCGTGCTGTTTAAATGCCGCTTCGCTCATTTGTCGCCACGGCTAGCGACGACCAATGAGAGACACGGCACGCGGCTTGGCGGGCAGTTTGAATACCGCTTATTCATTAGTTGTTGCAGCTGTGATATTGGCACGGAATTTGAACTGCCAGTCATAGTGTGACGCAGTTCACTCCAGTTTACAAGGCTGTCGGTCAGTGTGACGCAGTTTACTTCTGTCTACAAGGCTGTCGGTCAGTGTGATGAACTTCACTCCTGTCTATAAGGCTGTCAGTCAGTGTGACACACTTCACTCTTGTCTATAAGGCTGTCAGTGTGACGCATTTCACTCCTGTGTACAAGGCTGTCAGTCTGTGTGACAAACTTCTCTCCTGTCTACAAGGCTGTCTGTCACTGTGATGCACTTCACTCCTGTGTACAAGGCTGTCAGTCTGTGTGACGAACTTCTCTCCTGTCTACAAGGCTGTCAGTCACTGTGATGCACTTCACTCCTGTCTACAAGGCTATCGGTCAGTGTGATGAACTTCTCTCCTGTCTACAAGGCTGTCAGTCACTGTGATGCACTTCACTCCTGTCTACAAGGCTGTCTGTCACTGTGATGCACTTCACTCCTGTCTACAAGGCTATCGGTCAGTGTGATGAACTTCTCTCCTGTCTACAAGGCTGTCAGTCACTGTGATGCACTTCACTCCTGTCTACAAGGCTATCGGTCAGTGTGACAAACTTCTCTCCTGTCTACAAGGCTGTCTGTCACTGTGATGCACTTCACTCCTGTGTACAAGGCTGTCAGTCTGTGTGACGAACTTCTCTCCTGTCTACAAGGCTGTCAGTCACTGTGATGCACTTCACTCCTGTCTACAAGGCTGTCTGTCACTGTGATGCACTTCACTCCTGTGTACAAGGCTGTCAGTCTGTGTGACGAACTTCTCTCCTGTCTACAAGGCTGTCAGTCACTGTGATGCACTTCACTCCTGTCTACAAGGCTGTCTGTTAGTGTAACGCAGTTCAATCCTGTCTACAAGGCTGTCAGTCAGTGTGACGAACTTAACTCCTGTCTACAAGGCTGTCAGTCAGTGTGACAAACTTAACTCCTGTCTACAAGGCTGTCAGTCAGTGTGATGCACTTCACTCCTGTCTACAAGGCTGTCAGTCAGTGTCACAAACTTTACTCCTGTCTACAAGGCTGTCAGTCACTGTAACGCACTTCACTCCTGTCTACAAGGCTGTTAGTCAGTGTGACAAACTTCACTCCTATCTGTAAGGCTGTCAGTCAGTGTCACGAACTTTAATTCCGCAAACAAGACGCCGCGGCCACCAGTGGTAAACAGCGCGGTGGGCATGCGTGCACAATGGCAGTAACATGGGGAAAACTAAGTATAGAAGACATTTGTCTCATTAGTGCCTCATAAACTGTAATGGGGTTATCAGATGGATTTGTAATCACTCTCAATATGTACAAATTTCAACAAAAGAGGGTAAAGATCAAGAACACTTAATAGAATCGAGCGACAATCCACTTCCATCATGTTATTCAGCACATATCCATTTTTCAGCAATGTCTTCATGATCTTTAATGAAATCATAGTGTTTTAATAGTCTTTCTCCATAAAGCCAAAAGGATCGAACCAGAGGGGGGTAGAGGAGGATATTCAGAAGATCCATATAACAGTGGAAGGGAACAGAACCTACAGAAAAATGTTTTACAAAAAGAGGGAAAGTAATGTTAAAAACATATAAACCCTATACACCAGAAATGGATGAAAACCGATAAAAACAAGAAACCCAGGGTGAAAAAGGTTAAAACCCAACCTTTTGGATAACACTGATCAGACTCAGAGAAATGGCGCAAATGATAGGGACTCATAAAGCCCCTTTGGTGTCAGGATATCAAGGGTGACAATCCATCTAATTTCACACTGCGCAAGTATCTTCTTCAAATTGCCAACCCTGATACCCCCTCTGACTTGGTCAATCTCCCTCACCCTGAAATCCCTCGCATCACAGTTGTGTTACTCTTTAAAATGACGTGGAATTGTCTTCAGAGTGGTAACATCGGTCACTGTCCTTGCCGCGCCAATGCCATTCACATGTTCCCTCACTCTTACTCTCAATTCACGAGAAGTCAACCCTATACATATGAATGGACACCCGCATGTAGCGAAGTAAATCACGTGTTGAACCACATGAGATTCGTTGTCGAATATTGTACACACGGGTGCCATCTGAAGAATGAAAGGAATTGCTGCGAATGACATTGGCGCAAGCAAGGCAGTGACCACAGGGAAAACAGCTGGGAATCGGACCTCTCAACCCAAAGGGGGAAAGTATATGTGCGACATAGTGGCTTTGAACCAGGAGGTCCTCTAGGTTTCTGGAGCGACGTGACATCATCAGTGGCACATCAGAGACTACATTTATGGTGTATAGGGTTTATAGGTTTTTAACATTACTTTCCCTCTTCTTTCTAAAAATATTTCTGTAGGTTCTGTTCCCTTCCACTGTTATGTTCCTCTGGTTCGATCCTCTTGGCTTTATGGAGAAAGACTATTAAAGGGAACCTGTTACCTGGATCTAAGCCCCTACACTATCACTACCTGTCCCTGCACCTTCCTAGCTGCTCCCAATCTATCCCTCTCTGAGCTAAACCCGCCCTATAAAACAGCAGAAAAATAACAAGCAGGCGGGAGATTCCAAATGGAGGAGGCGGCGATGAAGATAGAATAATGCGGCCCAGTGGGGCGTGTGCTACTGCATTGAGGAGGGGCAGAATGGAGCCTGCCGCCGCCTTTTCATTCCCCAGCCTCAGGGACTTCTGTAAGTTATAAGTTATTTTTCTGCTGTTTTATAGGGCGGATTTAGCTCAGAGAGGGATAGATAGGGAGCAGCTAGGAAGGTCCATAGACAGGTAGTGATAGTGTAGGGGCTTAGATCCAGGTGACAGGTTCCCTTTAAAACACTATGATTCCTTAAAGATCATGAAGACATTGCTGAAAAATGGATATGTGCTGAATAACATGATGGAAGTGGATTGCCGCTCGATTCTATTAAGTGTTCTTGATCTTTACCTCTTTTGTTGAAATTTGTACATATTGAGAGTGATTACAAATTTATCTGATAACCCCATTACAGTCTATGAGGTACTAATAAAAACAAATGTCTTCTATACTTAGTTTTCCCCATGTTACTGCCATTGTGCAAGCATGACCATCATGCTGTTTACCGCTGGTGGCCACAGCGTCTTGTTCGCAGAGCACGAATGCGCAGGAGTCATGGTGACATGTCCCATTTCCCGTACATGCGCGGTCTGCTCTGACGCTGGCGGCTTCCAAGTCAGGTCACCGTGCGGGCGGAAGTGCGCGCCACTACAGAGCGGCAGCAGGGCTAGGAGGAGGATGATTAGATGACTCTTTATTGGGTATATAAAGACCTACACGTGGCTACACCGGTGTACTGCATAAGAACACCGTCCCCTGATGAAACTTGCTTGAATTGTAAGGGAAACGTACGTTGGGCTCTCTGTCCCCACTGGGTGGGCTCTGATGGACACCTGTATTACTTCATACATGTGATGTAATGCAGAATTGGAGTGATGTTTCTGGGAATTTGACTTTGTTTCTGGCCACAATTTCCTGATACAACCCGGGATACTAGTAAACTGGATCAAGTGATTGGTTATGAACTACATTGCTTGCACTTAGGCACTTAGGCACTTTATTGCATTAATGATCCAGTTTTTATTTAGGCTCTGGGTGTACTGTGAATTTTATTTGTGGACAGGAGCTCTGTATAATTGTAACTTCAACAACAATTTGATGCACTTTTTCCTGGTTGTTCAAGCTTGCTCCTAGCTTAAAACTTGACTAAAACACCGTCCTATTATTGATAAATCTTACTTGGTGCACTATCGTGGACTAATCCTCCCTTATCCTGCTTCTTTTGCCATCATCTGCTTTTAGAATTTTTCTAAATAAAATACATTTTACTTGCATGGTATTCAAGGCTGTCAGTTAGTGTGATGCAGTTAATTCCTGTCTATAAGGCTGTCAGTCAGTGTCTATTGTTTTTCTAGAGCTAAACTGAGATTAATGGCAGGCTTCTTGTCAGGCCCAATAGACGGAGACTGTTGGGCTCTTGAGGCTAAGGATGTCTTCTCAGAGGTGGAGGCTAATGTTGGTAACAACTCCTCGGACAGTCTGAAAGATCTGTTTCATGAAATCACGATCACATCCAAAGCGAATGTGAAATCGTGGTGAGAGATAGTAATGTATTTTTTCAGGCATTCTAACAGAATTGTCCACAAAGGCCTTAAATTAAACATCATCCTTGCCCAAAGAGCTAGAACACCGTCCCTCCTAGAAAAGTGGGAGGAGAAGTCCATAAACAGTTCCCTTATGGTGCCGTCACACCTGCCGACGTCGCTAGCGACATCGCAGAAAAAGTGACGTATCAGCGATGTCGCGCTGTGTAAACGAGCGGCGCGACCGCGTTTTATCGCTGGTCGCAGGTTGACAGGTTTATGGGAAAAACCGTAAACCTGTCAACCGGCGACCTGCGATAAGGCTGGATCGCGCCGTGTGACATCGCCAGAGCGATGTCGGCGGCGATCCAGCCTATACCGCAGCGTGGCTGCGGATCGCTCGCTGGGCTGAGCCCAGCCCAGCGAGCGATGCCACCGCCCGCATCGCTGCGGTGTCGCCGGCCGCAGCGATGCTGTGTGACAGCTGGCCAGCGATGTCGGAACCGAGCGGGCACCCGCGCATCGCTTCTGACATCGCTGGCCAGATCGTGCTGTGTGACGGCACCATTAGGTTCATGAGAATCTTGTTGTAGGAAGAGAAGACAACCTTGCAAAAGCTAGGCGAACTAACAGAGGAAGCTAAAAAAAACATAAGTAAAACACGGACTTTGGTAGACGGGAGGCCTCCTTAGAACATAACATCAGTCGCCTACAATCCTTTATAAAAGAGAGGAAACATTAACAATTCCTAAGGGATTCTGCAGAATTTAAAGAAAAGAGGGCCTACCTCTTCATACAGAGGGGGGATAGAGACGTGGGGAATACAGACACATCAGCCTCCGAACCAGATCAGTCGGATAAGGAAGGACAGGAGGGTGGACAAGGCAAGGGTCCAAATCCCCTAGGTCACAAAAACAAACCAAAGGGCAAAAAATGGAGAAAGAAGGGAGGAAGAAGAGGCAGAGGTGGACAAGGCGGGGCGGATCAGGACGAGTACAGATATGGGGGTCGGGATCCAAGTTCAATTGGACAGGAACATGGTGGTGGATCCTATCCACGGTTTGGATAGGTTTTTTCTGGGCCAACTACCCTGGGTTCATATGTGACAGGGCCGACTTTTTTAGGGAGAGACCCTTACCCTTGGAGTGGCTGAAACCCGGAGCAGGTAGTGAGACCGAAACAATAGATAAAAATAGGATCATCAACATAACGGACTACACTCTCTCTGATACCGGAAAATGAGTATTATGTAAAGGCTTATCTTTGGTCCCCACAAACCATTTTATTGACTTTGATTGGTTGAAAGATCTGAACCTTTTCGCAAGGAAACTAAAATGCAAAGATTCTTCAGTCTTACCGTAATAACGAGGAAAAATACCAGCAATATGACATAGAGGAGGAGGATCTGGCCACCTTTGGGGATCTCATTGCTCTTACAAGAGATTTCACGAGGGGTGGAAGGCATGGGACCATTTACAAACTGTAGACCGCAAGAAAATGCCTCCAGTTAGTGACTTAACTAGCATTGACATCTTCACCAGTCTAGTCACTGGTGACCTGTGACTGTTGAGACAACAAAAGGGATACATCACCCAAACCTCACTTGAGAGGACAAAACAGCCTTAGAAAAACTTTCTTAGAATGATCAATTGATATTAAAACTGTCTGACAAAGGCGGCAATTTAGTGTTAATGGACCGCAAAACATACAAAACCATGTGCACTAATAAATGATCATTCAATGTACACCAATTTAGAAAAGGACCCTATTGAGGATTTTCAATGCGAACTGGAGTTTTTGCTAATAGAGGAGTTTGAGGAGGGCATCATTTCTAAAGGGGAAAAGGATTTTATGTACAACAAACACACGGTTAAGGCACTATTTTACTCCTTGCCAAAAGTACACAAGGGCCTAGTACCTTTGAAAGGCCATCCCATTGTATCTGGAATCAACTCAAGTACTCAGAACTGCGGGATATATCTTGATAAGGTACTCCGCAGTTTTGTTTTGAGTTTGCCATTATATATATGTGGCATCTTAGATTTGATTGGCAAACTTGATGGAGTAACGGTGGGGACTGATGTACGGTTAGCCTCAATTGACATTGAGGCGCTGTATAGTAGTATCCCCCATGATATGGGACTGAGGGCGGTAGAGTACTTCTTAAGGAGCCGAGGTAACCAATACATGAAACATAACATCTTTATCCGTAACTTGCTTGAGTATGTCTTGACTCACAATTGTTTTGAATTTGACGGGAAGTTTTACCACCAGCACAGGGGCACGGCTATGGGGAGTTCCTGTGCTCCAAACTATGCCAACTTGCTCCTGGGCTGGTGGGAGGACATAATCGTTTTCACGGAGAAGGAATCGTCATGATGGGGTCCACAGATATTGTTCTGGGAACGCTATATTGACGATATGATGATACTGTGGAAGGGGGATGTTCCATCTTTAGAAAACTTCATCAGACAATTGAATGAGAATGATATAGGGCTCCGGTTGACATCGGAAATACACGATGATTCCCTCAATTTCCTCGATGTCACGATTTACAAGGATGGAAAGGGTGGCCTACAGACAAAACTATCTTCAGGAAACCTACAGCAACCAACGACCTCTTCAGGTGGGATAGTCATCATCCTAGGGGTCTTAGGGAAGGCATACCAAAAGGCCAATACCTGAGAGCCAGGCGAAACTGTTCAGATACATCTAGGTTCCATAGTGAGGCAAGAAAAATGCAGGAATGCTTCACGCAGAAAGGATACCCTCCACAGGTCTTAACACTAGAAGTCCCAGAAATTTTGAGCTCCCCACTGAAGTCCCAAAAGAGGGTCAAATGACCCTTAGTCCAAACTGAATAGAACTGACAAGAAACTAAATGGCAAACCTCAATGGAAAACAACAACCTTCTGTGGTGCGACAGTAATGGCCTTAATTACAGAACAAAAGACGGTGATTAGAGGATGTTAGCTAAAATCCTTCAGGTCATTCGACCCGTCTCTGGGTTCCAAAGGTAGAAATGTTAAATGACACCTCTCTGGGACTTCTAGTGTTAAATAGGGCTTTCAAACATGCATGTGAAAGCAACAGGGAATCCCTTTTGAGACCAAAAAATAAAAGGAGAGAAGATGATGTAACACGCATAATTGGCACTTTTGATGATAAGGCCTTGTAAGTACAGGTCATCACTGAAAGACACTGGGGTATCCTTCTAGCCGTCAAGGACGTAGCACCTTTGATCCCCAAAAAAATGGCCATCACCTTCAGGAGAGGTAGATCTCTATGAAACCACCTGGTACACAGCCATGATTGTCATCCTAAAAGGATGGGTACTTGGCTTGAGCAAAGACAAGCAGGTACCTTCAGATGTGGGAAGTGTTTCTTCTGCAACTACAACAGTTTCCAAGACGGCCCAAAGCAGTACAACTGGAGAAACATTCATATATAGGCAGTTTGGGAACTGTAAAACAGAGGGAGTGATGTACCTTTTCCAGTGTTCTTGCCCTCGGGATTATGTTGGAAAAACCAAACGACAATTTAGGAGACGGATAGGTGACCACTTGGGTGACATCAGAAATGCGAGGGACACACCCATATCTAGACATATAAGGGAGGTACATGCATGCGATACAAAGTGCATCAGGTTCCAGGTACTGGAGGTGGTGGACAAGCCGGTGCGAGGAGGAGACTGGGATAGGGAGATCCTGAAGAGAGAGACAAAGTGGATATACAGGATGGGTTCCACAGGTGAAGGCGGCCTAAACAAACAGATTCTATTCACACCATTCTTGTAACAATCCACCAGAGATGGGGGTCCTGGCCTTGGGGTACTGCTGTGTCCCGAGTATCATCCTATTGGGTCCTTATAATTGTACGAATTACCTGTTTTCCTATCAGTCTGAATGGACATTGGTTTTTTACTTATAGAGTATTAATTATAAAGACACATGCATCTTGGATTTGTGTTCATATGTCAACATGATATCCTATATTCCCACTATTTGTATAAGGAAGATTAGTTACAGGAGGAGTTCCCCCTTAAAACGTGGAACAAATCTATATATGAAGGTCTAATCTGGTCTGTGTATGTATTGGGGATCTTATTTATCAAATTTGTATCTTCAATTATGTGAATATAACATATGGCAGGACTATTGATTTCGGGTCTGCACATTTATCTGCTGCCTAATTGCAGACCGGGTTCATGTGCTGTGCTTCTATTACTCCCTGTCATTTATGTCTCATGAGCCTGAAACATTTGGCACAATCTAAAAGGAGGTTCCGTTCGAATGCATCCCAGCATGTATACAGTGCATGGGGGATTAGATCGCGAGTGGAACCTATGAACTATGTATAGGTTTGCTGGGGACCCGTTATCTTGGTGGCACCCACCGAGGCTAGTGGGAAACATTTCTCCACCGCATGCCGGGTGTAGCTGGATGTGAGCGGGCAGGACTAAGACCGGAGTGACGCACTTTCGGTGTTTGGAGCTGGAGCGCACGCTGGCACATCCTCCTGAAGCCTCACTTCCACTTGGTACTTATAAAAGGGAGTGAGAAATGGAGCCCAGTGACGCTGACACCAATGATAAGGAGGGGTTTTATCAAGTACCCACTACAGTGCCCCCAGGGTACAGCACTCTCTTGGCATCGTGGTACAGTACAGAATACAGTCACTCCTGATGAGAGCCACATGGCACCAGTGGGCAGAAACGCGTCTGCTATATGAACACTAGGTGTGAGGAATACACACACGATTGGAATTTTTAACAATTATTTCTTAAAAGTTATATTTTAAGGTGCACTCTGTGGAGATATAACTGTCAGTCAGTGTGACAAACTTTAATCCTGTCTACAAGGCTGTCAGTCACTGTAACGCAATTCACTTCTGTCTACAAGGCTGTCAGTCAGTGTGACGAACTTCACTCCTATCTACAAGGCTGTCAGTCAGTGTGACGAACTTCACTCCTGTCTATAAGGCTGTCAGTCAGTGAGACGAACTTCACTCCAGTCTACAAGGCTGTCAGTCAGTGTCATGAACTTCACTCCTGTCTACAAGGCTGTCAGTCTGTGTCACAAGCTTTACTCCTGTCTACAAGGCTGTCAGTCAGTGTGACGAACTTCACTCCTGTCTATAAGGCTGTCAGTCAGTGAGACGAACTTCACTCCAGTCTACAAGGCTGTCAGTCAGTGTCACGAACTTTACTCATAAACATACATAGAGAGATGATAAATAAATATAGCATACATAGACGATAGACACATAGGTAGATGATAGATAGATATCGTGTATTCATTACCTAATTCTTAAATATTCATAAATAAACTACATACATATTCTAGAATACCCGATGCGTTAGAATCGGGCCACCATCTAGTCATAATATAACATATGAAAAAACTTAGAGGTCCATACCCCAGCTCAGATAATCAGCTATTAGAAAAAATGGTAAGGCGCAATGGTTTCCTATTTAAAGGGAACCAACCACCCCAAATGACCCCCCCTGACTGTTAATATGTGTCCACACACCCTGCAGACACATATGGGGCAATCAGTTTTGCTAAAAAACGGATTTGTAAAAGCTAAGATATAGCTTTATAAACTTTGAAAAATTTTGCCGACTGGGCGTTATCTGGGTGGAGCGCTGCGCAATATGTACAACCTGGTCCGGTGCCGTCCCTGCACTCCTGTCTGGTGCTGTCTCCCCGCTGCTGTCTCCGGTGCTGTGCCCGCTGGTGTCCTCCTGTCATGGTCGCCATGCTGTGCCCCAGGTCGGTAACATGATTAGCGATGCGGGCTCCGGGCAATGGGGAAGCTTCCTGCTTCCTCCTGCCCATCCCTGCCCAGGTCAGCCCTGCACCAATGAGAACGCAGGGCCAGTGATGTCATGTAACTGCCCCTGCGCTGTGATTAGCTCACAGCGGCGATCACATGACACAATGGCCCTGCGTTCTCATTGGTGCAGGGCTGACCTGGGCGGGGATGGGCGGGAGGAAGCAGGAAGCGTCCCCATTGCCCGGAGCCCGCACCGATAATCATGTTACCGGCCTGGGGCACAGCATGGCGACCATGACAGGAGGACACCAGCGGGCACAGCACCGGAGACAGCAGCGGGGAGACAGCACCGGACAGGAGTTCAGGGACGGCACCGGACCAGGTAGTACATATTGCGCAGTGCTCCACCCCCCCCCCAACCCAGATAACGCCCAGTTGGCAAAATTTTTAAAAGTTTAGAAAGCTTTATCTTAGCTTTTACAAATCCGTTTTTTTAACAAAAACGATTGCCCCATATGTGTCTGCAGGGTGTGTGGACACATATTAACAGTCCGGGGGGTCATTTGGGGTGGTTGGTTCCCTTTAAGCAGGTCTCATTCCTGACATTTACCTGATTTCTGCCAGTCGGTGTTTTTAGTACCCGTTCTTGACATGTTACAGCAGAAATGGAAGGAAATGCCCTCACCATAAATCACTGCCAATCACCTCTACCAATGTTTCGCATGTTAGCCCAGTTCCAGTTTGTTGATGATAGGACTAGTAAGCACAGACTAGTGGGGATGGGAAAGTATATAAGTCTAATCAGGTTCAATATCTGTAATTTTTTTTATTGCAGAAAATGTTTCTTTTTTCTTTTTTTTTTCTTCAGAAAATAAATTGAATTTCCCATGATACAATTATCTCAAGCAATCTTAATGTATGATCCTTGAATGGCAATGTATCTCATGCACAGTATGAGCATGCTTGCAAGATTTCCTTGACATAGTATCATGTTAGTCATGCAGTCATACATCATATGATAAGGAATTTTAATGTACATGGGATACACATCAGTCAATGAAATAAAAGTAGAGATAGGAAAGTCAGATGCACAAATGTCAATAACAGAGATGGGAAGAAAAATGCTTTGCATTGAACATACAGCCTTTGAATGCAATTTATCATGACAAATGTTCACAATGGAGACTATTTTGTAACTATCTTACCGTCTACAATGTCAAGGTGGTTACAGATGTGAAGGAATACTAAAATTTGTGACATGAGGTTGACAAACACAAGTCCCTCATACATCCACTAAAAATGGAGTTGTTCATTGGTTAAATTCATTCTTAAACTTCCCATCTTTACAGGGATCTGTCCTAGACGTTTCCGAGTTTCTGCTTCTAACATTTTTTTCTTGCGATTTTTTTGTGCTGAATTGGATGTTGAGAGGTAAACGAGTTCACTATTTTAGTGTAATCAGACTTTAAAGTGGTGAAGTCCTATATCATATACATTTTATATATAACTTCAGAGATAGCAACTGTGCTGTGCTTGGGAATACAGTTGCAGGTAGAATTCTTCAACACTCATTGCACATAAGGTGTATAGCAAGATTAAAAATGTACAAACTTTCTGTACTAATAATAATAATAACATTTATTAATTTGTATAGCAGTATTAATTCCATAGGGCTTTACATACATTTGCAACACTGTCCCCATTGGGGCTCACAATCTAAATATCATATGAGTATGTCTTTGAAATGTAGAAGGAAACCCACAAAAACACGGGGAGAACATACAAACTACTTTGCAAATGTTATCCTTAGTGGGAATTGAACCCAGGACCCCAGTGCTGCAAGGCTGCAGTGCTAACCACTCAGCCACCATTTCTCCAATAATCTAATCCTAAAAGAGCAACTAAAATAACTCCAAAGAAACTAAACAACTAAAGATTTTCCATGGGTCTTAAGTCAAGTGACTGTCAAAGCTACATCAGCACCTCTCAGGATATCTTAAAGTACCGTCACACGCAGCGATATGGCTTTCATATCGTCGGAAATTTGTGTATTTCGGTGATGTGGAAACCACATCCCCTGTGCGTAGTGGTGTGAGAAAGGGGGATTTTACGACGAGAAATCGCCGGTGGAGCATCGCCTGATCGCCCTGCACTGCTGTGAAATCAGGCAATAACAACCAGGCGATTTCTGCGCATCTTGGCGTGTGACAGGGAAAAAGCGACCTCAGACCATCTGGAAGCTATTCCAGAGGCGTGCCTGAGCGTTCTGTTTGTCTCACCCCGTCTTCCACGATTGGTGGTGGCTCCTGCGTTCCCATTGGCTGGCCATGTCTAAGGCATCATATTTGAATAGCGATATAGTAGAAAGGACACATGCGTCATGTAGTGTGCAGACATCTTGACAAGGCTGACCAATAGTTACGCAGTTATGTCAGCCAATCGGAGTGGTAGGAGCGCGGTGAAAAACACTCTGGCACGCCTGTCTCCTCGCCGTACTCACACTCTATGCCCACATCGCTGATGAGATGGTGGCGTGTGACGTGGCGATGTGGAAAAGGGAAATTTCTTCCGATGTTCTGCAGGCGATTTCCGGAAAGCAGGATCGCAGTAGAACGCAGGCGAGATCTCTATGTGTGACAGGACGGCGGCGATGTGCAAAAATGTTCCCGAAACATGCGCGCTCAAATCAAATTGCCAGTGATATGGAAGCCATATTGCCATGTGTGACGGTACCTTTAGAGTTACAGCTGGAATCTGAATGTGCAAATTCAAAGTTAAAGAAACACTGTTACCCAACCTGTATATGGTAGGATAAAGCTATTTAAATTGTTTTTATGCAATTGATTAATAGTCACCAGCGGAACCCTTGTAAATTGGTGTTGAATAATTTTGTATTGAAATTCTGATTGGGAAAATTCAGCATTCTCTTATTCATAAAAAGCATAAAACAAAAAAAACTGCGGCACTCCATTCCTACAATGAGTATTGGTGTGACGCTGGTAATATTCATATTTACAAAAACACAGCTGCACTCAAATACTAAGACATGCTATATTGACTATAGAAAACCATAATAGCTAAGAAAATATGAAAAATCGGAATGCTTAGCTTATAAACGTGACCATGTTCATAACCACCCAGTAGCCATGTTGAGGTTTTTCCATTTTACTGTTTCGTAACCTACTTTAGCATCTGCACTCAGTCAAAGCCTCACTCTGGATTAAAAAATGTCATTCTTTATGGGCGTGTAGGTAGCTGACAACAGAGAACACTAGAACCTGTGGCTAGAGTGGGAAGGGTGCACTACAGAGGGAATTACCCCATATTCTACACAAGAAAAAACTGTGACACTCCATTCCTACAATGTTGCACTATCGGCAACATGATCCGCGGATTGTTAGGATTTGAAGTAATGACACACTGTTAGATCCCCGGTACAAAAGTAAATTTGCCCAAATGATTCTCGCCCTGGAAAGGGATGCACGCATTCAGGACTATCAAAACAAGCTTTTAGACAATCTGAGGACTGCTTTTCCCCAAAACACTGGTGGCAGAAATAGTGCCAGGGGCGTAACTATAACAGGTGCAGGGGTTCCTTTGGCCTATAAAAAAAGACTATTGCTGTTAAAGATTTGTAATAATTAGGGGCGCCATTGAAGCTTTCGCATCAGGGCCCATGAGCTTCAAGTTACGCCACTGCATAGTGCACATCACAGTTCTACGCTTCCAAGCCAGGGAAGTCGAATCGTCATCACAGAAAAGTTACCAGCAATTTCTGTAAGTCGTTTGACAATTTTTTTAAACCTTCCTTTGCAACGCCCGAAGAAAAGACAAGTATGGCACATAGTTAATGCCTAGAGAGGATGGTGCAAGAGTATCTACAGCTCAATATCAATGCCATGACTGTGGAAATGGACCCCTGTGCATTTTTGGCTTCAAACCTGTGCAAGTGGTGTCCTGACGGATAAGCACATATGGCTGTCCACCGAGAGTGTAGATTGCCTAATGTTTGTCAAGATGAACAAGTCGTGGATCTCCAAAGACTTTTCCACCCCAGTGTCAGAATCTGGAGACTAGGCACTGGTGTACTTTTCAGTGTGCTGCATTAAGCTCCACATTACAATATTTCTACTCTGAGGTGATTGTTGCCACTTTAGTGGTGTCTGTGCCTAATTTTTGTAAAAGTAGGGACTCTTATTAGGGTTTCTCTGCTGAGTGGTTCATTTCTTGAGCAGTGCTCTCAGAGTATAATACCTGCTCATGACACTCATACAATGCTTCCTAAATACTCAGCCTTGAAATGCTGGGCTCAAGCCTCCTGCCTTGCTGCTATTGTGACCCAATACAAAATGTTTTAAAGGATACATACTACCGTATATACTCGTGTATAAGCCGACCCGTGTATAAGCCGACCCCCCTACTTTTGCCCCAAAAATCTGAAAAAACCTATTGACTCGTGTATAAGCCGAGGGTGGACCCCAGCACAGGTATACAGACCGCAGCAGTGTGGTATACAGGCCTCCCCAGTGGTAGTATACAGCAGCCCCAGTGGTAGTATACAGATTCCCCAGCAGCCCCAGTGGTAGTATACAGATTCCCCAGCAGCCCCAGTGGTAGTATACAGGAGCCCCAGCAGCCCCAGTGGTAGTATACAGGAGCCCCAGCAGCCCCAGTGGTAGTATACAGGAGCCCCAGCAGCCCCAGTGGTAGTATACAGGAGCCCCAGCAGCCCCAGTGGTAGTATACAGGAGCCCCAGCAGCCCCAGTGGTAGTATACAGGAGCCCCAGTGGTAGTATACAGATTCCCCAGCAGCCCCAGTGGTAGTATACAGATTCCCCAGCAGCCCCAGTGGTAGTATACAGGAGCCCCAGCAGCCCCAGTGGTAGTATACAGGAGCCCCAGCAGCCCCAGTGGTAGTATACAGGAGCCCCAGCAGCCCCAGTGGTAGTATACAGGAGCCCCAGTGGTAGTATACAGATTCCCCAGCAGCCCCAGTGGTAGTATACAGGAGCCCCAGCAGCCCCAGTGGTAGTATACAGGAGGCCCAGCAGCCCCAGTGGTAGTATACAGGAGCCCCAGCAGCCCCAGTGGTAGTATACAGGAGCCACAGCAGCCCCAGTGGTAGTATACAGGAGCCCCAGCAGCCCCAGTGGTAGTATACAGGAGCCCCAGCAGCCCCAGTGGTAGTATACAGGAGCCCCAGCAGCCCCAGTGGTAGTATACAGCAGCCCCAGTGGTATACAGCAGGCCCCCAGGGGTACATATAGCAGCCCCCAGGGGGTACCCAGCAGCCCCCTGGGGGTACCAACAGCCCCCTGGGGGTACCAACAGCCCCCTGGGGGTACCAACAGCCCCCTGGGGGTACCAGCATCCCCCTGGGGGTACCAACAGCCCCCAGGGGGTACCAACAGCCCCCTGGGGGTACCAACAGCCCCCAGGGGGTACCAGCAGCCCCCAGGGGGTACCAACAGCCCCCAGGGGGTACCCAGCAGCCCCCTGGGGGTCCCCAGCAGCCCCTGGGGGTACACAGCGGCCCTCGCCCCCCCTTGCAAGGGCCCCCCCCCGCTTCTCTTACCATTCCGGACTTCTGATCCGCACCGCTCCTCGCTCCTCCGCGCTGCTCCGTCCGTCTTCTACATCCGGGATCCCCGGCCGCGCGATGACGTCACATGCCTGCGACGGCCGGAGATCCGAGATGTAGAAGACGGACGGAGCAGCGAGGAGGAGCGAGGAGCGGTGCGGATCAGAAGTCCGGAATGGTAATATAACCATCGGGGGGGGGGGGGCCTTACAAGGGGGGGCAGGTGCCAGCACTTGGGGGGGGATTTAATTAGTTATGCACTGCTTTCCCCTGCCGGTGATAGACAGGGGAAAGCAGTGCATATTTAATGAGCGGCCCCACGTGACGGGGCCGCTCATACAGCAGCCTCCCCCCCCCCGCCTCCTGAAGCCTCCACAGCCCCCGGACACAGCCCCGGACACAGCCCCCCCCGTATTGACTCGTGTATAAGCCGAGGGGGAGACTTTTCAGCCCAAATTTTGGGCTGAAAAACTCGGCTTATACACGAGTATATACGGTACTTTGCTGTTGTGTGATTCTAATTTTTGGAAAAGTGGGGACTCTTAGTAGGGTTTCTCAGCTGTGTGGTGCATCCCTTCAGCAGGGCTCTCTGAGTGACATGCCCACTCCTTTAACTCATCCTCCTTTTACGCCTCCTCCTCTTTTTACTTAATGTAGAAAACCGCTGACATTTTCCCCCTGTGACTTTTCCATCTGTCAATTCAAACTGAGTTTCACCCACCTCTGAAATTTAAGTGAATGTGAGCCACTTCAAGAGTGTGCAGGCAGGCACAGACCATGTCTCGTGCATCAACGCTACGCCATGACACTATTTTTACTGTAGGTAGATTGTTGTTCCTTTCTCTGGTGTCTGTCACTAATATGAGAAGTTTGTCAGCTTTTGGACACCTCACCCCTTCATCACTTCATGAGGACAACCATAAGGTGGCTGTCCTCATGAAGTACTAAGGAATACACTTTGAAATGTGTGGAATAAAACCACTTGCATTCACCAATTTTCTTGGTAAATGAACAGCAGTGCAGTTGTAAGAACACAACACAAAAGAGAATAAAGACATATAGTAATGCAGCCCTCAACTACAAGGAATGATTGTCTGGTGGCACTTAAAGGAAATCTGTCAGCATGTTTTGGCTACCTCATCTCAGAGCAGCATGATGTAAGCAAAGAAACCCTGCATCCAATGATATATCACTCATATTGCTGGCTGAAGCCGTTGTGACACAATCAAAGCCTTTAGTTTTAGAAACACCGCAGAGCTGGCAGAGTCACAACCAACCACACCAGGCTTACAATAGAGATTGTGCAATGACTGTGGGGTGTCATTCATAGCAGGGAGTGTGTTGGACTGCCCTGTATGTGACATTGTAGTCCCGTAATGCTAATCATGGGGTAAAAAAGCCTATAGTTTAAGCAAACAATAGCCCAGAGCCTGATAAGAGAGGTACAGTTGATTTTCATTCTTTAACCCTTACAGCATACTGTCCTAAGCTTACATAGCAAAAACCTGATGACAGATTCTCTTTAAAGAACTCAACTCGTCGTCAAGGGGATGGAATAATTATTTTGTGAGGAGTGCATAGGATGTTGCGATAACTAAGTGAGGACAGATGTGGCAGTGTTACAAAAATGTACCCAAATCTTGGTGCCTATAGATCCCCCTGGCACATGAGTAGACACCAGAATTACAACACTTGGGGAACAAAACCTTCACATTATGTCTCAAAAGGATATTCCTTTGTTTTTTTTAAGATTTAAAACTTATTTTACCCATCAGCTGTTTACTTTCTTCTTCACTGCTTCCTACTTGAGTTTTAGTCCGCAGCTTTTAGAAAGAATGATGGTAGTAATTGTTACTTCATTTACTCTTCACAGCACACATAGCTGTGTTTCGATGACTGGCTGCTCAAGATTACAGGAAAAATGCAGGTTTGTTCTGCAGCTTTATTATAAGAATTGGGAGTAAATAACAAGTGTTGAAATGGAAGTTAGAAAAGACAGTTGTCTGAATTCTGAAAGCGATATCACTGTGACGGCTGCTTTCAATGTTATGCAACAGGTATTATAAAATTACATTGAGCGAGCTTGTTCACATGTGTTAATGTGGCAATAGAATTGCAGATGAGCATAGTCTAGGCTCCGTGAAGTGTTGTAATCTTGGCAATGCAAATTTTATTGGAAGTTTGTTTGCAGCATTCAGAACAGACTCATTTAAATGTTAGTTAATAGGTCACAAAACGCAAGGTAAAATAATGAATTATGTATGTGTTTACTCTTTTATAGGTTGTATAAGAATCACACAGAGGTGTATTATACTAAATTTGCATGCACACTGGTAATTTTATCCAAAATACATAACTATAGTTTTATTTTTTTAGTTTATTCATTCCTTAAAGGGATAGTCCACTACTGGACCACCTTTACACAATGTGTAACCACCATTTAAATGTGTATTTAACAGTAATGTAGAGCAAGGGATTTTAATAACCTTTCAAATATGCTTTACAAGTAAAATCTGGTGGAAAAGCATTCATAAGCCTTCCACAAGGTGTCCCCAATAGACTGTGTCTGAAGCAGACATATGTTAATTGTCAGTCAGATCCGTCTTCACACTGAATACGGGAATGTAACCATATAAGGTGCAGGGTCTACACAGTGTGCGAACTCCTGACTGCAGCTGGTGAGGAAACAATGTATTAGATTAGCTCAGGCTACACACCGTGCTGAAGAATGTCAGGATCACTGCAATCTCCTCTGCCTTTTCCTTCTCTGATCTGTCATCTGGCTCATTCTCTGCTGACTCGCCATACAGCTCAGTCATGATCTCTGTTAACTCTTTCTCTGCTGTCATATACCACTGCTCCTTATCAGCTGCTGCCATGCCCACACATCACTAAAATGCAGTTTTCAAAAGTGCAAAAAAAGTTGAGAAAATAAGTCATATGGTAGAAAAAAAATCATTATCTTAACTGCTATATGATCCATCATTAACAACCAGTGCAGTATTGATTTTTTTTGTCAATGAAATGATATTTACACTTTAAGCACTTCAGTGCCTCATATAATACAAAAAATAATAGTTTTTGTATGAATGGTCATTTAAGAAAGGCTGTCAATCACTAGGCAAGACAACCAACTCGATTTATATCAGAATAAACAATGTAATGTATAAACCATGTGGAAAGCTGAGGCACTGGTGGAGCTCCGTGGCTGTCAGCAACTCATGCTGTAAATTGTGGATATTATCCCCAGCGTTGCTCAGTCCTTAGAACAAGTAATGCATACTATAAGCAGAGAAAGATGGCACTCACCGGGATTTTCTTTGCAGTGCAGCTGTGGACCCGTAGAAGCGCATGTAGCGCAAAATGGTGACTGCAGTCCCCCTGCCGAACCCTCCCTGCACCATGTAACCCCACAAACAGAATAAACAGCTGCACTGCAAAGAAAATCCCAGTGAGTGCCGTCTTTCTGTGCTTATAGTAGTCAGAATAAACAAAGGTTTAATTGAGTAAAATAAAATATAAACTTAATCTTTTACCAAAAATGCTATGTATTAACATGTTCTGCATCTTTAACTCAGGCTAGGGTCACACTTAAATCTGGAATTGCGTTCACCGCATCCAGATCCGGATGCGGTGAATGCAATTGTCTTCTGACATTCAGCAATCCGGGAACCGGATTGCTCAGGATGTGTAATCCTGAGCAATCCGGTTACCGGATAGTTTGCTCATCCCTGCTGCCACAGGGATGAGCAAACTGTTCAGTGTAGGTAAAAAGTGTTAATTGTTATTAATAAATGTTCCTATAATGTCTCTAGGGGTGCCCACTCCCCTAGAGACCTTCCACCCACTCAGGTGGGCATATAATGATTTATTCACTTTTGTACAGCAGCCGGCTTCTCCCAGCTGCTGTATAGTTTTATGAATGAAAGCGCTGGGCTCCTCAGAGCAGCGTGCATACTATAGCTATTATAGCTATTGTATGTGCGCTGTCCAAGGTCCTGAAGCCTTATACAGTAAGATCTATGGGCAGCGCTGCTTTTTAAAAGCTCAAAACCGGATCAGGTTTTAAAAAAAAAAACTGATGTGTGACCCTATCCTCAATTGTAAAATGCCAATTGATTGGACAGTATTTTCAGTTTTACAGGTTCCCTCTAAATTGGGGCAAAAACCCACAGTAGTTTGAGCACATGAGCTGTAAAATAGAAAGGGCTTACTACTTTTTGAGTGTTATTTTTTCTATTCTCCAATCAACCAGTGGAGAGCACATTACGTTAGGAGTTTATGGGAAGAGATACATTGAAGGGAATATGTCAGCAGTTTGTTGCTATGTAATCTGAGGACAGGGTGATGCAGAGGCTGAGATGAAGATTTCAGGGATGTGTCACTTATTAGACTGTGTGCTGCTCTTTCAATACAGTGACTGTTTTATTATCAGGAGATTAACACTGTGGACTAAGTGCCCGGCGAGATTGGGTCCAATCTCTACCCCAGCATTGATAGCAGTTTACCGTCTATATGCAATGTACACAGAGCGCTGTGTTGTGGGCCAGGTTACCTTTCTGAGCTTTGCTACATGTCACATCTAGCAAAAATGGAAACTTTCACATCTAGGTGAGTGGCAATGCAGGAATGAAGAGCCTTAGGATTCAAAAATCATTTTTCATTAATGTGAACATGTTTTATACATGGTTTTAAAACCATAAAAGAGCGGTGGTATTAATAAAAACTTTCAAAATCCAAAGCCTCTTTATTCACACAGCGCAGTCCACCTAGAAATTACAGTTTCCATTTTTGCCATTTACATCTGTAAGAGCCCATCCTCCAGTCACTGACAGCAGCGGCAGCACTCTCTGCTTTTATAGGTGTTATGCCTCCACACAACACCTTCAGGTGAGCGCTACTATTTCTGGTTTCACATTGCGATTTTGGAGCATCTGTGGCTGTCCGTTGTAAAATCCGATCTGATTTGGTCCCCATTTTATCCTATGAGGATCAGATCGGATTTGGCCTAATTACCATCCGATTTTGTGGGATCCGATTTGTGTCCGATTTTTTGCTGTGCCCAAAATCGGACACTGCTCCAATTTTGGACACAGAAAAAAATTGGGTACAAATCGGATCTGACAAAATCGGATGGCAATTAGGCCAAATCTGTTCCGATCCTCGGCCTTCAACATGGGGGCCAATGGAGCATGGGTCCGAGAAAAGACAGGATTGTTTCTTGAACCCGATTTTAGTGTACTGAGCATGCTCAGTACACTAAAACTGCTCCTAACCATCTAATTTCACTTCCGAAATGTATATATTTATACATTGTGGAAGCGAAATTAAGTAAAAGAAATGATTAAAAATAAAAAAATCTCTATGCTCACCTATCTGGGATCCACCGATGGCTCCAGCAAGCTGCGGTGTGACTACAGGACCTATCATAATGTCACATCCCTATCAGCTGATCGGGTCACATGACGTCACGGCAGGTCATGTGCTCACACCGCAGCTTGCTGGAGCCATCGGTGAATCCCGGACAGGTGTGCATAGATATTTTTTTATTTTTAACCCTTTCTTTTACTACATTTCACTTACACTATACATACATTGTGGAAGTGAAGGGGCCCCGCACAACTCTTTTTGTGTCCGGACCCGTGATAATCATGGACCCGAACACAGAAAAGGTCACCTCCTGTGGTGTCAGTTCCTGTCTGAGGGGTCATACAATAAGTAGGATCCCACGGAGAGGAAAAAATATGCAATGTGAACCCAGCCTTAGTTATACATCATTAAAATCATGGTTTCTTTTCCTATATTATACTGCTCTTAGAGGAGGCAGCAAAAAAGTGGTAAAGGTTTCCATTAAAGGGGTTGTCCGGACTATTTGGATAATTTCTATGTGTTTCCAGGCTGCAGGTTGACAGTTTGTAATATACATCCTGCAAACATTTTGCATAGTTATCCAGACATTACATATTTGCAGCAGCCAGGAAATGTCTAGGGGCATGGTTGTGTTGGAGCCTGCATGGAAATACAGAACTGGACGTTATGCCTAGACTCCTTTAAACACTGCCCCTCCCCCAGTCTCAGTATGCCCAGCCACCCACAGACTGCTACAGCCCCTCCCAGCCCCTAATATCCACTGACACAATGTGCCGAATCCGCAGCTGTGAAGTAGATTCCACACACTGTGTCAGTAGAGCACGGGATTGCTGTCAGCAATTTAGTGTGTGCGCTCAACCTGTGGCCATTGTCAGTGGAGCCGAGATCTGCAGCCCTGGTCTCTGTACGCAGTGGAGTCGATGCTGTTCTTCTCTATGCCTCTTGTACAATAGAGCGTGGCACAGAGCCAGTGGCTGTGGTATAGAGACGACCGGCTCCACTTGGTATGTGGTACAGGAGATATAGAGAGGAACAGCATCGGCTCCTTTGTGCACATAGACACATGCTGCAAACCTCGGCTCCACTGACAGCAGCCACAGGGTGAGCGCACACACCAAATTACAGACAGCGGTCCCCCGCTCCACTGACACAGTATATCGAATCTACTTCACAGCTGCGGATTAGGCACATTTTGCTATTGGAGCAGGGGACCGCTGTGTGCGGTGGGGGTGGGTGGTGACATTAGGGCTGAGGAGTGCTTGTAGCAGTCTAGGGGTGGCCGGGCATACTGAGACTGGGGGAGGTTGTGTGTTTCAATGAGTCTGGATGTAGCATTCAGTTCTGTATTTCCATGCAGGCTCCAACACAAATACGCCCCCTGGACATTCCCTGGTTGCCACCAATAGGTGAAATCTGGGTAACTATGCAATATGTTGACAGGATGTATCTTACAAACAGTCAACATTTTGCAGCCTGGATACACATAGAAATTTTCCAAAAAGCCCGGACAACATCTTTAAGCACTGTGCAAAGTTGTGCAATGTTAAATAATACAGGAAGAGCTGGAACTTTCACAAAGGCTTAAAATACTTTTTTCCTTATTATTAGATCCCTTAAAAAGTTATGTCAGTTTACATTGTTAACCTCTGATGCGTTTTCAGCAATATCCATGTCCTTAAAGAGAACCTGTCAGGTCCTCTGTGCCCCAAGAGCACCAGCAGTTGCGGGCACATATCAATATTTCCTGCCTAACAGTCCTTCATGTACTTACATACACAAACAGATATTTACAAAAAGTATTTCTAAAGTCACTTTATAATATGACTAGTTTATGAGATTTGACTAGTCGAGGGGGTATTAGTAGTGATGGGCGAATCCTAAACTACTCGGAATCGCTAGACTCCGACGAGTCTGAGTCCAGGACTCGCTACTCGTTGCGAGTCTAGCGATTCCAACGTTAATGAATGGGGAATGAGTATTGCAGCGATAAGACCCCTTCTGGCAGCAGAGGAAAAACCTGCAAATCCCCATGTTATTCTTTTAAAGCTGTCTTTTAAAGAATAGTAAAAAAAAAATAAAGGATTGAACCGGGGGAGGGTAAGGGGGAGTGAGAGGGGGGGGAGGGTGGAGAGGGTGGGGGGTGCACCGGACCGGCCGGCTACTTACCGCTGCCTCCTCCGGCGCCGGCTGCAGACTCGCTCCCCGAGTCTCTGCTGCTTTTTCCGGAGATTCCCGAACACTGACAGAAGCAGTGAATAAATTAACTTCCTTCACTGCTCGGGAATCGCCAGCAGCAGAGCGAGTCTGGCTGACAGCAGAGTTCAGCTCAGGTCATAATGACCTGAGCTGAACCCTGACTGTTTAGTCAGTTCTCAGCTCTGCTACATCCCTGTGTGTCTATGCACAGACAGGGAAGTAGCAGAGCTGAGATTGTGTTTTGGACTACGTCGGACGGCAGAGGATTTTTTTAATTAAAGATGGAGTCCCTAATGGCTCTTTTTTTTATTTCTAATAAAAAAATTTTTCTCTGTGTTGTGTTTTTTTTAAAACAATTTAATAGAAATTCATGGCGGTCCTGTCTAATATTGGCGTGACTGCCATAAATTTCGGACTTAGGGCCAGCTGATAATACAAAGCTGGCCTTAACCTCATTATTACCCAGTGAGCCACCTGCCACCAGGGCCACTGGAAGAGCGGGGTTCAGCGCCAGAGGATGGCGCTTCAATGAATGCACCATCTTCTGGGGCGGCTGCGGGCTGCAATTTGCAGCGGGGGGTGCCCAGAAAGCTTGGGCCTCCCTGCGCTGCGGATTCCAGCCCCCAGCTGCTTAGCTGTACCTGGCTAGACATAGAAATTGCGCGGAGCCCCACGCATTTTTTTTTATTATTTCATGAAATTCATGAAATAATAAAAAAAAGGGCTCCCCTATATTCTTGTGTCCGGCCAGGTACAAATAGGCACCTGGGGTTTGGGGGCAGCCCGTCGCTGCCTGCTGGATCCGGCTGGTTCCAGAAATACGGCGAAGCCCACGTGAAATTTTTTTCTGACAAATCCATAAAACAATGTAAATAAAAGGGACTGCATCTTTATTAACCCCTGGACCATGGGCGAGGGGTTAATAAAGATGCAGTCCCTTTTTTAGGATTGTTTTATTGATTTTTCAGAAAAAAAATTATGTGGGCTTTGCAGTATTTCTGGAACCAGCCGGATCCAGCAGGCAGCGTGGTGCGTAGTGAGTATCCAATGTTGGGGCTGCATCTTAGCGACTATACACTTGCTGTTACTCTTTGTTTGTGTGTGGTGTGTATACAAGTCCCCAAGCATGGTGAATATCCCAAGTTGGGGCCTCACCTTAGTGACTATATGCTGGTATATGCTGTTAGTCTTTGGCGCTGTCATTAAGCCCCTCTCATTCTCAACTGTCAACTGGTAACTGCCACTTTTTCCCATTATGTAGATAGGGGCAAAATTGTTTGGCGAACTGGAACATGCAGGGTTAAAATTTCGCCTCACAACATAGCCTATGACGCTCTCGGGGTCCAGATGTGTGACTGTGCAAAATTTTGTGGCTGTAGTTGCGACGGTGTAGATGCTAATCCCGGATATTCATACATACATACACACACACATACATACACACATTCAGCTTTATATATCAGACTAGCTGTAGTACCCGGCTATGCCCGGGTTAATAAATAACTGCTGTTAGCTATAACAAAATAGAATTTGAATATGTCATATTAATGACCTGTAGGAAAATAGAAGCTGAGCTATGAATGATTGCTATAGGCAGCCTAATAAATCTCCAGCCAACAGTAAACCCTCCCCCTGGCCGGGCAGTATATGTTACCTCACACATACACATAATAGACAGCTCATGTGACTGACATCTGCCTTAATTTCCTATATGGCACATGTGTTGCACATTGGCTGTTTTTAATCAGATGTTTATGTTTGCAAAATAAAGATAGCACACGTATGAGGTGAGTTGTGTGAGGTGATTTGTGCACATCTGTGTCTGTCTGTGTGGTATGTGTGTTCCTGGGGTGTGTATGTGTGTGTCCCTGTGGGGTGAGTGCATGTGCCCCTATAGGGTGTGTATGTGTGTGTCCCTGTGGGGGGGTCTCTGTTGTGTGTGTCTCTTTGTGGTGTGTGTGTGTGTCCCTGTGGGGTGAGTGCATGTGTCCCTATAGGGTGTGTATGTGTGTGTCCCTGTGGGGGGGTGTCTGTGTGGGGTGTGTGTGTCTGTGTTGTGTGTGTCCCTTTGTGGTGTGTGTGTCCCTGAGGGGTGAGTGCATGTGTCCCTATAGGGTTTGTATGTGTGTGTGTCCCTGTGGGGGGTCTGTGTGGTGTGTGTGTGTCTCTTCGTGGTGTGTGTGTCCCTGTGGGGTGTGTGTATGTGTCCCTATAGGGTGGCTATGTGTGTGTGTCCCTGTGGGGGGGTCTGTGTGGTGTGTGTCTGTGATATGTGTGTCTCTTTGTAGTGTGTGTGTCCCTGTGGGGTGAGTGCATGTGTCGCTATAGAGTATGTGTGTGTCCCCTTGGGGGGGTGTGTGTCTCTGTGTTGTGTGTGTCTCTTTGTGGTGTGTGTTTGTTCGGGTGCGTGGTGAGTATCCAATGTTGGGGCTGCACTTTAGCGACTATACACTTGCTGTTACTTTGTGTGCGTGTGGTGTATATACATGTCCCTGTGTGTGGTGAATATCTCATGTTGGGGCCCCATCTTAGTGACTATATGCTGGTATGTGCTGTTAGTCTTTGGTGCTATCATTAAGCCCCTCTTATTCACAACTGTCAACTGGTAACTGTCACTTTTTCCCCATTATGTCGATAGGGGCAAAATTGTTTGGTGAATTGGAATGCGCGGGGTTAAAATTTCGCCTCACAACATAGCCTATGACGCTCCCGGGGTCCAGATGTGTGACTGTGCAAAATTTTGTCTCTATAGCTGACAGCTGTCAATTTTCCTCCCACACGTTTCCTTTCCCTTTTTTCCCATTATGTAGATAGGGGCAAAATTGTTTGGTGAACTGGAACGCGCAGGGTTAAAATTTCGCCTCACAACATAGCCTATGACCCTCTCGGGGTCCAGACGTGTGACTCTGCAAAATTTTGCGGCTGTAGCTGCGACGGTGTAGATGCCAATCCCGGATATACTCACACATATACACACATACACACATTCAGCTTTATATATTAGATAGCTGTAGTACCCGGCTACGCCCCGGGTTAATAAATAACTGCTGTTAGCTATAACAACATTGAATTTGAATATGTCATATTAATGAGCTGTAGGAAAATAGAAGCTGAGGTGTGATTGGTTGCTATAGGCAGCCTAATAAATCTCCAGCCAACAGTAATCCCTCCCCCTGGCCGGGCAGTATATGTTACCTCACACATACATATAATAAACGGCTCATGTGACTGACATCTGCCTTAATTCCCTATATGGCACGTGTTGCACATTGGCTGTTTGTAATCAGATGTTTATGTTTGGAAAATAAAGATAGTACACGTATGAGGCGAGTTGTGTGACGTGATTTGTGCACATCTGTGTTTGTCTGTGTGGTGTGTGTGTCCCTATAGGGAGTGTATGTGTGTGTGTCCCTGTGGCGGGGTCTGTGTGGTGTGTGTGTGTGTATCTGTGTTGTGTGTGTCTCTTTGTGGTGTGTGTGTGTCCCTGTGGGGTGTGTGCATGTGCCCCTATAGGGTGTGTATGTGTGTGTCCCTGTGTGGGGGGGTCTGTGTGGTGTGTATCTGTGTTGTGTTGTCTCTTTGTGGTGTGTGTGTGTCCCTGTGGGGTGAGTGCATGTGTCCCTATAGGGTGGCTATGTGTGTGTGTCCCTGTGGGGGGGTCTGTGTGGTGTATGTGTCTGTGTTATGTGTGTCTCTTTAAGGTGTGTGTGTCCCTGTGGGGTGAGTGCATGTGTCGCTATAGAGTGTGTGTGTGTGTCCCCTTGGGGGAGGTGTGTGTCTCTGTGTTGTGTGTCTCTTTGTGGTGTGTGTGTGTTTGTTCGGGTGAGTGGTGAGTATCCAATGTTGGGGCTGCACCTTAGAGTCTATACACTTGCTGTTACTCTTTGTGTGCATGTGGTGTGTATACATGTCGCCGTGCGTGGTGAATATCTCATGTTGGGGCCCCATCTTAGTGACTATATGCTGGTATGTGCTGTTAGTCTTTGGTGCTATCATTAAGCCCCTCTCATTCCCAACTGTCAACTGGTAACTGTCACTTTTTCCCCATTATATAGATAGGGGCAAAATTGTTTGGTGAATTGGAATGCGCGGGGTTAAAATTTCGCCTCACAATATAGCCTATGACGCTCCTGGGGTCCAGACGTGTGACTGTGCAAAATTTTGTCTCTATAGCTGACAGCTGTCGATTTTCCTCCAACACTTTTCCATGCACTTTTTCCCCATTATATAGATAGGGGCAAAATTGTTTGGTCAACTGGAACGCGTAGGGTTAAAATTTCGCCTCACAACATAGCATATGACGCTCCCGGGGTCCAGACGTGTGACTGTGCAAATTTTTGTAGCTGTAGTTGCGACGGTGTAGATGCCAATCCCGGATATACATACACAAATACATACATACATACACACATTCAGCTTTATATATTAGATTTGTTGTCTGTTGTTACATGTTGATATTTTCCTTTTTTAAAAGTCATAAGTCATTAACATAATATATCTTTTGATTAATTTCCGCATGTCACCTTGACGTCATTACATTGTGCCTGATCATTTGACTTTTTGGATCTATTAGTGCCAGCCTAAGTGTATTAAAATGATTTCAAAGTTTCAGGAAACCCATGACTCCAAGCAAGAGCAGTTTGGTAAAAAAAAACAAAAACATATTGTGATTTACTGACTCTCCCCACTCTCCCCATGCCCAGTACTGAGTCTCTGTTCTGCCTGAATAGACAGCACAAGTTGCTTAGAGTCACTGATCTCACTGATTGACTGCAGCGCTGTTAATATGATGTCAGTGATGAGCAAAAAAACAGATAACAAATATCGGAAACAATGGCTAAGGCTAGGGTCACACTTAGAAGGCACAATCCAGTAACCGGATCCATTACCGGATCCGGTATTGGACTGTGCCTTCATATTTCTTATAATCTTGTAAAAATGCTATCCTCATTCTGAATCTGGATGCATTAATGCATCCGGTTTTGGAATGAGGATTTTTGCAATATTTAAAACCGGATCCGGTTCCCATTGGCGCCCATGTTAAAAAAAACAGATCCGGTTTTGCAACCGCTCTGAAAAATGCAGCCTGCATGTTTTTACCGCAGGCTGCAAAACCAGATCCAGTTTTTCTATTACAGCCTATGGGCTGCGGATCCGGATCCGGTTTTGAGCATTTTTGATGCTCAAAACCGGATCCAGATGTATAAAAATACCGCAAAAGTGACCCTAGCCTAAGGCTCGGTGGTGGACCTGGAGAGGATGAGTAAAAAAAGTTTTTACTTTCAAGTGAAACAACTCCCGTCACCAGAAAACCCTTTTATTCTAGCCCTCCAACCCTAATGGTCTGATAATGCTCCTATCCTGAGACTTAAGTGCCAATGTCTCATGTTTTCCCTTGATGTGTGCATCGGTATATATTGTCTTCTTTTTAAATTTCGTTTCATTAGTTATATGTATTGGATCACTTTAAATTTTTCATAATCCCCTTTGAAAGGAATTTTGTTTTGCAGCAATGTTACAGATGATGATGATGTTCGAATGAGCCTAAATGCGTCACCATAATCTGTTATAGCTTGATAAATGTGTTTATAAATACATATTTACAACTTCAATTGAGTGTGCGAGATGTTTCTCTACTGTACACATGCAGCACTACAGACATGACTGCAAAGCAAAAACAGTGTCTGATCCGTGTTGTTATTTTTATTAATATTATTATTCCTTATTATAGCGCCATTCATTCCATGGCGCTTTACATGTGTTCTGGGGGTAATTGATTTTGTCGTATTGTTTGTATGGATACAAGGACGCTATTGTCACCCTTTTGTTAGGGATTATTGTTCATACAAGTTGTTTACTTATTTACGTATGAGGCTTTGTAGGGTTTCCTAGAGTAATATAACAGTGAGCGGGGGGAACCATTTCTTGCTTGCTTACTTATGGTGCCAAACTCTGCGGCCAAGAAGGGCGATTTTCAGAGAGTATTGTATAGGACAGGGGTAGAGAACTCTAGGCCTCAAGAGCCGCCAATAGAACAGGTTTCAGGATTTCCTTAGCATTGCACAGGGGTTGGAATCATCTCCAGTGCAAGTGATTTTATTATCACTTGTGCAGAACTAAGGAAATCCTGAAAACATGACCTGTTGGCAGCTCTCGCGGCCTGGAGTTCCCTACCTCTGGTCTAGGAAGAGAATCTTGGTTTCCCCTATCCCTCCTTCCTCTGCCCTGTAGTGAATATCAATTTAGTAATATAATAGAGTGCCTGGCAAACCCTGGGTACGAGGGTGCACAGAGAAAATAGAATAGCTGTAGTATATGAACATTTTTCTTTTTTGGTGTGCCAGAGTTCATACACTGTAGTGAATAGGGCGTTGATCCAGGGAATTAGTCTGATTGCCATATCTGGAGTCAGGAAGGAATTTTTTCCCCCAATGTGGAGTTAAGTGTTGCCACATGGGGGTTTTTTTTGCCTTCCTCTGGATCAACATGTTAGGCTATGGGTTGAACTAGATGGACTTAAAGTCTTCCTTCAACCTTAAAAAACTATGTTACTATGTTACTATGTTACTAATATCAATTGTGACTTCTTGGGCAACATACCACTTTTTCTTTGGGACACATTTATAGTTCTCTTTCTAATTATAATTAATAAAGATTATCTTTTGTCTTAATTTTTGTATTCATATTAGATATTTCTGTATTCTCCAACACAATCTTTTCTTTGTTAGTCTAGCAGTCCCATGTCAGCCACTTGTTAACAAAAAGAAGGAAGCTGGCTGACCCTTTAGAGCTTGATGTAAAGCCCAGAGGCGGACATACTGTTGATCCAACCTGTCCAACTGCATGGCTGCTGAAGAGGAATAAAGCACTAAAAAAGAAAGGTGCACAATAGTGTTTATCCGTAAATTTAGATGTATATAGCGAGTTGTCAGAACTGCTCACCTGTTTGGGTCACAACCCCCTCATAAACCTGTGACAACTGTAGATGTCAAGCCATCCGGTCTGCAGCAGTCCTCCTGCGAGATGAACAATCCAAAAGTGTATAGGAGAAATGGGAATTAGGGACAATGCCCCCATTCCAAGGAATCCATTGACCTGTTTGGGTCACAACCCCCTCATAAACCTGTCACAACTGTAGATGTCAAGCCATCCGGTCTGCAGCAGTCCTCCTGCGAGTTGAACAATCCAAAAGTGTATAGGAGAAATGGGAATTAGGGACAATGCCCCCATTCCAAGGAATCCATTGACCTGTTTGGGTCACAACCCCCTCATAAACCTGTCACAACTGTAGATGTCAAGCCATGCGGTCTGCAGCAGTCCTCCTGCGAGTTGAACAATCCAAAAGTATATAGGAGAAATGGGAATTATGGACTGCATTCCTGTTCCAAGGAATCCATTGACTCATGGTGTTAGAATTCAGATGGTGGTTTATTAAACGCTTCAGGAAAAATCCTTTCTTCAAGTAACACCACACAAAAAGATGTCTACACATCTTTTTGTGTGGTGTTATCTGAAGAAGGGATTTATCCTGAAAAGTTTAATAAACCACCATCTAAATTCTAACACCATGAGTCAATGGATTCCTTGGAACAGGAATGCAGTCCATAATTCCCATTTCTCCTATACCCTTTTGGATAGGTGCTGAAGAGCTAAGAGTGCCAAATTCTCTTTAAAAGCAGGAGAAATTGTACAGTATGATGAGCGATTAGACTGTAATGAGCCCAAGTACTCTTCTTGCACAAGGGTCCTCTTCGATTTGTGTCCACTCATTATAAAAGTGATGTTTTAATATTTACAGACATTTTTTTATTTTAAATTTTGGTCACCCTTTTAAGTGAAGGGGGTAGGTTGCCGTGAATGAATTTAACTGAGCCATCTCCTGCAAAAGTACTGTGTTTTTAGAAGAGTAGCCTAGGTTTCGTTGGGGATATGAACACATCACAAGTAGAAAGATAGAGCTAAAAGCACAGGGACTAATGAACTGAGACTCTGCCACTTGTCAGAGGAAGCAGATGCTTTGCTTCCTCTTCTCATTTAGAGTTATATCCATACCCCCAAACTTTGGAAGAATAGAAAGAGGGACAAATTATGCAAATAATAAAAATAACATCTGAAAAACAATGAAACTGTTTGCCCCAGTGGACTTGTGCATCTTTCAGCTGATCTACACTGTATGCAGAATTATTAGACAAGTTGTATTTTAGAGAATTATTTTTATTATTGATCAACAACTATGTTCTCAATCAACCCAAAAGACTCAAATATCAAAGCTTAATATTTTTGGAAGTTGGAGTGTTGTTTTTTTTAGATTTGGCTATCGTAGGCGGCCGTCACACGCTGAGATATCTAGCACGATATTGTAAGCGATCACGTGCACGCGCAATCGCTTACAATATCGCTCACATCGCTGGTGAGATGTCACACAGACAGACTCACCAGCGATGTGGAGCAGCGATCTCGCTCGTAACTATGGTACACATCGGGTAACTAGGCGCCGCGCGTCGCTTAGTTACCCGACGTGTACCATAGTTACCATCTCCCAGCATAGGCTCTGCCGCTGGGAGATGGATCATCGTGGTGTCACACACCACGATAATGCAGATCGTTGCATCGTTCATCGCTAGATCTGAGAACCGAACCTCAGATCAGCAATGTCACGATCAAGCGATTTACCATCGTAAATCGCTTGATTACATGCAACGATATCTTGCCCGATATCGCTTAAGCGATCAAAAAGGAGATCGCTTAAACGATATCTGGCAAGATATCTCAGCGTGTGACGGCCGCCTTAGGAGGATATCTGTTAGTGCAGGTAACTATTACTGTGCAGAATTATTAGGCAACTTAATAAAAAACAAATATATTCCCATCTCACTTGTTTATTTTCACCAGGTAAACCAATATAACTGCACAAAATTTTGAAATAAACATTTCTGACATGCAAAAAGAAAACACAAAAAAAATTTAGTGACCAATATAGCCACCTTTCTTTAACAATAGTAAAGGAACGGGAAATGGGGAGACCGCTCCACCGCCTAATTTCACCTGGATTCCTACACTCGGTGTGGAGGTTTGGCCACCGCCCAGTAGATAATTTGAAAGGAAGAAACTCCAGTGCTAGTCTTCTTTCTTTAGCAATCCTTTAATTTAAGTATTAAAATTTAAAAACGAATGATTGGCTAATGATTAAGGAAGGGGTACCTTCTGAAATGCATCTAGCGTCCGCTAGTATGCTGAAAATGTTTTTAAATTTTAATACTCAAAATAAAGGATTGCTAAAGAAAGAAGACTAGCACCGGTGTTTCTTCCTTTCAAATCACCTTTCTTTATGTTGACTCTCAACAGCCTTCCATCCATAGATTCTGTCAGTTGCTTGATCTGTTTACGATCAACATTGCATGCAGCAGCCACCACAGCCTCCCAGACACTGTTACGAGAGGTGTACTTTTTCCCTCCCTGTAGATCTCACATTTTAGGAGGGACCACAGGTTCTCTATGGGGTTCAGATCAGGTCAACAAGGGGGCCATGTCATTATTTTTTCTTCTTTAAGACCTTTACTGGCCAGCCACGCTGTGGAGTAGTTGGATGCATGTGATGGAGCATTATCCTGCATGAAAATCATGTTTTTCTTGAACAATACTGACTTCTTGCTGTATCACTGCTTGAAGAAGTTGTCTTCCAGAAACTGGCAGTAGGTCCTGGAGCTTCACTCCATCTTCAACCCGAAAAGGTCCCACAAGTTCATCTTTGATGATACCAGCCCATACCAGTACTTCACCTCCACCTTGCTGGCGTCTGAGTGGGAGTTGAGCTCTCTGCCCTTTACTGATCCAGCCTCTGGCCCATCCATCTGGCCCATCAAGAGTCACTCTCATTTCATCAGTCCTTAAAACCTTTGAAAAATCAGTCTTAACATATTTCTTGGACCAGTCTTGACGTTTTATCTTATGCTTCTTGTTGAAAGGTGGTCAAAACGACCAGCCTTCCTTATCTTGGCCATGTCCCTGAGTATAGCACACCTTGTGCTTTTTGATACTCCAGTAATGTTACAGCTATGAAATATGGCAAAACTTTTGGCAAATGGCATCTTGGCAGCTTCACGCTTGATTTTCCTCAATTCATGGGCATTTATTTTGCGCTTTTTTTGCCCAATACGCTTCTTGCGACCCTGTTGGCTATTTGCCATGAAACGCTTTATTGTTTGGTGATCACGCTTCAAACGTTTGGTAATTTCAAGACTGCTGCATCCCTCTGCAACAATAGGATATCTGCCGCGACACTACTATATATATGAAAAATGTAAATTAATGAGTGGCACTAAAGAAAAGAAGATCAAACTGAATTGTGTAAATGTGTAATGCAGAGACTGCCCTGTGCTAAAAATGAAATCAGAGGTCTTAACGTACCGTCACACGCGGCAATTTTGCAAGCAATTTCACTGGCAATTTGCTGGTTGCAGTGAAATCATGGATACGTGGTTCTGTTTTGTTGCTGTGTAGTAATGGAACAATGTGTCCATGATTTCACTACAACCAGCAAATTGCCAGTGAAATTGCTTGCAAAATTGCCGCGTGTGACGGTATCTTTAGTCTCATTAGTGGCCACTAAGGATTAGAGATGAGCCACCACCCCGGTGTTCAAATTCGATTCGATTCGTCGAATCGACGGGGTGTTCGACGAATGTTCGTCGAATGCTCGACGAACACCGTCGAACACCCCGGAAAACGAACAAACCGGGCCTGTGGGGCATTTTCACTTCCACAATGTATATACATACATTGTGGAAGTGAAAAAAAGTGAAAGAAAGTGTTAAAAATAAAAAAATAATCAATGCTCACCTGTCCGCGGTCCATCGAAGCCTCCGGCAAGGTCCTGCGGCTTCTAGGACCTGTGGTGACGTCATGTTCACGCGCGTACTCCGGTCACGTGACCGGAGTTCCCGCGAGAACATGACGTCAGCACAGGTCCTATTAGCAATAGGACCTTGCCGGAAAGCTTAAAATAGATATTTTTATGTTTCGGACCCTTTCTTTAAGTAACTTTTACTTAAAGAAAGGGTCCGAAACATAAAAATATCTATTTTAAGCTTTCCGGCAAGGTCCTGTGCTTCCAGGACCTGTGGTGACGTCATGTTCTCGCGGAACTCCGGTCATGTGACTGGAGTTCGCGCGAGAACATGACGTCACCACAGGTCCTAGAAGCCGCAGGACCTTGCCGGAGGCTTCGGTGGACCGCGGACAGGTGAGCATTGATTATTTTTTATTTTTAACACTTATTAGCTGTTTATTTTGGCTGAAAATGCGGCAGATGCGGTTTTCTGACCGCATCTGCCGCATTTTCGAACCAAAATCGAACATGTCCAAGAGCAGTGGATATGATTTCATGAAATCTATGCAGTTTTGATGATTTTTTTCACTATAGGCTTCTGTATGAAGAAGGTAAAAGAGCACAGTCACCACATAGGTTGTAGCTAGAGCTTCTGCCTTTGACCATAGAGGTCATGAGTTCAAGTGTTGGAAAGACCAGAACAAAGATGAGAACTGTTTATTTAAAATGTGTGCAGAGATATGCTGGGCCTTGAGCCCCCACCTGTATAAAGAGGAGCCATGGAGCCAGCAAACGAGAGTAAGAATAAGGGTGCTGTCACATGATGCGTATTTGCTGCATTTTTTTACACACAAGCTCATCACAAACCAGGAGTGGAACAATCAGAGGAAAAGTATAAGGAGGCACACTGTCGTGCATCAAACACAGAGCGCGTTTGATGCACGACAGTGATGCGAGTGATATGCGTGTTTTTGGGTGTGTGTGGTACGAGTGTGGTGAGTGTGCATGCCTGTATGGATGTGAGTGTTCTGCGAGTGTGAGGTGTGAGTGCGTGTGTGGTGCGTGTCAGTGTGATGCTGTCCGTGGTCCTGAAGGACCGCGGACAGCATTTGCGGTCATTTTAAACTCGCTGGCTGTCAAAGCAGGCGAGTTTGAATTTCCCGCTTTCCAGTATAGTAATCAATAATGTTCCAGCGCTGTCACAGCAGCACTGAAACATTATTGTTTAAAAAACTCAGTTAGAAATCTCAATAATGAAGTGCTGTGTGTTAATAATCATTTTAACCCCCTCTGCAGGCTCTGCGCTACATGTCGGCATAGAGCCTGCAGATGCGGCTAGTAAAAGCCAGTGTCAGAATGCTTAAAGTGCTGTTTGTGTGCTGCCATCATTTGTACACAGAGTGTGTGGGGTGTGTGGGTGCAGGGGTTAATTCCATTATTTTTCTGTTCCCTGCAATTGTCGGGTGAATTTTTAATTATTGTGAAGGCGCTGAGCTCCTGCACTGAACTGTCCGTGGTCCTGAAGCTCCAGCATGATATTACAGTTTATTATCAGCTGTCATGGTACGCTGTTTGTGTACACAAATGGCATAAGTACCATGGACAGCTCACACTCTTATGAGCTAAGCTGAGGATACACTACGCCATTTGCTCTCTGGACTATGGACAGCTCAGCATTTCTTCAGCACAGTCCCCGGTCCTGAAAGCCTTTACATACTCTCTCATGGCCAGCTCCATTAGTGCAGGAGCAGAGCGGCTTCACAGTAAAATAACAGAAGCTGACAAATGTCGGGAAATGTCAAATAAAGGTGTAACCCCTGCACTGCCATGGTGTATTGTCTCCATGTATACTCAGAGTCTATATACTCTGTGCATAAATAATGGCAGCACACCCACAGAAATTTAACCCTTCTGACACCGGCTTGTAATAGCCGCATCTGCAGGCTCTGTGACAGCATGTAGCGCAGAGCCTGCAGAGGGGGTTAAAATGATTATTAATACACAGAACTTTATTATTTAGATTTCTGATTTTTTTTAAACAATAATGTTTCAGAGCTGCTGTGACAGCGCTGGAACATTATTGATTACTGTACTGGCAAAGCAATAAATTTAAACTCACCGGCTTTCAAAGCCGGTGAGTTTGAAGCAATTATAACAGCACACTCGTGCGAATATCTCACAGTGTGCTGTATGGGTTTGAGTTTGACTCGCACCCATTTACTTTTAATGGCCACTCGCACATGGAAATCGCATGCAGGAGGGATGAGCAAACTGTACGGTAACCGGATTGCTCAGGATTACACATCCTGAGCAATCCTGTTACCTGATTGCGGTTCCCTCCACACATTTTTAATGAAAAATGTGTGTGACCACAACTGCGTTCACTGCATCCGGATCTGGTGAACGCAATTTGATTTTTAAGTGTGACCCTAGCCAAACTATATTTTTGGTTGGACACACTCAGATCAATGTTATTCTATGGCTAGGGTCACATTTAAAACAAGAATTGCATTCACCGCATCCGGATCCGGATGCGGTGAACGCAATGCCGGGCACACACATTTTTTTACAAAAATGTGTGCCAAATACCGCACTGCAGTTGCCGGATGGCTCAGGATGTGTAATCCTGAGCCATCCGGCAACTGCATAGTTTGCTGATCCCGGCTATTGCCGGGATAAGCAAACTGTCCTATGTCTATTAAAGTGTTAAATTTAGTGCCTAAAGGAATGTTTCCGGTCTGTAGGGGGGCTTAGACCCCCCTATAGACCGGCCGCCCACTCTGGTGGGCTTCTACTGTAAAGTCCACATGGCACGGGCTCCTCTGAGCTCCGTGCATGTTCCCCTACCTCCCGCCCCCCGTATCTGTACAGAGGGGTGCCTGCACCCCTCTGTTAGAATTATCCCTAAATGTGGCATCAACAGATTACAGTAATAAAGTTCTATAGTTACGGCATTCTTCATGATAGTTCACGATCCCTCTATGGGCGGGGCTTTGTTCTTCTGCCGCCGCCCATGGAATGATGATGCCCGCCTCCTCTGGCCTTCACCCTGTGTTTTCAGGGCGGCCGCGTCATGAAAGGGGCGGGGCTACGTTCGTGTCATTCCGTAGGGATACAGGGAACCGCTGCGAAAACTGCTGCCTGCATGATTTTTAACGCAGGCAGCAGTGCCGGATACGGCCACCGGATGGCTTGTGAAGCCATCCGGTGTTTTGCATTGGCTCCTATGAGGAGCGTTTCCTGATCCGGTTTTGAGCTTTTTGAAAGCTCAAAACCGGATCAGGATTTTGAAAAAAAAACGGGAATGTGACCCTGGCCTATAGGGCTGTGCACAAGTCCAATTTTTTTCTCAAACCAAGTCTGTCCGAGGGAAAAAGATAAATCACAGTATGTTTAAATTGTCTCCATAAATCAGATTGAATTCAGCCTTGTGAGAGGAAAAAAATTGGACATCTGGGTGAGGTTATGATTTTCACGGAGTGGCAAAATGTAGAAGATCGAGGAACTTTTATTTCTATCTTATCGCAATCCAAGAAAATTAGATCACACTCTGATCAATCTCTGATCAATTTTGGAATCAGAGTGTGATTTGCATAATGTGACTGTTTTTATCATATGAGAAAAAATAATGTCATCTACACCGAGCCTTCAGCCGAGTCACTTAGAAATCATTGCTTATATGTACTAATCAATATTCAGCTTTCATCTTCCACAATCTGCACTTGAAAAATTAAATGTGGATAATGTCACTGCTTGCTATGGGACCTGTTGAAAACTGTATTATTTGTTATGAACGTATATTATTATTATTATTATTATTATTATTATTATTATTCATATATAAGTCATGTTTCTAGGATAACATATAATCACTGTTTTTAAGATGACATTTTCACATTTCTGTATATTCAGACACTGAGTACTTTATGCCAAAATTATGCTGAAATGACTAGAAAATGGAAATGTAACTATAGAGTATAGCCAACATAGATGACCTGTAAGACATTGCATTTTTTAGACCTTGCATAAATGGTAAATATTACAGGAGTACAACTCATTAAGGCTAGGGTCACACTTTTAAAGCCAATTGCGCTCACCGCATCCAGATCCGGATGCGGTGAATGCAATTGGCTTCACACACATTTTTAATGAAAAATGTGTGTAGTAAACCGCAATGCGGTAACCGGATTGCTCCAGGTGTGTAATCCGGAGCAATGCGGTTACCGTACAGTTTGCTCATCTCTGCTGCCGCAGGGATGAGCAAAGTGTTAACACTGTAATAGAAGATTAAATATTAATAATAGTTATAGGCAACATGTCTCTAGGGGGTTCCCACCCCCCCCTAGAGACATGCTGACTACTCAGGACAGCATGTCATGGGTTAATACATCACTTACAGTAAGCCGGCTATTGTCGGCTCTGTAGAATTTTATCAATGAAGCCGCAGCTCCCCTGTCAGCTGCGCACATACTATACGTAATGTACGTATAGTATCTGCGGCTGTCCAGGGTCCTGTAGGCATTCACATTAGATCTATGGCAGAGTGCTGCCCATAGATCTAATGTAAATGCCTACGAGACCCTGGACAGCCGCAGATACTATACGTACATTACGTATAGCATGTGCGCAGCTGACAGGGGAGCCGTGGCTTCATTGATAAAATTCTACAGAGCCAACAATAGCCGGCTTACTGTAAATTATATATTAACCCATGACATGCCATCCTGAGTGGGCAGCATGTCTCTAGGGGGTGTAGGCAGCCCCTAGGGACATGTTGCCCACAACTATTATTAATATTGCATCTTTTATTAAACTGTGAACACTTTGTTCATCCCTAGGCAGAGAACAGCTCTGAGAACTGCAGGCTGCATGATTTTTCACGCAGGCTGCAGATCCGGAGAAAGTAACCACATTGCTTGTAAAGCAATCCGGTTACCATAGTGAGCTCCTATGGGGAGCGTTTCCTGCTCCGGTTTTGAGCTTTTTGAAAGCTCAAAACCGGATCAGGTTTTATAAAAAAAAAAAAGCAAGTGTGACCCTAGCCTAAAACTACTATTAAGTATTTCAATGTGTGTTTTTTATTTTAATTTCTGCTGTATTTATCAAACCAGAAAAGTAATTACTTGGGCAAGGGCTGCTATGGTAATCATGTAGAAAGGCTCTGATGGATAAAATGAGAGAGTCACTTCATTTTTGACTTAGATTGGATGCTACTTCCACTATAGTAAGTATGAGAACTGCACAACATACTGTTGGGCACTGAGTACAGCAGAACACAGTATACAGATTGTGCATACAGGCCATGAAGGTGAGTGCATGACTTGTTTTCTTTGAAACAATTATACCTGCTGATTTCAGGTCTTTAGCCCCAGTCACACATAACGAGATCGTTAGCGAGATTGTTGTAACTGTGACATTACAACGATCTCTCCAGCGATGTCGCTATGTGTGACATCTAGCAGCGATCAGGCCCCTGCTGTGAGGTCACTGATCGCTGCAAAGGGCACAGGACCGTTTTTTGGTCATTGGTTTCCTGCTGGTCAGCACGCATCGCTGCGTGTGACAGCAAGATACCAGCGATCAGTGCCCTCACAAGCTGGTAACCATGATAAACACCGGATATCTAGGCAGGACATCTCTGGGACTGGACACCACGACAGTTAAGGGGTTAAAATTCTATGATCATGCACATGAGGTTACAACCTGGATTTTTAAGCACAAGCTAACTTTACAGTCACACTGACTCTAGTCTCCCCAGTCGCGTCCTGCCAGCAGGGCAATAAATTCACACAAATTGGGAGCCTCAAAGAGGAAGAGAATTGATAAGAGAGAGAAGCCATCTCAAATAGTGAGCTTCAAACAGACTCAGGATGGCTTCACACGTACGGACCCTCCGCATTGTCCTGCGGAGGGGATCCGCAAGCTGACCGCAGCCCCTATGTTTATAATGTGAACACACGGTGCTGCGCATAACCGTGTGCTACCATTCACTGCAATATGTGATTTGTACGCAGGCGGATGCCCGCGCACAAATCACACACTCTCGTCCGCACCAGGAATGCGACCATATCACGTTCAGGGTGCGGATGAGAGTGTGTGATTTGTGCTCGGGCATCCGCCTGCGTACAAATCACATATTGCAGTGAATTGCTCCCGCACAGTCATGCGCAGACCTGAGCAGCATCGTGCGTTCTCATTAGAACATAGGGGCTGCGGTCAGCTTGTGGATCCCCTCCGCAGGACGCTGCGGAGGGTCCGCAAGTGTGAAGCCAGCCTCACAGATGAGAAGGGAAATGAGGAGACCTAGGCTGGGGTCACACTTGGCATGAGTTTTTTTAGTGCCTTAAAAAATCGCATGCGTTTTTTTCATTTTAGCATGCGCTTTTTAAGGTGTCTGATGGCACCCTGCATATTTGCATGAGTTTTTAAATCATGCACTATTTTTTGGTGCTGTTTTAAAAACGCATGCGTTTTTTAGAAAACGCATGCGTTTTTTTAACATGGGCCACTATGGAAAACGCATGCGTTTTTTAGAAAACGCATGCGTTTTTGGATGGTACTAATGTACCATGCATTTTTGCATGGGTTTTTGATGTCAGCTAATCAAATAATTGCAAAAACGCACACAAAAACGCATGGTACTGTCACACATGCGTTTTTGCTATTAACACATGCATTTTTGCTATTAGGGCATGCGTTTTTTAACATGGGGGCCTATGGGTGCGTTTTTACATGCGTTTTTGAAAACACAGGTCTTCAAAAACTCATGAAAAAAACGCAAGTGTGACCCCAGCCTTAGTCAGAAGACAAAGAACATTTAAAACATAATGTATGCATGGCTAAATGAGTTAGTGTCCAATCATAGACCCAGAATTAGATTATTAAAATGAAAGACCGGTCAAGAAATCTGAAATTTTAATTTCTAGAACTAATTCTAGGAAAAAAAGACGATGTGGGGCTCCGCCATATTTTTGGTCCAGCCAGGTACAACTTGGCAGCTACAGACTGTCACCAACCTCCAGCTGCCTCGTTGTGCCTGGCTGCCACCCAAAAATACAGGAAAGCCCATATTTTTTTTATTTCTAGAACTAATTCTAGAAAAAAAAAATGACGTGGGGCTCCACCATATTTTTGGCCCAGCCAAGTACAACTAGGCAGCTGGGGGCCGGAATCCTCAGCATGGAGAGGCCCAAGCGTTTTGGGCTCCTGATGCTGCAAATTGCAGCCCGCAACCGCCCCAGAAAATGGCGCATTAATTGAAGCGTCATTTTCTGGCGCTGTACCCAGGCTCTTCCAGTTGCCCTGGTGACAGTGGCAAACTGGGTAATAAAGGGGTTAATGCCAGCTTTTTTATTGGTAGCTGGCCCTAAGCCCGAGATTCATAATGTCGGGTCAATGTTAGACCCGGCCATTAGGAATCTCTAGTAAATAGTCAAAAAATACACCACACAGAGAAAAATCTTTTTATTTGACAATAAAAACAAACAAAATTTGGACTCCATCTTTATTATAAAAAGATCCGACGTAGTCCACTACAAAGGTCCCACGACGCTCGATCGCCTCCGACGTAGTCCACAACGAAGGTCCCACGACGTTTGATCACTTCTGCAACATCCAGAGACTGCAGCAAGGGATCAAGTCTCCTCTTGTTGCAGTCTCTGGTGTCATAGTGATGATGCACTGTATGGCAAATCACTGCCATACAGTGCAGCATCACTGTGCAAACCCAAGTCTCAGAGATCACATGATTTCTGAGGATTGGGGCAGGTGACCTGACGTTGCAGTGAAGTGATCTGTACTATGCCATCACATAGTGGGTCACTGCACCCGGCCTGTCAGATTGCTACTCTGCCGCCCGATCCCAGCACATGGGGATCGAGCTGCAGAAAGCGATCCGTCAACCCGGGCTCAGTGATCCACACAGTGGGTCACTGCGCCTGGGATGTCAGATCGCTACTCTGCCGCCCAATCCCAGCGCATGGGGATCGAGCTGCAGAAAGGGATCTGACAGCCCGGGCACAGTGAACCACTATGTGATCACTCACTGTGCCAGGGCACAGTGATCACATAACAGATCACTCACTCACTGTGCCAAGGCACAGTGATCACATAAGAGATCACTCACTATCACTCATTGTGCCAGGGCACAGTGATCACATAACAGATCACTGTGCCCTGGCTCTGTGTCCCACTGCTCCTCTGCACCATCATCTCCATGCAGCCGAGATGAGGCTGCAGAGGAGCAGGAACCAGCGGTGGGGCACAGAAGACCCGAAGACAGTGGGAGGACCGGAGGAGCCGCACTAGGACGGAAGGACCCCGCACAACCACGGGAGGAGCTGGACCGGAGGAGCATGCACCACTGAGAGGATCTGGACTGGAGGAGCCCAGGAGGACCGGTGAAGTCATCGGCGGGAGGCACCAGCGCGAGCATGCAGAGGTGGAGGGCAGGAGGAGAGAGCAGGGGCAGAGGGGGAAATATCAGGAGTCAGAGCAGGGGGATGAGATCGGAGGGCAGGGGGAGAGAGCAGGGGCAGGAGGATGAGATTGGAGGGCAGAGGGAGAGAGCAGGGGCAGGGAGAGAGAGCAGTGGCATGAGATTGGGTGGCAGAGGGGTGAGATCGGGGGGAAGGGGGGTGAGATTGGGGGCTGGAGGAGAGCACAGGGGCAGGGGGATGAGAACAGGGGCAGCATTACACCATGACACAGCATATGCGTCATGGGTCAGGAACGCACCTGTTTCCATGGCGCATATGCTGTGTCACACCCCCCCTAGAGACATGCTACCTATTAAGGTGGGCATGTAATGTGTAAATATCTCATGTACAGTAAGCTGGCTCCTATCGGCTCTGTACAATTTTGTGAATGAAGCCGTGGCTCCACTGACAGCGGTGCGCATACTATAAGGGTCCTGCGCACCACCATAGATCTACTGTAAAAGCCTTCAGGACCTCGGACAGCGGCACATACTATACGTACATTACGTATAGTATGCGCACCGCTGTCAGTGGAGCCGCGGCTTCATTCACAAAATTGTACAGAGCTGATAGGAGCCGGCTGCCTGTACAGACAATATTAACACATTACATGCCCACCTGAGTAGGTGGTATTTCTCTAGGGGGAATGGGCACACCCTAGAGACATGATGGGCACAATTATTATGAATATTAAAGCTTTTTTTTAACACATTAAACACTTTGCTTATCCCAACGGCAGCACATCAAATAACATCCTCTTATTGGCTAATATAAAAACACTATTTAAACTAAGCAAAGAGAAAGGACCAAAAGAGTGGCACCACTGGCACAAGCAACATAAGAGAGTGTAATCACATACCTTTTTCAGGTTCTTCACAGATGACAATATCCACAGATGACTATGACCACAAGCAGTGCTCACTTAAAACCCCAGGGAAGGGAGGTAATCCATGCAACCAAACAATGAAGGTAGCAGCACTCGTCCAGGTCAAAGTAAAACAAGTAAAACAATCCTTTATTGTAGCTTTATTAAAAGCAAACACAGATGTTCAGTTGGAGACTTGCCTGGAAGGAATGGGACTACAGCTGTTTCACGCTAACTGCACTTCTAGAAGTCCATGTAGACCAGTAGAAGCGCAGTTAGCGTGAAAGAGCGGTAGACCCACCCTTTCCAGGCACGCCCACGAATACCTTGCTATCCTGTCTTTGCTTTTAATGAAACTACAATAAAGGATCTTTTTACTTTGACCTGGACGAGTGCCACTACCTTCATTGTTTGGATGCATAAAAACACTATTTGTTGCTCATAAAGAGGGAAAAAGCTATAGGGATAAAACAATTTAAACAAATAGATTTTCTAAAGTCGCTTTCCCTATATTAGATGACCTTGGTGTTTTATTTTGATCATTACTTGTCTAAATCACCTAAGTTTCATACAATGACTGTCTCATATACATTTGTTTTGTCCATATTACGCTGAAATTCAACAGATGTTGCCAATAAAACATGAAGTGAAAATAATTTCCTACATGCAGCTGAATTGTTTTTATGTGTATAAAACCATAAAAACAACAATTATACCCAGTGACAAATAAATGGTTCATGAAAATATTTTGAATTAAGGTTCAGTTATAGCTGTAAATGTAGATTTATATGATGTGTCAAGATAGCGTTAACAGGGTTTATATCAAATGTAATTAAAGTATGTCGATATTTTATTCAAGGTCTGACACATCTATAATGTATTCAAAAGTACAGAAACGTGGTGAGCATTCTGAAAATGATATGTAAATTGGTAATTATTAAGGCAGTTATCATTTTTCAACATTTAAAAAGCCATGCACTTGATATCTTATCACAAGGACTCTAATAAAATAATACATTATGCAAGAAAAGCTACCTATATGTGTCTGCATGCTCACCAAACATGGCCAATATAGCTCTGAAGCGGTTTATTTTTTCATTTTCATTGTAAATCATATACCGTAGCTTTATGTTATTATTATTATTATTTATAATTATAGCGCCATTTATTCCATGGTGCTTTATATGTGAAAAGGGAAAACATGGACAAGTAAAATAAGCATGAACATTACAAAGCACCCAGTGGGACTGGAGGAAAAGAGGAATATTTGCAAATTGCCTCTTGAGAGAGAAAAAGGACTTGAATTCTAGTGTCACCTATATAAGGCTGGCAATGTTGTCGAGGATTGGGATGTCAAGGTGGCGTGACCCGGTCCATGGTCACAGAGCAGTCAATAAAAGAAGGGGGGAGGAGTTTATGGAATAGGGGTTTTATAGGGGTTTATGGTTGGTTGTCGTGATGCCACCTGTGGTATGCGGCTATTAGTGGCCACCGGTCACTCTGGGGATGATGGGATGGCAGCTGTGATGTTTTCACTCCCTAAGGGTGGAGCAGATCCCCAGGGCATCCGTGGTAAAGGTCTTGGGTGATGGAGGGCTAGCGGGGCTAATCTGGCTGTGGGGAGTGATTGGAGATCTCTCAGGCAGGCTCCTGCAGCCTGCGCGGCTTATCAGTCTTCCGTTCCTCAGGCGGGAAATGAACAGACTGACACGTAGTTCTGAGTTACACACCCGGTTTACTTAGCTTTCTCTGCTAGTACCACAAGGTACAGTTCTGGTTCAATTGCCATCCGGATAGTCCTCGGCAACCAAGATGTCTTGTCCAGTACACCCACTTTGTGTTCCTCCCTTCTCAGGTTGCTCTTTCTCAGTGCTGCCTGCTCACCTGACTCTTGCTCACGCCTCTGCACACAGTGGCCCAATCCAGCAGTCACAGGTCCTGTCGGGTGACGGCCGTGTCCCCTGACCCTAGTATGGCTACCTTAGTGTAGAGTCTCTTCGCTACCTTCAGGGCCGGTTCCCTGATTCTCGCCCTACCCTTACGCTGTATTTCAGATTGGGGCACACAGGTGGATAGCTCACTGCCCGTGCCACTAGGGCACCCTTTGTCTCTCTGCAGTCTGTTGTTCTGGGACCCGGGACGAGCCTCATCTCCGCTCAAGTCCTCCGGGTCCTTCCTCTCTCTCTTACTCCACCAACTTTCTCTCCTAACTCACTACTTCCTGTTCTTCCTTTTCTACTTCCTGACTGCTTCCCTACGAACTTCCCAACCTCCACCTTTCTCCCACTGACTATCTTGGCCCTCCCCCAATCGGGTCCATCCGCCGTCCCTGGGACTGGGTGTGTTGGGTGGTTTTGTGGGGGTCTGGACTTACCATCCTGTTTACTGCAGACAGGAATACCACACCACTGCATTGGGTGCAATACTCCTCTGTTGCGATCAGACTGCAGGGGTGCCACATAGTGGTGAAATCACTTGTTGAAAGCCAACAAGTGCAGTGTGCCGGTCACATTTTGTGTTAGCTGTCATGTTGCGCACCCTTGAGGGACAGGGTACTTTTCACCCCTTTCCAGTCCTGTTAAGATGGAACTTTTTCAGAGCCATTCCCATGTGGCAATCAACACAGTGGCTGGTAACAGGGCATACAAGCAGCAGCCAGGTTATATAAACTGGAAACCAAAGCAAGCATTGTAGACCTAAACTAACCAGAGAAACAGGGACATCCCAAGATCAGAGACCAGAGCAAGAACCACTTCAGAAGCACACAAACACTAACGTCTACCGCCAAAACAGAACTGAAATAATAAAATGGCTTCAATCTTCCTCCCAGGCATTAAATTGGATCCCAGTGGCTGAGGCAACACCCAATATCCACCCTCAGTCCACAGAGACAACCAAAGAGGGGAGAGGGAAGTGGAGAGAACCTCACAACACCTGACTGCACCAGCAGATACAGCATCCCGTATTCGCTAGCAACAGCTAACATCAGGGGATTCAGCATCACGGGGACCCTGAGTATCATTATTGCTGGAAGCAATAACCATGATTAACCATGGACCAGGGCAGGTATAAGCGGTGACATCACCGCAGGAGGCGGGACAATGTGGCCAGAACCGCATCCCTTGCTTTGTGTTATGCAGCAGGCGAGGGAGGCAATGATTGGCTGAGGGAGGCAGCAATGGGTGGATTAAAGATCTGGGGGGTGTGAAACTACCCTGTGAGAGAGATGGCTCCAGCCACTAGCCACCTTCTATTTGGCTCCAGTATGTAAGTTTTCAAAGTCTATTATCTCAGGGTACAGGGGGGCTCAAGGGATGGGGGACCCCTTGCCTGAATGCAGCAGATATGCTGCATTCAGTGCTGTAATTAGATCACCATGGATGTTTGGTGATAGGTCCTCTTTAAGCTTTAAACTTTCTGTCCTTACTTTCTTCAAAAGGGTTGTGCCCATCTGTTGCACAAACTAGCCAGATGACAGCATACTGTATAACCCTTACTCTACTAATGGTGACCAAACACTGTTACAATCCAATATTACAGATGTTTCTCTCCAGCCTTTCTGGAACATTACGATGTGCGTTATAAATAATAGATTTAGAATTTTGCATTCCTTTTAGTTTTGAACTTAGCAATCATCGGAAATTGAAACATAGTGATTTTGTTGTATTCACTTAAATGAAAGTATTTCTCCAAAATGAGCAAAATTAAATTAGTACTTATTGCTTAAATGCATTGGTGAAATTTAATCAGAAATTGTTTTCTAAATAGATTGGTATAGATTAGGTTACAATTAAATATAACTAGGCAGAATCTGTAATCCCACAACTACAAAGGAGAATTTTACAGAACGGACTGACCTTGATGCAGCATTTAAATTCTATCTTCTACAATTATCTTCACAAGAGAACATAAAGTTTGATCTGGTACACAGATTAAATCATTTTCTTCTCTATAAAACTTTAATGATAACACATCACCTTAAGAGTTTAATGCTTGTCTTTTACACCATTAGACTAAAAAAAATGAATATTTTGATCTGTGGGGCACAGATAATATGCTTCAACCAATTATTATTTTATGGCACCAATGTTCTCACTGCTGCAAAATCAACTTTTTCTTCTATGAAGGCTAAATGTTGGGACCTCTTGTATATAGATTTATAATATTATATATTTTACTATTTTAAATCCCTTAATAGCTATGCAGCAGAGCTCTGGGAAATTGATTCTGCAGAAAGGTAAAATATCAAATTCAAGAATATATAGAAAACTAATTATGTGTGTGTTTGTGGGGGTCATCTACTAAAGAGTGATAAGTATGTCACTATGAAATGTTAAGAAAATTGATCTGTTTGATATTCAAGCCTTTGAAGGGAAGGTGCAACAATTTTATTTGCTTAAAGAATTATTTTAAACAGAAAATTAAATACATTAATCCCTTAGCGATGTAGGTTGAATGATACGTCCTAGGTCGCCTCCTGTGCTGAGTTTTCATCATTTCCTGAACAGATCTCAGCACCCAACATGTGCAGGTAATAGATGCGGGTGGATCATTCACCCGCTCGCTGCTATTAACCGTCTAGATAGCACTGTCAATCACTTAGGATCATGTTATTCTCCACCAGCATTGGTGACACTGTGGCGCGATCACGAGGTGTCGATATGTTGCCATGACAGCGAGGGGTCCTGTGAAGACCCCTGATGCTATCATAGATATCCAAAGGACTGAAGACAAGGAGTAGCCCACACTCGAAATGCGTAGAATTAACACCTTCCTTTTACAAGATTCTGGTCTTTCCTTGCAAACAGCAGCGCGGGCTACTCCTCATCTTCAGTCCTTTGGAAATCTATGCACGTTGTGGGGCACACAACTGAACAAGGTGAGCAGTTCCTTAATAAAATTACCATTTAATAAGAAGATTAGACCCTATTTATTGCACCTTTGTCTGTCCCTATTTAGTTGTTACTCACTGATGCAGTCATGACGCACTTTCTGAGTGCCTGCATTCACAGAAAATAATTATTTGTGCTGTGCAGAGCTGTGGATTATCACCGCTCTGAACAGTATAAGTAATTGAACACTGCAGTATTGAGGCGCCCTAAAAGGCCAAGTTAAATAACGGAAAAAAGAAAAGAAAAGTTTGTAGAGAGAATCGATGTAAGAGACCAAAAAGAGTGGTCTAAATATGTTAAAACACCCTGTTTCCCCTAAAATAAGATGGGCATGAGGGGCGTTACTGAATGGGAGTATTGGAAGGGAAAGGTGGGGATATATTGGGGGCTGCATGGGAATATTGGGGCTTGGAGGGGGATGATGGAAAAATAAGACATCCCCTGAAAATAAGACAAAGTGCATTTTGTGTAGCAAAAAGTTAGATAATAGAGTGTCTTATTTTAGAGGAAACAATGTACCAAGTCATGATAGCGAGCACACCACTGCAAGCAAACACACTTATGTGACTACTGTAACCGAGGATTAACTAAGCTCAGGGGCGTAGCTACAATTGGTGCAGGGTTTGCAATTTTACTGGGGCCCTGGTGCCTAAGGTGCCCAAAAAGTCACTTTTTCTCATATTAAAATTCCAATACTTTTAAAGGCTTGAAATTCTTGGGGGCACCATTTGAGCATTTGCATTGGGGCCCATGAGTTTCAAGTACCGCCACTGACTGAGGTAATGAGGGAGTGCAAATCACATGATCAGCTGCAGCAAAGATCAGCAGGGACCACTGAAGCCGCAGCACTGTAGGGGATTTAAGTAAAGAGTTAAGAAGGAGAAAAAAATGTTTTCCAACATTCTTCTGGTTCAGTTTTGTGTTGCAGCTGGACTTCACTGCCATGATCAACATTCTCAGTCCTGGGTGCATGGGAGTGCAAAAATAATTAGGCGATAATATCATTTTTTAGCAGTTTTTGTGTTCCCTTAAATTCCATCAATATTTCAATGTAGTTTGCATTACGGTATTTAGGAACTCTTTGTATGTGTTACGTAAATATTTCCAAAAGTTGAATTTAGCAAATGTGTTTTCATAGCATTCTGCGGTTATTATCAACAGTATGTCCTTGCAGTTTCGTAGCTGATTTGCCTGTTTTTCCCCATTGAAATAAAAACTGTGACATCAGTATAACACTTCCAAAAGTAAATAAAAAAGTATTTTGCAATTTTTATTTTAGAACCAGTTCTATAAATATAATATATTCCTAGAATTCTGCAGTATGCTACATACGTAGGTTTAAAATGCATGGTGGAGATTTCCCTTCTAGATTTACATGCAAAAAATCTGCAGCATAGTGCAATACCAGCTAATGTAATGAGACTTTAAAAAAGCTAATTTACATGTTGCATAAATTTGCAATGCGTAAATTGGCATGTACATTTAATAAGATCCACATATAACGTATCAGTCAAAGTATAAATACGTGCAGGCATACATCCTGACAAACACTTTTATTTTAGAACTTCCATCTATTATATGTGTGGCGCAGAGCAAAGCTTTTACTTCCTTGACTGATTTATAGAATTTTATAGGACACTTGATGACTTAAGAGTGCTTCATATATCTTGAAAAAAGCCTTCTTGGCATCTTCTCTAATTTTGTGTCTTTAAGGTCCGAAGGTCTAAAAATCACTAGATCAGCGTGAATCAAATATTTATTACTAAACCTTCCAGAAAAATGTGTTACTTTATATGTAATAAACTGCTGTGAAAATACATAATGTCTAAAATGCATTTAATAGAAGACAACGTCTAAGTTAAAAAAAATTGTATATGATACTGTAATTATTGAATTTATAGAAAGAAAACTTAACTGTCTTCATAGATACTCAAAGAAGCAATTAACAATATTTAACTAGTGGTTCAGTCAACTATAAATGAAGGAAATCTGACATCCCCGTAAATGCTATTTATCTGTTGATATACATTTAATCTGCAAGTAAATAGCCTTGTGTGTTGACTTAAAGTGCAGCTAATCAGAAAAAAGTTAGTTTTAATTGTGTTGTAATCACTGACATTTTACCTAAGAGGTCTTTTTACACTAGAGTTTTTATGCATCCAATGACAACCCGGCTAAAATCGCATTCGAACGCATCCGTTTTAAATTATTAAACCATATTATAATGGGTCCATAAGCCGGATCCGGAATAATACCAATACGGTCATCTCCAGCTGCCTCAGGTTTTTGTCCATCTTTTTACAGATCCTTTTGAGGATTCTCCAAAAGATATACACTGACAGGCATACAGATATAGATGAGCTTACCAGTCTCCTGCGATATATTGCTACCGAGGCCGCCCAATCACAGACACTCACTCTCTGTGAAAGTGTCTGTGTTTGGCTGTTGTAACTGAGAGTGCACCCTCACAATCTGTATGACTGCATTCACATGCAGCATATTTGGCTGCGTATTGCGCAGTGGCACTTTTTTTGCATGCGTTTACGCACAAAAAAGCGTGACTGCATGCAGACGCCGCACTTTTCGCGGCATGCTTTACCCGAGGTTATTTTAACATGTAGTCTATGGGAAAAGTACGCCGAAAAAAAGCACAAAGAATTACCTTGTCAATTCTTTTTGCGCGCGCGCTTTTGCAGTGCAAAAATATACGGCTGAACATGGCGTCTGCATGCCTTTCAGCAAAAGCCATAGCTTTTGCTGGAAGGTGTATCCAGCTTTCTTTTGCAGTGCAATTACGCGAGCGCTCAAAAGCACCGCGTAAATGCAGGAATATGCCCGAATTACGCTATGTGTGAATGTAGCCTACCAGTGTATGCGGTCGGTTGCCATATACATTAGTGTATGGCAACCAACCTGCCATCATAGTGCTTAAAATAAATAAAAAATGAATAAAAAATGTATAGTGGTCACCTGTATTTTTCATTCTCAGCACAGATAAAGCGGACAGCTGTGGGCTGCCACCCTCAACTGCCTAGTTTTACCTAGGCTGGCAATTTAAAACTTTCCTCCAAACCTCATGTTCATCATCGATGGTGAATATTCGAATAGTACAAGGCATTCAATATGAATAACTCTAACCCAAATATTTTGGTATTCGCCCATCACTATGTATTATGTTTTCCTTGTTTTCTTCCTTTTTGGAAAACAGATGCCTCCATTTGATTATTTACTCTGTCCTATCCCCTTTTGAGTGTGGTAATTTAAACCTTACATTACATCACTGATCTTTTCTTCTGGTGATATTCTTTGTTTAGTCAACTAGGAGTTACAGTTAGTTAACCTTGCACCAGTGGCCAGATGTTGAGTCATCACACAAATGCAATAATGAATGGAGCTCAAATTGTCTTAAATAGATTAAATTGAATGCTAATAAATTTTATGTCTAAAGGTACCGTTACACACAACGATATTGTCAACGATATCAATGCAGCGTCACGGATTTCAGATCGTTCAAAAGACATTGTTTGGAGATCGTTGCGTGTAAATGCAGGATATCTGATTAAAAAATCGTTGGATCATTGATCGAAGATATGTGATCCTGACCTCAAATCTGTCGTTCGTCGTACAATTAAGTTTATGAAGATGTGCATGATTGCTCAGTGTGACGAGGAGATGAACGATATTGTTCACAAGGCTCCCTATTTCTGGCGGTGTAATGGTCAAAAAGTTTTAAAAAATGTATTTCCGCTGTGTTCGTAACATTTAAACACGCTCCTGCAGCTCTGAGGCACCTGCCAGCACAATGCTGCAGGAGCGCGTAAAAAGCAGTGTTTATGGGGTTTATTAAACTGACCAACATGGCCACAGAGAGTGGCCACACTCATGCTGCCTCTAACATTGGCATCCCAGGAGTTAACTGTGCCAGGTTGCAGAAGTCGCAGTATTGCGGCTCTGCTACAATCATTCTTTAAAAACCGGCGGGTACTGTCATTTCACAGGGCGCCGTGACAATATACTAAACTCTTTGTTGAATACCGAGCTCTCCAAAGTACTACCACAATAAGCGTAGTGTACCAACGCTGTCCAAGGTGCTGAATGCTTCAGCACTATAATAGCTATGGCCAGCGCACCGTAGTTTCAATGGGCGCGGGCCATAGCTTTTTTGTGTTCAAAAGTCATAACTCTTTTGGGAAGTTACTAAAAAGCTAATTTAAGTAATTGGAGATCACCACTAGAAATAAAAGGGTAAATATGGAATTACCGTATATACTCGTGTATAAGCCGAGTTTTTCAGCCCAAAAATTGGGCTTAAAAGTCCCCCCCTCGTCTTATACACGGGTCATACGGGATGCTGTGGGGGGGGCTGTGACCGGGGGCTGGAGGAGGCAGGAGGGGGCCGCGGTGACCGCAGGCGGTCACGTGGGGCCGCCTCATTAGTGCAATGAATATGCACGGCATCCCCCCGTCCATCAGCGGCGGGGGGATGCCGTGCATATTGCACTACACAGCCCCCTCCTTAATATGGGTCCCCCAGTAGTAATAAACAGCCCCCCCTCCTTATCACGTCCCCCCCAGGCTGCGGCAGCTGTCAAAATAACAAACAGTTTATACATCACCTTCCGGCGCAGCTCTCCGGTCCTCCGCTCCTCCGCTCGCCGGCTTCTTCTTCCTTGTTGTGCCGGTGTCAGGTGACCGGGCGCAGGAGATGACGTCATTTCCTGCGCGCGGTCACAGAAGTCGGCACATCAAGGAAGAAGAAGCCGGCGAGCGGAGGAGCAGAGGACCGGAGGAGCGGAGAGCTGCGCCGGAAGGTGATGTATAAACTGTTTGTTATTTTGACAGCTGCCGCAGCCTGGGGGGGACGTGATAAGGAGGGGGGGCTGTTTATTACTACTGGGGCTGCTGGATACTACACTGAGGCTGTATACTACCACTGGGGCTGCTGGATACTACACTGGGGCTGTATACTACCACTGTGGCTGCTGGATACTACACTGGGGCTGTTTATTACTACTGGGGCTGCTGGATACTACACAGGGGCTGTATACTACCACTGGGGCTGCTGGATACTACACTGGGGCTGTATACTACCACTGGGGCTGCTGGATACTACACTGGGGCTGTTTATTACTACTGGGGCTGCTGGATACTACACTGGGGCTGTATACTACCACTGGGGCTGCTGGATACTACACTGGGGCTGTATACTACCACTGGGGCTGCTGGATACTGCACTGGGGCTGTTTATTACTACTGGGGCTGCTGGATACTACACTGGGGCTGTATACTACCACTGGGGCTGCTGGATACTACACTGGGGCTGTATATACTGTATATACTATGCGGAGGACTATGGAGGGTACATTGTAATTTATGGAGGGATATGGGGATGCATAATAATTGGAGGACTATGGTGGTGGGAGGAGGAAAACCATATATACAGTCATGGACACCCCTGCAATTCTGTCAGATAATATTCAGTTTCTTCCTGAAAATGATTGCAATCACAAATTCTTTGCTATTATTATGTAGTATTGCAGTGTATCTAGGATCCTAGGAGTAAGCAGGACTAAACATGAGCTCCTGAATTTCCATCACTTTATACCTTGTAATGAGGCGACTGTAAGACAAAACCTGGAAAAACTCAACCCCGTGGAACATAAAAGTGACCTGGACTGAACTGGACTTTAAATTCTTATGAAAAAAGGAAGAATTAGAGGATTTTAAGGACAAAACAAGAATCTCCTGGAGGACAGACTGGAAACAGCTGGCATCACACATCTGACATCCTGATACCTGGACCTATAAAAAGGTAGGAGAAATTCTCCAACTACAACACTACCTATAGACTTGTTACAAATTAATCTTCTTAGAAATAAGGATTACAATTAACATATAATTACAATATGGAAAATACAAATTTGGAAGAAATAAATGAACAAAGCGGAGAGCCAGAGACACAGGAATGCTGGGGGTCAGATCTGGAGATAACAGAGGGGCAGTGGAGCAATAAAAGCAAAAAAAAGCTTGACACTCTGAGGGAGAATCCAGAGACACTATATGCAGATTACACAAAAGAAAAGCCTCCACGGAAAACCAATGTATTATTCTATACAGACCAACCCTCAGCCTGGCACACTGCCCTGTGCACAGAATATAAACACGTATCTAAGTCCAAGGCTAATAATGTCCAGCGGATTAAAATTAACAGCCAAACAGATGATGACACCAATGGACTCACCATAAGCCTATATCACAATGGCACCATTATGGTTCAAGGGACTGAGGGAAATCTGCTACAATTTGAAAATTGTTTTCCCCAAATCAAAGGACAGGCACAAATCTACAAAGAACTACAAACCCCAGCGGACATTCCTAATGCTGAAATATCTATTCCCAGACACAGCCGCCTAACCCCAGACACTTCACACCTCTCGCCTGATAACATCAAAGACTTCTTATCTGAGCTAGAAAGAGACTTGGCCCAACTGAAATTAGAATGTGAAAGAAACTCACAAAGAAATGCAAATCACCAAGCAACAGAAGAGATCAATAAGCTGAAATACAGCGAATACAACACAGATCTACAGAAAATAAAGGCAGACATGTGTGACCTAAAATCTCAGCACAAGGCCGCTCTGCAGGAAATGTATGAACTGAAAAAAGACAATGAGACACTTAGAAAGGAAATTACAGAATTAAAAGCCAATTGCCCTGGACATCTGAACCAGCAGGGGGCACTGGAAACAAGCCAGAGAGCAGACAACATGGCCACCACTGAGCAGAATGTAGAGACAATAACCAACAATATGACTGAACCTGAAACCAGAGAGATGGAAGAGAGAAGAGAACCAGCCACCAGCAAAGCCAGCATCACAGCCCCCCATCAGCAGCACTGTAACCCCCCCAAGACACCACAAAGTCCTGATATTGTCCTAATAATGGACTCAAATGGGATGTACCTAAATGCACAGCGGCTATTCCCAGAAAAACATGTCCGTACAATCCGCTGTACAAACATTGAACAGGCAACAAAGGTCATCAGCAATCCATGGATTACCAACCCAAAGCATATTATTATACACACGGGTACAAACAATCTGCCAGACCAGCACCAGCAGATCGCAGAACAACTGACTAAACTGGCAAAGACGACAAAACTACAATTCCCAGACACCAAAATCATTCTGTCATCGCTGCTCCCAAGAAAGGATATATCCAAGGAAACCACCCAAACCATCAACATGGAACTGACTGAAAGGATCAAGGCCGTGTCAAACGTGACCCTGGCACAACACCTCTCCATAAACCACCGTCACCTGTATGATAATAAACACCTCAACAAACAAGGGGTCACCCTCCTGGCCAAAGAGCTGAAAGACATCGTGCTAAACAGAGACCCCAGGCCTGGATCCAACAGTGACCATGACCACTCTGAAAGATTCCTGAGAATGAAAGAGCAGAAAACCCCATCCTACCTCCGGATGCTGGAAACAAAGCTCCTCACCCAGTATCAGACCATCAGAGGAGGAGACCACCACGGAGGGGACCACCGAGCCCACACAGACACATGCAGCCAATATCAGGCCATCAGAGATGGAGACCTCCACAGTGGGGACCACCGAGCCCACACAGACACATGCAGTCAATATCAGACCATCAGAGATGGAGACCTCCACAGAGGGGACCACCAAGCCCATACAGACACATGCAGCCAATATCAGACCATCAGAGATGGAGACCTCCACAGAGGGGACCACCATGCCCATACAGACACATGCAGAGCAGAGATAGGGATGAGTTAAAGACCCTGGTCAGCGAACTGTATGAGAGACTAATGTGACTGGATGGAACCAGGCACCTCTACAAATCAGAAAGAACTCCAGTGCGTCCCACACAGCCGTACTCATTACAAGGTATATACACACAAGATACACAGAACAATGTCTTCACTTACAATCAGCAGCTGGAATATTCAGGGTCTCAACGCCTCGACCTTTGGATGTAAAACAAAGGACCCTGATTTTATACAAAGACTGAAAAATATAGACATTCAGATCCTCCTGGAAACATGGACCAGGGCCGAAAACGAATCCCCAGTGCCTATTGGATACAAGGAATTCTCAGTCCATGCCCAGAAAAATAAAAACATCAAACAGGGCCGGGGCTCAGGAGGAATACTGATCTGGTATAAAGAGGAGCTCCACCAGTACATCAAACCGGTGAAGAGAGGAGGCAGCCACATATGGATCAGAATCAGCAGCTCCATCCTCACCTGTCAGTCTGATGTCTACCTCTGCGCCACCTATATACCACCGCCAGAGTCCCCCTACTTCAATCCAGACTGTTTCGAGATCTTACAAGGAGAAGCCGCCCATTATCAGGCCCTGGGCAAAGTTCTCATCTTTGGAGACCTCAATGCAAGAACTGGGAGAGAGAGAGACGTCCTGACCACGGATGGAAACATCTACATACTTGGAGCAGAGAATGACGGCCAGGACTCTGTACACACGGAGAGAAACAGCTATGACAGCACAGTCAACAAAAGTGGCAGAAAGCTCCTGAACGTATGTAGAAGTTTAGGACTTCATATCCTTAATGGACGAAGCAAGGGTGACTCCCTAGGAAGGTATACACTAAACTCCCATGTAGGGAGGAGTGTAGTAGATTACGCCATTACAGACATAAACCTGGCGGATGTCAGCGCCTTCATAGTAACCCCACAAACGCACCTGTCAGACCACAGCCAACTTCTTCTGTACATGAAATCTACAGAGAAACCATCCACTCAGAAGCCACAGCAGAGCGGTCTCTTCAGCCGGCCTCCATCCTATAAATGGTCCAAAATGTCGGCACTAAAGTATAAAGAAGCTTCCAGCAGCCCTGAAATACAGCGGATGCTCCACCACTTCTACAACTACGAGTACAAGCCGAACCCAGAGGGAGTGAGCCAAGCCGCAAAGGACCTCAACAATATATTCCATGCAATGGCCAGACTGTCCGACCTTTAAAAAAGTCAACTACAAGAGACCTAAAGAAACACAGGTCAATGGTTGGTTTGACAGAGAATGTAAAGCCGTACGGAAGACCCTGAGAACAGCCTCCAACAAGAAACACAGAGACCCCAACCACCCGGGCCTGAGGGAAGCCTATGACACCATACAAAGGCAATAGAAAACCATCCTCAGGAGGAAGAAGCAGAGTTACATCTCTACCAAGCTTAACCAACTCCAAGACGCCCTCCAAGACAACTCCTTCTGGGAACTATGGAACCACATGGGCACAAAAAAGAAAAACAACACCTATATCCAAAATGGCAACATCTGGCTCCAGTACTTAAGAGACCTATATAAAGACATCCCAAAGGAAGAACTAAGCCAAGAACAGGAAAACATAATGGCAAAACTAAAAGCAATGGAGGAAAAAATCAAAAACTTCCAAAACCCGGTGGATACACCTATAACACTACAGGAAGTAGCCGATAGGATCTCTTCCATAAGGTGTAGAAAAGCCGGTGGCCTGGATGGGATCCTACCAGAAATGCTGAAGCACAGCCCACCAGAAATACAGGCTGCAATGGTCAAACTGTTCAATATTGTGCTGAGGGCCGGCTACTTCCCCTGTACCTGGAACCAAGGCCTCATTACACCCATCCACAAGAGTGGGGACAGGTATGACCCAGCCAACTACCGGGGGATATGTGTCAGCAGCAACCTGGGAAAACTGTTCAACAGCATCCTGAACAAGAGGATCCTCACCTTCCTCACCGAGCACAACGTCCTCAGCAAGAGCCAAGCAGGGTTCATGCCGAACCACCGCACCACTGACCACATCTACACCCTGCACAGCCTCATTCAGAGACACGTCCGCAATACAAAGAATGGGAAGATATATGCCTGCTTTGTGGACTTTAAAAAGGCCTTTGATTCGGTGTGGTACCCGGGCTTATTCCTGAAACTGCTGGAGAGCGGAATAGGAGGAAAGACCTACGATGTCATCAAAAGCTCCTACACCGAGAACCTCTGCAGTGTGAGTGTGAACGGCAAAAGAACGGATTATTTCCAACAGAGCCGTGGAGTCAGACAAGGCTGCAGCCTAAGTCCAACGCTCTTTAATATCTATATCAATGAGCTGGCTACCGCCCTGGAATCCTCCACCGCACCGGGTCTCACCCTCCATGACGCTCAGGTGAAATTCTTGCTGTACGCAGATGACCTACTGCTGCTGTCACCAACCGAGAAAGGCCTCCAAGACAACCTGAAAATCCTAGAGAAATTCAGCTCCACCTGGGCCCTACCGGTCAATCTAAAGAAAACCAACATCATGGTGTTCCAGAGGAGAAGGAGAAGATCAGACCAGCACCCATCATTTGTCCTCAACAACTGCGACCTCACAGGAACAGACAAATATACCTACCTGGGCCTAGAGATTCACCGGTCAGGGAGCTTCAAACAGGCCATAGAGACCCTGAAAGACAAGGCTTGCAAAACCTTCTATGCCATCCGAAGGAAACTCTACCATCTGAAGCCACCAGTGAGGGTCTGGCTAAAACTCTACCATCATCGCCCCAATCCTCCTGTATGGCAGTGAAGTCTGGGGTCCTCACACCTACCCAGACCGGTCAAGGTGGGATTCCAGCCCAACAGAAATATTCCACCTGGAATTCTGTAAGCACCTTCTCCAGGTCCACCGGAGCACCTCCAACAGCGCCTGTCGGGCAGAGCTGGGCAGATTCCCTCTACACCTAACGGTTCTAAAGAGGGCGCTGTCATTCCGGGCTCACCTACATAGGAGCAATCCAAGCTCCCATCACCATAAAGCCCTGATACATATAGGTGAAACAGGAAAACCAGGACCCTCGGAACAGCCCAGCCAAGCCCAACACAACCAGAACACCAATCACAGCCTGACAAAAGCCGGAATCAGGAAGATGGTAGAGGAGGGCCAGGAGAGGTATGTCAGTGACTGGAAGAACGATATCTTCAGCTCACAGAAACTGACCATGTACCGGAGTCTACAGAGAGACTACAGCCTGGCCCCATATCTGGAGAAACTCCCGGATCCCAGAGACCGCAAGATCCTGAGCCGATATAGACTCAGTGCCCACAGTCTGGCCATCGAGTCCGGCCGACACAGGCAGAGATACAAGCCCAGGGAGGAAAGACTGTGCCAACACTGTGATCAGGAGGCCCTGGAGGACGAAACCCACTTCCTGCTACACTGCTCCAAATACTCAGCAGTGAGGGACACTCACTTCAGGAGACTCTCGCATCTCTTCCCGGATTTCATCACCATGAAGGAGGAAGAAAAAACATCTATCCTGCTGGGAGAAGAAGAGAGAGCAGTGGAGATAGCACTGCGGTATGTGAGCGAATGCCATAGACTGCGAGAAAAAGAGCTATGATGCCATGGACTCTATAGCCTCCACATTGGATCTGCCCCCATCCACCTTCCCTATGCCATGGACTATAGCCCCCACCCTGGACTTGCCCCATCCACCTTCCCTATGCCATGGACTATACCCCCCCATCCTGGATCCATCCCATCCACCTTCCCTACAGCTCCTACCCAACATCCCCACAGTCCCTATCTCTATTCCCTTTATACAATTGCTTTGGCAAAACTGAGATGTATTTGGTCCTGCCAATAAAGCTTCTTTGAATCTTGAATCTTGAATCTATATACCTCTGGAGCTGCTGTATACTACCACTGGGGCTGTATATACCTGTGGGGCTGCTGTATACTACCACTGGGGCTGTATATACCTGTGGGGCTGCTGTATACTACACTGGGGCTGTATATACCTGTGGGGATGCTGTATACTACCACTGGGGCTGTATATACCTCTGGGGCTGCTGTATACTACCACTGAGGCTGTATATACCTCTGGGGCTGCTGGATACTACCACTGGGGCTGTATATACCTCTGGGGCTGCTGGATGCTACCACTGGGGCTGTATATACCTCTGGGGCTGCTGTATACTACCAATGGGGCTGTATATACCTCTGAGGCTGCTGTATACTACCTCTGGGGCTGTATACTACCTCTGGGGCTGCTGTATACTACCACTGGGGCTGCTGTAAATACCTTTGGGGCTGCTGTATATACCTTTGGGGCTGCTGTATACTACCTCTGGGGCTGCTGTATACTACCTCTGGGGATGCTGTATACTACCACCAGGGCTGTATATACCTCTGGGGATGCTGTATACTACCACTGGGGCTGTATATACCTCTGAGGCTGCTTTATACTACCCCTGGGGCTGTATACTACCTCTGCGGCTGCTGTATACTACCACTGGGGCTGCTGTATATACCTTTGGGGCTGCTGTATATACCTTTGGGGCTGCTGTATACTACCTCTGGGGCTGCTGTATACTACCTCTGGGATGCTGTATACTACCACCGGGGCTGTATATACCTCTGGGGATGCTGTATACTACCACTGGGGCTGTATATACCTCTGGGGCTGCTGTATACTAACTACTGGAGCTGCTTCTGTATATACCACTGGGGCTGCTGCTGTATACTACCACTGGGGAGGCTGCTGTATACTACCATTGGGGGGCCTGTATACCACACTGCTGGGGGCTGTATACCTGTGCTGGAGTCCACCCTCGGCTTATACACGAGTCAATAGGTTTTCCCAGGTTTTGGGGGCAAAAGTAGGGGGGTCGGCTTATACACGGGTCGGCTTATACACGAGTATATACGGTAATTTGAGAGTTACAAGGCATCCATATTATTAACCAATAGTAACATAAAGGCACTAGAAACTGAAAAGAAAAGAGACTTGTTGGCCCTGAGTCTTTTGAGATAATATTCTATGTGTTGACTGGTCTAGGTACAAAGCTAATACAGCAGTCATGAATCAAAGCATTCTACCTACATTGAAACATTGTGGTGGTTGCATTATATTGTGGGAATAGTTTGAAGCCTTTAGACCTTAGCAACTTGTTATATTTCACAGAATTAAAAAGTATGTTCTGAATTCAAAAATCCTTGAGGAGGTTCTAAAGTCATCAGATCTCTGTGATACTTATGGTAACATTGCTTATATTATTTAGTAAGAGAATGTGTTAAATCCTAATAAGAAACTTTTTCACATAGATGTGAAAGATTTTGAATACCTTTTAGAAGTGACAAATCAATGCAATGTAAATCAAATTGGTGTAGACCTATTAGGAATTCACTGAACTTGGCTCTAGTCACCTTAAATGGCTGAGACCATTTTAAACATTGTACAAGAATTCATCCATCAAAGGATTTGGCTAAGCATGATTCTCCATAATGCTATGCAGCTATCACATCACATGATATAACAAATCCAATAAGGATTGATCACTAAAGCCTACTTAAGAGCTTAAACAGGCAAAGCAGCAGCCATTTTGTGGTGAATCTGAATAGTCAGTGGACTACTCACAGCTTATAAAGAATGCATTTGAAACCCTTAAAGACTAGTGATGGGCGAGTCCTAAATTACTCAGAATCGCTTGACTCTAGCGAGTCCGAGGCCGTGACTCGCTACTCGTTGCGAGTCTAGCGAGTCCAATGTTAATGAATGGGGAAGCGAGTAATAGCGAGTAGTGTGCGATTTACAAATCACAGATGTGTCTCGGAAGCTTCAGGCTCTATCTGCTAGGACTTGTTACTCTGCGAGTTTCCCAGCGTTTACTCGCACAGTAACGAGTCCAATGCAAATCAATGGCAATCCTAGTTTTGTCAGAGACTCTGACAAAACTAGGATTGCCATTGACTTGCATTGGACTCGTTACTGTGCAAGTAATCGCAGGGAAACTCGCACAGTAAGGAGTCCAGCTGTCTGCTCTGTGCCCTCGGGTCCTGCAGGCTGCCCAGCTTTAGGGTCCTAGAGCCCGCCTGATGTAGCAGAGCTGAGATTGTTCTCAGTCTGCTCATTCCCTTTGCATAGACATCTATATCTATGCACAGGGGATGTAGCAGAGAGCACATCGCGTTTTGGACTATGTCGGACGGAAGAGGATTTTTTTAATTAAAGATGGAGTCCCTAATGGCTTTTTTTATTATTTCTAATAAAAAATTTTCTCTGTGTTGTGTTTTTTTTAACCCTTTATTGGAGATTCTTAGTGGCCGGGTCAAACCTGGCCTGACATTAAGAATCTCGGGCTTAATACCAGCTTGTATAACAAAGCTGGTATTAACCCCTTTATTACCCAGCGTGCCACCGCCACCAGGGCCGCTGGAAGTGCGGGCTTCAGCGCCAGAGGATGGCGCTTCAATGAACGCGCCATCTTCTGGGGCGGCTGCGGGCTGCAATTTGCAGCGGGGGGTGCCCAGAAAGCTTGGGCCTCCCTGCACTGCGGATACCAGCCCCAGCTGCTTAGCTGTACCTGGCTAGACATAGAAATTGCGCGGAGCCCCACGCATTTTTTTTTTATTATTTCATGAAATTCATGAAATAATAAAAAAAGAGGGCTCGTCTATATTCTTGTGTCCGGCCAGGTACAAATAGGCACCTGGGGGTTGGGGGCAGCCCGTCGCTGCCTGCTGGATCCGGCTGGTTCCAGAAATACGGCGAAGCCCACATCATTTTTTTTCTGAAAAATCAATAAAACAATCCTAAAAAAGGGACTGCATCTTTATTAACCCCTCGCCGATGGTCCAGAGGTTAATAAACATGCAGTCCCTTTTATTTACATTGTTTTATGGATTTGTCAGAAAAAAATTTGACGTGGGCTTCGCCGTATTTCTGGAACCAGCCGGATCCAGCAGGCAGCGACGGGCTGCCCCCAACCCCCAGGTGCCTATTTGTACCTGACCAGACACAAGAATATATGGGAGCCCTTTTTTTTTATTATTTCATGAATTTCATGAAATAATTAAAAAAAAATGCATGGCGCTCCGCGCAATTTCTATGTCTAGCCAGGTACAGCTAAGCAGCTGGGGGCTGGAATCCGCAGTGCAGGGAGGCCCAAGCTTTCTGGGCACCCCCCGCTGCAAATTGAGGCCCGCAGCCGCCCCAGAAGATGGCGCGTTCATTGAAGCGCCATCCTCTGGCGCTGAACCCCGCTCTTCCAGCGGCCCTGGTGGCGGGTGGCACGCTGGGTAATAAAGGGGTTAATACCAGCTTTGTTATACAAGCTGGTATTAAGCCCGGGATTCTTAATGTCAGGCCAGGTTTGACCCGGCCACTAAGAATCTCCAATACAGGGTTAAAAAAAACACAACACAGAGAAAATTTTTTATTAGAAATAAAAAAAAAAAGCCATTAGGGACTCCATCTTTAATTATAAAAATCCTCTTCCGTCCGACGTAGTCCAAAACGCGATGTCCTCTCTGCTACATCCCCTGTGCATAGATATAGATGTCTATGCACAGGGAATGAGCAGACTGAGAACAATCTCAGCTCTGCTACATCATCTCTGTGCACAGGGAGAGCAGGCGGGGTCTAGGACCCTGGAGCTGCAGCAGCCTGCAGGCTGAGAGCAGACACAGAGCAGACAGCTGGACTCCTTACTGTGCGAGTTTCCCTGCGATTACTTGCACAGTAATGAGTCCAATGCAAGTCAATGGCAATCCTAGTTTTGTCAGAGTCTCTAACAAAACTAGGATTGCCATTGATTTGCATTGGACTCGTTACTGTGCGAGTAATCGCTGGGAAAGTCGCAGAGTACCGAGTCCTGCGAGTCCCTTACTACTCGCAGAGTAACGAGTCCTAGCGAGTAGATTTGCCCATCCCTATTAAAGACTAAACAAACTGAAAAAATAAAGTTTCACAGCAAATCAGTGAAGAACATTAGGGTACGAGTTAAATAGAATAATATCATTCACGTCTTTCTGGAGCAATTGGAGGATTATAACATTTGCAAAGAATCAGCAAAGTTGAAAAAATTGGAATTTAGAAAAAAATGACTTCATATAATGATGATATAGTTTATGTTAAGTTTATTACAAGATTGTCATGGTGGTATTAAATATAATGATCACATGTAATCCTACAAAATCCTTCCACATGACATGATGTACAGTGATGAAAGTGTCTTTTAGCTTCTCTATTTTGCACTTTCAGGGGACTAATGTACATCATGAGCTATTGTATTGTGAGTGGAAGCTAGTAGGTGTATGATGGAACGGTAAAATCCTATTTAAGAGGTTTGGAAATCCTAGAGAAATATCAAAATAAGCCAAGAAATGTGTCACTAATAGTGATGAGCGAGCACTAAAATGCTCGGGTGCTCGATGCTCGGGTGCTCGACCCGAGCACCGAGCCCAATGCAAGTCAATGAGTGATAGGCTCTAGGCTCTGCCCACAGACATCCGGCTATAAAATGAGTGTTTCTGGGAAAGAGCGGGAGGGGGTCATTTTGAAATCGACGCAGCATACAACACCTCGCTGTGGCCCCCAGAGGGACCCTAACAATCAATCTGCTCTCTGTGAGGTGCGAGCTCACTTTGTGCACTGTAGGGAGCTGTATATTTGTGTCACATCGATAATGTTTAGTGATGAGTCCAAGTACCTTGGAGGTGCTCGTTGCTCGCCGAGCACCCCGAGTATCGGGATACTCGTGCGAGTACCGAGTAGCTGCGAGCATGCTTGCTCATCACTAGTCACTATATTTTTGGGTTTTGCCAAAAATAATACATAAACTGTATTTATAAATGAGTCGATCTTTTGAAATTCTCCTTTGTTGAATTTTCCCTCAAAATTAAATTTGCGTTAAATAAATTTGCATAAATGTCATAAAAGCAATAAAGCAAAGCTTGCAATTGCTCAGAAAAATACACTTTGTAAAGAGGATAGAGAGCCCAGCTGCACTTTAGATTACACTTACAATTAAGAGAGAAAAAGACTGATCCTCGATCACCATAAGAGCTTACACTCTACAAGTGAGAGAGTTCTCTATTGATCATAATTGGTGATGAGTGAGTAGTAAGATATTCGGGTTCGGATAGTTCTAACCAAGTACTTTGAATGAGTAACGAGTAACAAATCTAAAGCAAGTCAATGGGGAACTCACTCGGTTCCAAATAGTGAAACAGTTCAAAGTATTTGGTTAGAGCTATCTGAGCCCGAATATCTTCCTACTCGATCATCTCTAATCATAAGAGCTTACACACTACAGAATAGAGGGAGGACCCTGTTGACCAGAAGAGCTTACACTTTATAGGAGAGAGAGGACCATACTAACCATTATAGCTTACCCTCCACAGGAGAGAGAGTTCCCTGTTGACTATAAGAGCTTGCACACTACAGAGAAGAGGACCATGCTGACCATGAGAATTTACACTCTACAGAGGAGAGTTCTCTAGTGACCATAAGTGCTTATATTTTACAGAGGAGAGAAACTTACCCATTGACTATGGAAATGGTAAACAACTCTGCTCTACAAGCTGTGCTCCACTGGGAACTGCTGATCTGTGATGACCCAGGTCCAGACCACCACTGTACAAGGTATGACAACCTGCAAGATGTCAAGCTTCAGGGAAATATGAGGATGCAATGCAAAATTATATTAACCCACTCTCTGATGTTAGAGGGAATTATTGCTAGGAAATTTTTGGTTTGAGAATTGCAAATTAAATCTCAAAATGTCTGAATTCACATAAAACTTTGAATTTCAGGAAATTTGACTTAAACTCAATCCTCTGAGGATTGCTCCTCTTATCTCTAACTGTATTACTTGGTAAATCATCCTAAAAAGGATTGGTGATAATTTTAGTATTTATGCACAATTTCTATAATGTCAAAACAAATGTACCATAACCAGTCTAACGGATTAAAGATATAAATGTAAAGTGTATAGAGGCTCAATCAATACAATGTAACACGGTATTTTATGTTGGTGTGTATAACTCATATTGCCTCAAGTGGACTGTGTGTATTGTTCCATGGGATTATACAATAGCAAAGGACACATTATTATTATGCTACAAAGAGGTTATGTTACATATTATGATGGATAAATGGTGTTTTTCTGACAATATAATTAGGACCCAGGCACATTATATTTATATAAAAAAAAGTGGACATGGAAAGCTCAGCATGGCTCAGGTCTAACAAGCTTACCTTTGTAAAATCAATTGGACAAAATGTCACGCTTGCATGTAGCCAATGATGTTCACAATATAATAATAGATTTGTAAATCTGTTTTTCCTAATGCTCAGTGTGACATGATAAATCACCACGGATTACAATCAATTCTTACTCCTTTTACAGTGCTCGGTTTGACAGGATCAATCACTGCTATAGGACAGCATCACGCCATCAGTCTAAAAGAAAAATAATACAATTAGCAAAAGAAATGGAGCAACAGAAATGAACACAGATTGACTTGGAGAAGGCACACCATTAAAGTAATGAACAGAGACCACACAGTAAAATCAAACCATTGCAAGCGTTCTACATATCACCAATGGGCGTAATGAAAAATATCGGATGATATGATCTCATAAAGTATAGTGAAGTGTTATACTTACATCTGTAACTTGCGCCTCTACATCCTGACTTTAATAGGTTTATTTCCTTTTCCCATTTGAAATGTGATACAGGAAACTAAACAATTAATACAGGATCTTAACTGGCATATACTGTACTTGTCTGCTAAGCTTTGCCATAGACAAAATAATAGGTTATGATTTTTCTCAGTCTTTTAATAGTGTTGCATAAAGATACAATTAGGAAGTATTGTTAATGACTGTTATATTATAGCTTGCCTTTTATAATACCCTATACAGTAGGCTACAATTACATGTTGCCACTTCTTTCTTTAAACAAAATTACTTATTGATGTATCTTTCAGAGCAATAGTAAGTTCCTATATGTCATTATGTCATGATTGTCCATGTTCCAATCTTCATGGGTCTTTTATGTTGATACATGGAGACCCTATGGTAAGACAATAGCCATTCAATGTGCCACCATATGGTGCCTTCATACAGCATAACTTGAAGTAATTTATATTTTAATGATATGGGCGTCACCAGGGCTGCCGTCACCACCAGGTTCACTTAAACAAGTGGAGAGGCCCTGGACAAATGAGGGGGCCCATAGGTCCACACTATTTCCTGTATCACAGTATGTCTGTGTATGCTATATCTATATAGTGTGGATTAGTGTGTACACTATAGTGCTGTGTATACATTACATGCAGCCTGCAGCATCTATATTATATATACACAGCCAGCAGCCTCTTTATTATGTATCAATATACATATATATGGGGCACCCAAATAATTTTATGTTTTCCATGAAAGCTCTTACTTTTATTTATCAAGTGAGTTGCAAAATTAAAAGAAAATATAGTCCAGACATTGACAAGGTTATAAATAATGATTTTTATTTGAAATAATAATTTTTTCCTTCAAACTTTGCTTTCGTCAAAGAATGCTCCCTTTGCAGCAATTACAGCACTGCAGACCTTTGGCATGTACTATTTAATGAAGCTGCCATGAGGAGCTGTGAGGCGTCGATTTCTTAAACTAGAGACTCTAATGTGCTTGTCTTGTTGCTCAGTTGTGCAGCGGGGCCTCCTACTTCTCTTTCTACTCTGGTTAGAACCTTTTTCTGCTCACCTCTGAAGGGAGTAGTACACACCATTGTAGGAAATCTTCAGTTTCTTGGCAATCTCTCGCATGGAATAGCCTTCATTTCTAAGAACAAGAATAGACTGTCGAGTTTCACATGAAAGTTCTCTTTTTTTGGCCATTTTAAGAATTTCAGAGAACAAACAAATGTAATGCTCCAGATTCTCAACTACTGTAGCTCATAGGAATGTCAATGGTATAGCTTCTCTAATCAGGCAAACCATTTTCACCTGTGTTAACATACCTGTGCAAGAGTTTTCTAGGGTTTTCTAAATGTCCATTAGTCTTCTTACACAGTTAGCAAACACGATGCAGCATTAAAACACTGGAGTAGTGGTTGTTGGAAATGGTCCACTATACACCTATGTACTGTAGATATTGCATTCAAAACCAGACGTTTGCAGCTATATGTATATACAGTGCCTACAAGTAGTATTCAACCCCCTGCAGATTTAGCTGGTTGACACATGCGTAATTAACTTGGCATTGTGACATTTGGACTGTAGATCAGCCTGGACGTGGGAAATGCAGTGCCACAAAAATTTATTTTTTTTTTGTTGTTTTTTCTTTTTTAAAGCGTTAAAAGTTAATTCAGAGGGTCATTTATTATTCAACCCCTCAAACCACCAGAATTCTGATTGGTCCCCCTAAAGTATTAAGAAGTAGTTCAGGCACAAAGAACAATGAGCTTCACATGTGTGGATTAATTATCTCCTTTGCCAGCCTTTTCTGACTATTTAAGACCCTCCCCAAACTTGTGAACAGCACTCATACATGGTCAACATGGGAAAGACAAAGGAGCATTCCAAGGCCATCAGAGACAAGATCGTGGAGGGTCACAAGGCTGGCAAGGGGTACAAAACCCTTTCCAAGGAGTTGGGCATACCTGTCTCCACTGTTGGGAGCATCATCTGGAAGTGGAAGGCTTATGAAACTACTGTTAGCCTTCCACGGACTGGACAGCCTTTGAATGTTTCCTCCCGTGCCAAGGCCAGGCTTGTCCGAAGAGTCAAGGCTAACCCAAGGACAACAAGGAAGGAGACCCGGGAAGATCTCATGGTAGTGGGGACATTGGTTTCAGTCAATACCATAAGTAACGTACTCCACCGCAATGGTCTCCGTTCCAGACGAGCCCGTAAGGTTCCTTTACTTTCAAAGCGTCATGTCAAGGCTCGTCTACAGTTTGCTCATGATCACTTGGAGGACTCTGAGACAGACTGGTTCAAGGTTCTATGGTCTGATGAGACCAAGATCGAGATCTTTGGTGCCAACCACACACGTGACATTTGGAGACTGGATGGCACTGCATACGACCCCAAGAATACCATCCCTACAGTCAAGCATGGTGGTGGCAGCATCATGCTGTGGGGCTGTTTCTCAGCCAAGGGGCCTGGCCATCTGGTCCGCATCCATGGGAAGATGGATAGCACTGCCTACCTGGAGATTTTGGCCAAGAACCTCCGCTCCTCCATCAAGGATCTTAAGATGGGTCGTAATTTCATCTTCCAACAAGACAATGACCCAAAGCACACAGCCAAGAAAACCAAGGCCTGGTTCAAGAGGGAAAAAATCAAGGTGTTGGAGTGGCCTAGTCAGTCTCCTGACCTTAACCCAATTGAAAACTTGTGGAAGGAGCTCAAGATTAAAGTCCACATGAGACACCCAAAGAACCTAGATAACTTGGAGAAGATCTGCATGGAGGAGTGGGCCAAGATAACTCCAAGGACATGTGCCGGCCTGATCAGGTCTTATAAAAGACGATTATTAGCTGTAATTGCAAACAAGGGTTATTCCACAAAATATTAAACATAGGGGTTGAATAATAATTGACCCACACTTTTATGTTTAAAATTTATAAAAATTCAACTGAGCAACATAACGTTTTGGTTTGTAAGATTTATGCTTCTGTTAATAAATCCTACTCTCGTTTGCAGTTTGAAGGCTCTAACTTATTGGCATCTTATCAAACCAGCTAAATCTGCAGGGGGTTGAATACTACTTGTAGGCACTGTATATATATATATATATATATATATATATATATATATATACATGTAAATGAATTAGAATATCATCAAAATCAATATGATATTACCATGTTTCAGGAGGTTCTGGGAGCCCTGAAACACATTGACTAATAATTCAATATTCCTCCTTTAATTTCAAGTTGAATATGGCAGCGCAGTTTTTAAGCTTTCATCCTCTTCACTTTAGTTTTTTATATAATGACCATTGAGATTTCATTGGCTGTAAGCCATAATCATCAACATTTACAGAAATAAACATTGGAAATAGATCACTCTGCATTTAATGACACTTTATAATATATGCATTTCACTTTATGTATTGAATTACTGAAATAAAATAACTTTTTCATGATATTCTAATTCATTGAGATGCACTAGCATGTACGATACTGTATATACATATATATTCAGAGCCAACAGTCTTTATATTATGCATATATAGTGTACATCCAGCAGCCATATTGTGTATATATATATATATATATATATATATATATGTATATATATATATATATATATATATATATATATATATATATATATATATACACTACTATTCAAAAGTTTGAGGTCACTTGGATATTTCCTTATTATTGAAAGGAAAGCACATTTTACACTCCAGTGTTTTAATGGTACATTGTGTTTGCTAACTATGTAAGAAGGCTTATGGATGTTTAGAGAACCTTAGAAGACCCTTGTACAAGTATGTTAGCACAGCTGAAAACAGTTTGGCTAATTAGAGAAGCTATAAAACTGACCTTCCTTAGAGCTTGTTGAGTATGTGGAGCATTACATTTGTTTGTTCTACGAAACTCTCAAAATGGCCAGAAAACGAGAACTTTCACATGAAACTCGACAGTCTATTCTTATTCTTAGAAATGAAGGCTATTCCATGCTAAAAATTGCCAAGAAACTGAAGATTTCCTACAACAGTGTGTACTACTCCCTTTAGAGGAGAGAACAAACAGGCTCCAACTGGAGTAGAAAGAGAAGTGGGAGGCCCTGCTGCACAACTGAGCAACAAGACAAGTACATTAGAGTCTCTAGTTTGAGAAATCGACGCCTCACAGCTCCTCATCTGGCAGCTTCATTAAATATTACCCAAAAAACGCCAGTGTCAACGTCTACAGTGAAGAGGCGACTCCAGGATGCTGGCCTTTAGGTCAGAGTGACAAAGAAAAAGCCATATCTGAGACTGGTTAATAAAAGGAAAAGATTAATATGGGCAAAGAAACACAGATATTCGACATAGGAAGATTGGAAAAAAGTTTTATGGACAGACGAATCAAAGTTTGAGGTGTCTGGATCACACAGAAGAACATTTGTGAGACGCAGAACAACTGAAGAAAAAACTATTACTTCAAATAAAAATCATTATTTCTAACCTTGTCAATGTATGGACTATATAGTTCTATTCATTTTGCAACTCCTTTGATAAATAAAAGTATGGGCTTTCATGGCAAACACAAAATTGTCTGGGTGACCCCAAACTTTTGAACGGTAGTGTGTATATGTATTTATATATATACAGGAGTTGGACAAAATAATGGAAACACCTAACGTTTTGGCATCATAATCTTCGAACATGTTATAAACATGCAAACCGTGACTTATGTTAGTGTTTTGTAGTTGATTATTTGTGTTAAGTGATATGTGTATGTAAATGAACTGCTTGTTTTGCCAAATTGTAAGAACATTGATGAGAACCTAATACCAATGGCAGACCTTTCGGATTTTCAAAAAGGCCAAATTGTTGGTGATCGTATGGCAGGCGCTAGTGTAACAGAAAGTGCCTGAATGCTTGGCGTGTCACGAGGTACTGTCTCCAAAGTAATGACTGCGTTTGAAACAGAAGGAAAACATCTGCAGCAAAGCACTCTGATCAGTTCGATTTCTTGTGGGTCATCAACAAGCAGTAGACTTTTGAATATCTCTTGCGCTGCTTTTGGTAATGCCTCGAACGAGACTGATTCAGGCATGCCTTTTATTCGAACATTATTTCGTCGCTCGCGATTTTCATGGTCTTCTAGAGTCACCTGAACAGTGTGTAATTGGTTTTCATGCACTTTCAAGCATTCCAATACATCATTAGAATGCTGAATTATGGTTGCCTGAGAGCTATCAATCTCCTCGAGTCTATGACCCTGTTGTGCTATATCTCGTTTAATGTCTGCAAGCTCTTTCCCGATCGGCTCCATAGTCTTGGAGAATATGCGTCTAATAAATGATCTAGTTACTGTCAACTCTCTATCCTGACACCCCGTTTCAGAGTCACTATCCATATTAGTGTCTGAGTCCTCCACTACAAGCGTTTCTGAATACTCAGAGTTAATGATGGGGACCTGTTGAGTAGATTGTTTTTTGAAGAACCTGTCCATATCTGTCTGTGAAACAGATTTTACCACTTTAGATGCTCCTTTGGGAGTTTTCGTCCCAGTTTTCCCCATATTATCTGTAGATTTACCCACAGTAATAATAAAGAATTATAAAAGCAGAGCTCCCTCTACTGGCCGTGAGGGGTTTAGGTCGACATTTTCTTCTGCCAACACAGAGTTAAAATATAGAATTAGAGGTCTAGGTTGGTAGTAGTCGTGGAAATCCTACTGGTATCTTGTTGTATTATAACAGGCTCAGATTTGGGGTTGGATATGTCACAGAAATAGGCACAGATGAAGTATCAGATTCAGCTGCTGGGAGCCAACGTGTTGTAATTCAGCAGTGTGGGGTTAAGTACGTTTAGATGTTTAGATGAATCAATCCTTCAGCTGTCCATCATAATATGCTCCGCAACAGGCTAGTTCTCCTCTACCTACTACAGTATCTTCAAAATAGGGCACTATCAGTGGTAGTAGAGCCCTTATGGTGCCGTCACACAGCCCGATCTGGCCAGCAATGTCGTAAGCGATGCGCGGGTGCCCGCTCGGTTCCGACATCGCTGGCCAGCTGTCAACCTGCTACCAGCGATAAAACGCGGTCGCGCCGCTCATTTACACAGCGCGACGTCGCTGGCGACATCGCTGATAGGTCACTTTTTCGGCGATGTCGCTTGCGACGTCGGCAGGTGTGACGGCACCATTACAGAAGGTGGTAAATTCTTCATACTATTATGGTGCCGTCACACAGCCCGATCTGGCCAGCGATGTCGGAAGCGATGCGCGGGTGCCCGCTCGGTTCCGACATCGCTGGCCAGCTGTGACACAGCATCGCTGCGGCCGGCGACAAAGCAGCGATGCGGGCGGTGACATCGCTTGCTGGGCTGGGCTCAGCCCAGCGAGCGATCCGCAACAACGCTGCGGTATAGGCTGGATCGCCGCCGACATCGCTCTGGCAATGTCACACGGCGTGATCCAGCCTTATCACAGGTCGCAGGTTGACAGGTTTACGGTTCTTCCCATAAACCTGTCAATCTGCGACCAGCGATAAAACGCGGTCGCGCCGCTCATTTACACAGCGCGACGTCGCTAGCGACATCGCTGATACGTCACTTTTTCGGCGATGTCGCTAGCGACGTCGGCAGGTGTGACGGCACCATTACAGATGCAATTATGTTGTCTGTCATATGATGGCTGTAGACAAGTATTAAAGAGAGTCTTTTCAATAGAAGAAAGGTCTCTTTTTATATCTACTGCAGCTGTGTCTTTCAAACAGCAATGGCAAACAAACAGTTAATAGGACCCTTTTGAAGGAATAAAAAGCTTCCTAGATATGTCTGCTGTGGCAGGGTTGTTTGGTAAACAAAAGCTGCATCTAAGTGGTTAATGAGGACCCTGTAGCATAACGTTATGCCTCCTATGGTGATTGCTGTTTGCAGCACTATCTGTTGAACAGTGGCTGTAACTTAGGGTACTGTCACACACAGAGATGTATTGCATGCAACTTACTGGTTGCAGTGAAATCATGGACACATTGTTCTATTTTGTGGCTGTGTACAAATGTAACAATGTTTCCATGATTTCACTGCAACCATTGAGTTGCATGCAATATATCTCTGTGTGTGACGGTACCCTTAAGGGTTAATAAGAGCCCTCCAGCAGAGAGATAAGAGATAAGAGCAGAGTGAGATAAGCCTCCTATTACTAACACCTTTGTTGAATGATGGTGGATAGGAGACAGAGCATCAAAGCAATTGACCCCTCTCTGTTGCTGCGTGTGTCAGAGGGCCAGCCTTCATCTGTCACTTAACCACTGTTTGTTGAAGCTCTGCCTCTCCCACTCCCAGCCCGACACCCGCTCCAGACAAGCAGCCGAGCACCCTGTTTGTTGAAGCTCTGCCTCTCCCACTCCCAGCCCGACACCCGCTCCAGACAAGCAGCCGAGCACCGCAGGGAGAGAAGCTACAGCCTAATCCAGTGTATCTGCTCCAACTGTCAGTGCACCGGCAGCTGCGCACAGTAGTATTCACGTTATGGCGCCCGTCCCCTCACCTCAGCCTCACCAGATGATCGGCTGCAGCGGCACTAATTTCCGTGACCCAGTCTCAGAAACAATGTCCTCAGCACCTCCCCGCTGGTCAGAGGCAGCCACAGAGGTCAGAAGGCAGATGACCACACCGCTGCAGATTTCCTGAGGTAAAATTTTATGGAGCTGGGTGGGAGCCGGCGGTGCACTGTTTTTTAGGCCTAAGGTCCTGGAGAGGCAGTCTGAAGGTCCCAATTTTCCCTTCTTTTGGGTCCCAGGTGTTGTGGGAGGACTCAGTATCCCAATTTTGGAAGATGTGACGACCCCACAAGCGCAGATGATGCTGACTCTGGAAGACAGCTGAGAGAACTGTTAGATGCGTCCTCTCAGGTCAGCGGCCATCTTGGATCTTGCCTTTGACAGGGTGGACTGGATCTACTTACAGGAAACTCTGATTAGATTTGGGTTCCCCCGACTTCTGACTAAAGCTGTAATGGCAATGTATGCAAATCCTACAGCATGGATTAGGATCAATAATGCATTGAAAGACACATTCACAATTAAAAATGGTACGAGACAGGGGTGCCCATTATCGCCATTACTTTTTGTACTTGTAATGGAACCCCTGTTAAATGCCATACAAGCCCATAGGGACATAGAGGGAATCAGACTCAACAAGTCACATTTTAAGACTGCGGCATTCGCGGATGATCTCTTGATTTTGATGTCTGCACCTCTGCGTGGATTCCCGGCTTTAAGGAATCTGCTTGACCAGTTTGGCCACCTTTCCAACTTTAAAGTGAATGTGTCTAAATCTAGATTTGAACATACCATCGAAAACACTTTCCAAATTGAAGACTCTATACCCCTTCACGTGGCCCCCCCATTGCATTACATATTTAGGAGTGAAACTGGGGAGAATGGATAAGGACCTATTTCGATTAAATTTTATACCTCTACTTGAAAATGTAATGGTAACTATAAGGACCTGGAAGGACAATTGTTTATCTTGGATGGGAAGGAAGAACTTATTAAAAAGTCTGATCCTCCCCAAGTTCATTTATATGTTTCAAATGCTTCCCATAGCAATACCGACAACATATTTAAACAAAGTAAATTCAATGTTCTGCACGTATATTTGGCGTAACAAAAAGCCCCGTTTATCATACCGCACCCTAACACTACCTAAATCTAAGGGAGGGATGGGAGCTCCTGACATTAAAAAGTATTACCATGCCTCAATTATATCTAGAACGATAGACTTAATTAGGGGAACTGATAACAAGCCATGGATTGAGGTGGAAGAAGCTTTGTCCCCTCTACTCCTCCGATCTGTTTTTCTTACTCGCATCCTGACTAGGGAAATGGATCCACTCCATAACATTCATTCTAAAGCCACTCTGAGGATATGGACAAACCTAATGCATACCTTAACCCCACCTATATCTCCTTTGCTCAAACTCTCAGATATCCTGTCATTTTTCATAGGTAAATCCTCAGAGGGGACGGGAACCACACGCAGATGGTCAAATATCTCCATTGATCAAATACTAACCAATGGAACACTCCCTCCACTTACCGACCTATAAAGACTGCCAGGGCTCTCCAAACTTAATTTTATCCAATACAATTATCTAAAGAGAATGTTAAAACCTCATCTCCAAAATGCAGATCTACTACGTTCCATGACGCCCTTTGAGACACTGTGCGCATGTGTAACTAGACCAAAAAAATTATTATCCACCATTTACCAAACGTTGCTAACAACGGAGTGTTGCCCTAAAAGAGACTATATTGCCCACTGGGAATCAGATCTGTGATACAAGTTCACACATGACCAATTACAACATATTTATAAAAAATCTCATGGCCCTACGCAATGCGTAAAGGCCCAGGAGAATTTTTTCAAGATTATAACGCGTTGGTATATCACTCCAAAACAGACCTATAACTGGCGACTTGTGACTTCCTCTAGTTGCTGGAGATGTGAAGATCCCAATGGTGACTATTTACATATTTGGTGGACATGTCCAAAAATCCGCCAATTTTGGAGTGAGGTGGAAACATTCATTCAAGAAGTGCTGAATAAGGTGCCCAATCTGACACCAGAGATAGCATTGCTAAATTTCCCTCTCTGGCATGAGAATAAACGTGCATCTTTATTAGCGCAAAATCTCATTGCAGCTGCAAAGTTATTAATACCGACGTTATGGAAATCTATTGATATTCCTACCATTGAACAGTTGCACGGAAAACTTGATTCTCTGTATCACGTGGCAGAAACTATAGCCACAGTAGAAAACAAACAAAAAGTGTTCAGTGAGTTGTGGAATCCGTGGATACAATTTAGGGCTACTCACAGGACACATTAATTCATATGGTCCCAGCGGAACTATGAAACAAAATTACCTGATGATTTAGTCCTCAGAGCTCACTTTCCCCCCTCCCCCTCTACCCCACCACCCTTACTTTTTCTCTTCTCTCGCCCCCTCTTTTTCTATCTTTTTCGTCTTTTACTTTTTACTCTGATGTTCTTTTATTTTGACTTGTTTGTTGCAATAAATAATTATATTGTCAGCTATTAATTAATCTGTTGATTGGACTGCCTAATATTTTCAGATGTCAGCTACAGATACGCCTTGTAAGAGGCAATGGCAGGACGCTGAATTATTGAAGCTGAACTTACACAAAGTTATGTCCTGATTAATGTGCTGTTGTATACATGTATTTATTGATTCAAATTTGATTTAATGTTATTCAAATGTTTTGGATTGTATGTTTATCTCATTTTCAATAAAAAGACAATTGAAAGAAAGAGAGAGACCGTTGGACTCTAAAGCGAATTGTGAGAGAGGATCGCAAGACTACAGCTCCGAAAATTACTGCTGAGCTCAATGAACACCTACAGAACCCAGTTTCCACGAAAACTGTTCGTCGGGAGCTGCACAAATCTGTATTCCATGGATGACCTGCAATTAGAAAACCGCTGCTCTCAATGACAAATGTTTCCAAGCATTTAGGGTGGTGTAAAAACCTCCAGAATTCGTCCCTCGAGCAGTGGAAACATGTCATATTCTCAGACGAATCATCGTTTACCCCATTTTCCGACCTCCAGCCGAGTGTGCGTTTGGAGACAGCCGAAAGAAACATTCCATCCAGACTGCCTTCTCCCAACCGTAAAACATGGCGGAGGTTCTGTAATGATCTGGGGTGCTATTTCGCGGAGATCTGCCGGGCCAATTATATCACTTTATATGAATCCATACCTCGGAGAGTTGAGGCTGTAATCGCCGCAAAAGGTGGACCTACACCATATTAAACTAACTTTTGTCTAGGTCCTAATCGTCGGGTACTTGTTACGAATAGCGAGTCCAATGTAAGTCAATGGGAAATGCTAGTACTTTCGCAGTGTATCTATATACACTGCAAAAATGAAATAAAAGTTAATAAAAGGTGTTAATAATAAAAAAATTACATACCTATCCGACGGCTGTCCTGGGACCTGAAAAAAACACATCCGATGGCTGCCAGGACCTTATATTTGATGGTCAATCAGATTGCCGAGAGTGATCAGGTGGTGTGTGACATAACACACAACCTGATCGCTACTGGCAATTCTGATTGGCCATCAAACTTAAAGTCCTGGCAGGTCATCGATGTGTTAGAACATTGATGGCCTACCAGGACCTTAAGTCTGATGGCCAGATGGCTGGTAGCGATCAGGTGGTGTGTGACATCACACACCACCTGATCGCTATTGGCCATCTGATTGGCCATCAAACTTAAGGTCCTGGTAGCCCATCGGATGTGTTCTTGTCAGGTCCAAGGACAGCCGTCGGATAGGTATGTTGTTTTTTTTATTTTTAACACCTTTTCTTAACTTTTATTTCACTTTCACAGTGTATATAGATACAGTGGGAAAGTGAATGTACTACGCGGTACTCCTAAAGAGTAATCACAAGGAAACTCACGGAGTAGCGAGTAGCCCTAATACCATACTATTCGGCAAGTACCACATAGTTACGAGTATACTCGCTCATCCCTATTCATGACATGTTTAACTTGTCTGATGCTCCATGTTTAACTGCATGCCATGTTTTACTGCCTTGCACATAAATACTGTTATACCATAGAAACTTACTTTTAAGTCCACCTTTTCACCTTTTTGCCTTTTAATATGCTGTTTAATGTTTACAACTACTGGTGTCACTTAAGCATAACTGCCATTTAAATTTTTATTTAATATAATGTAGAGCAAGTGATTATAATAAACTTTCAAATTTACTTTATTAATGAAATCTCGTCAGAAACCATTAATAATGCTTCCACAAGATGTCCCCACTAGACTGTGTGTGTGAAGCTTATTCTCTGTGAGTCTACTTTCGACTGAATATGAAATAGAAGAAAAGCTGGAATGGAAAAGTCGCAATCTAGGGTGTTACCAGTATAACAATTGGAAGTGTTCAATAGGTACACACTCATCTGGCAGGGTTGAGTAAGCCACAACCACTACAAAAGCATATTAGAAGGTTTGCTGCAGTCTTCCCAATAAAATTGTGTCAATAAAATAATATTGTGGATTGATTGTGTAATAAAAATCACAATCAATCCACACATTTTTGATTGTCATGTATGGTAGCGCGGTCAACAATCCCTTTCTTTTTTTTTAAATTCATGACAGACTGAATATGACCAGATTACCATATAAAAGGGGGTTCATGGCCTATACAGTGTTCCTGTGTAACATGGCTGCATCGATCTGTTTTGTTAGTTTACCTCACACAGGCACAGTGTGAGCTTATCATGCTGTCCGCACTCAGCTCCTGGCTGTGTGATCTTATCTGACCAATCTCCATTCACATCGGATCTCCTCCTCAGTGCAATTAGCTCATGGGTCAGGAACCTATGGCTCGGGAGCCAGATGTGGCTCTTTTGATGGCTGCATCTGGCTTGCTGGCAAATCTATATAAAACTGTTTTACCCGCCGAACAGCTGCATCCTGACACCGCTATATGCTGTTCCAGGTGCCGCGCTCTGTCCCTTCTGCCTTGTGGGTTAAGCCAGGCGGATGCAATCCAATCAGAGGCCAGCAGCTGTGGCCCAATCAGAGGCCAGCAGCTGCAGGCCAATCAGTGGTGCATGAAGTCACATGCGGGAATCTGATTGGGCCGCAGCTTCTGGCCTCTAATTGTACCTCAACCGCCTGGATTCTGATTGGTAATGTATGGATAGGGCAGCAGGGACTGAGCGGCAACCGGAGCACTGTACAGCGTGCACCGCAGAGGATCGATGAGTGTGTGTGTGTTTTTTTTTTTTTTTTGCAGGTACCAGCACCAAGGTGGAGGCTGCAAAGGGCTGCATGGGGATGATGGGGGTACTGCAATGGAATGATTGGGGTACTGCAAGGGATTGATGTGGGTACTTCAAGGGGATGATGGGGGTACTGCAAGGGATTGATGGGGTACTGCAAGGGGATGATGGGGGTACTGCAAGGGATTGATGGGGGTACTGCAATGGGATGATGGGGGTACTACATGAGGATGATGGGCACATTACAGGGGAATGATGGGGGTATTGCAAGGAGATGATGGGGGTACTGCAAGAGGATGATGGAGGGACCATATTGGGGGCTGCAAGGGGATAATGGGAGTACCATATTGGGTGCTGCAAGGGGATGATGATACCATACTGGAGGCTGCAAGGGGATGACAGGGATAGCATATTGGGGCTGCAAAGGGCTGAAAGGGGATGATGGGGTTACCATATTGGGGCTGCAAAGGGATTCATCATTTGTTAGCAACAGCGTAACAATGTTATTAAGAATAATTCAGAAACTTATTGTACTTTAAAAGGGTTGATCTTACATAAAATACACACATTCACTTGTATTTACTTTTGAACATATTGTACTGCTCTCACAGAATTACATTTTAAAATATGTGCCAATCATGGTTCTCTCAGCCAAAAAGGTTCCTGACCACTGAATTAGCTGATAACACAGGGCAGATATGTTAATTGAGGAGTCAGATACGATCTCACAAGACCTGTGTGCCAACAGCTTGAGATCCCTGCATGAGCACTGTCCCTGCATAAACATAGCACACTGATAAGCTGTGAATGCTGTTTAGGCCCCCTGCACCCAGCATATGTCAGATTTAGAATCAGCCTAGTGGTGACATTTACGGGAATGATTTTAAATGGTTTTCTATTAGAATTCTCTTGTGAATTCTCAGCCCCCAGCCTATTAATACCTCTCCCTGCACCATCAGTATTGTATTCTAGCCATCCCTTTGTGTTAAAATTGGGTATTTAAAAAGTTTATAAAAGTGCTTTTCTTACCTGATGAACTGTGGCTTCTCTGTTCTTGAGAAGTCACACAGGGCGTTCCCTGCAACCTGTACTTATTCATGCCCCGATGGGCGTGCTAAGCCATAGTGATCCTTCCCATCCTCCTACATGGGCGGTATAGCTGCTATGACGCTAATCGCATCATATCTGCTGATCCTGATGTCAGTACACCCATTTGGGTGTAGAGGACCTCACAATGTGCATTGCGCATGCGCGAGGTTGCTTTACAGCAGCTTATCACACATAGGCTGCCATAAAGCAACCTCACGCATGCGCAATTTGCATCACGAGGCCCTCTACACCCAAATGGGTGTACTGATGTCAAGATCACTGGATATGATGCGATTAGCGTCATAGCAGCTATACCGACCATGTAGGAGGACCAGAAGGATCGCTATGGTTTAGCATGGCCATCGGGGCGTGAATAATTGAAGTACAGGCGGCGATGAGAATCCACAGGGAACGCCCTGTGTGACTTCTCAAGAAGTGAGAAGCCGCAGTTCATCAGGTAATAAAAGCACTTTTATAAACTTTATAAATACCCAATTTTAACACAAAGGGATGGCTAGAATATAATAATGATGGTGCAGGGAGAGGTGTTAATAGGCTGGAGGCTGATTTTTAGGGGTCAGGTTCCCTTTAAATAAAACTTTAATGGCGGGTACAATTTAAGTGTGTGCTCTGCCAGCTCCATTCCATGGTAGATCAATTTTGAGTTATATTTCCTACAATTCACAGGTCCCTAAAATGTAACTATTGGTAATTCAATTAATGAAAATCAGCAATATAAGAAAAAAATGCTTGGCAACATATCACACACTGCTGAAGACTCTGAGACTGCCTAAAGACATCTGGCAAAGCAAGGCAAAGCCAAATGGGGGCTAGTTATCACAGGAGTTATAAAAGATGAGGTCTGGTCAAGCTACACCATTTTACGCTTTTACAACATAAGGATATAGGTCAAAGCACACAGCTCATTTCAGATAAAGAAAGAGACAGGCTCCTTCTGATTGAGGTGTACTGCAATGCTGAAACACAAATTAAAAATTGAAGGGGTAGTTTCAGTTTGTGATTAAGACGAATAAAAATAATAATAATTTAAAGATTAAAGTGATATAGTGAGGTGCTGTTGCTGTATAGTCTCTCAGTGTGATTGTGGGCTGATTAATTTGTGATATACTGCAGTTCTAGCACCATGATATCAGCACTTTGAATTCTTCATCCACTGCAAACTAGAAAGGCATTGAAATACCCTCTGTCTTAATTTTGCTACTAAACTAAAATCTTTAAACCAAGGCTTGTGTGTCATAGAAAGTGTAAAGTGAGTGTCTTAGGGTACCGTCACACTTGACGACGCACCAGCGATCCTGACAAGCATACGACCTGTGGTCGCTGGTGAGATGTCAGTCAGATCTCACCAGCGACGCAGCAATGATCCAGAATGATACGGAGGTCGTTGGGACCATGTTTCTCAGACCTGTAGTATTGAGGTCGTTGGTCGTTGTCCCTGTTAAACACACCGATGTATGCTGCCCAGCGGGACCCAATGATCAAAAAATGGTCCAGGCGACTCTGACACGACCAGCAATCTCACAGCAGGGGCCTGATCGCTGCTAAGTGTCCAACATAGCGAGATCGCTGGTGAGGTCACTGTAGCATCATCAAACTTGTGACTCAGCAGCAATCTCGCTAGCGATCTCGCTTAGTGACGGGGGCTTAAGTCACACACTAGACAAAAGCTAATTTTAATAGTCCAGAAATGTAAACTCTACTGTCCATCTCATAAAAATACACATCAATCTGTTCAACCCTTGCCAATCACTATCTATAAGGTTCTGTAAAAGAACTTTGTTGTCTGTAAGATATGATGGTAAGCAGGACACATAGTAATTGTAATGGCTACTATTGGCATACCAGGGGATTACACTCTACTTTGTGAATTTGTTTTAAACAAATAAAAGGCCTGTAAGGTTTTCTCGTAATACACCACTTTTTAATTTTTTTTTAAAAATAAGGTAACTTCCTTTTTTTTCAAGAGGTAGGGACTGTATTTTAACTTTAAAAAGATTACCGTATATACTCGTGTATAAGCCGAGTTTTTCAGCACAAAAAATGTGCTGAAAAGTCCCCCCTCGGCTTATACACGAGTCCATATACGGTACCCGGTTGTATACAGCCCCCCCCCCGTGGTATACCGGGCCCCCCCTTGCTGGTGGCAACCTGTAAAGGAAGAGATCATTATACTTATCGTGTCGCTGCCGCCGCCGCCGCTCTGTCACCGTCCGTCACCGCGCTCCTCCTGGTCTTCAAGCTTCCTTCACCGGCGCACAGGAAATGACGTCATTGTCTGTGCGCCGGAGAAGGAAGCTTGAAGACCAGGAAGAGCGCGGTGACGGACGGTGACAGAGCGGCGGCGGCAGCGACACGATAAGTATGATGATCTCTTCCTTTACAGGTTGCCACCAGCAAGGGGGGGCCCGGTATACCACGGAGGGGGGCTGTATACAACCGGGTACCGCTGTATACAGCTGAGGCTGCTGTATACCCCTCTGGGGCTTCTAAATACCCCTCTGGGGCTGCTGTATACCCCTCTGGGGCTGCTGTATACCCCTCTGGGGCTGCTATATACCCCTCTGGGGCTTCTATATACCCCTCTGGGGCTGCTGTATACCCCTCTGGGGCTGCTGTATACCCCTCTGGGGCTGCTATATACCCCTCTGGGGCTGCTATATACCCCTCTGGGGCTGCTATATACCCTCTTGGGCTGCTGTATAACCCTCTGGGGCTGCTGTATACCCCTCTGGGGCTGCTGTATAACCCTCTGGGGCTGCTGTATAACCCTCTGGGGCTGCTATATACCCCTCTGGGGCTGCTGTATACCCCTCTGGGGCTGCTGTATACCCCTCTGGGGCTGCTATATACCCCTCTGGGGCTGCTGTATACCCCTCTGGGGCTGCTGTATAACCCTCTGGGGCTGCTGTATAACCCTCTGGGGCTGCTATATACCCCTCTGGGGCTGCTATATACCCCTCTGGGGCTGCTGTATAACCCTCTGGGGCTGCTGTATAACCCTCTGGGGCTGCTATATACCCCTCTGGGGCTGCTATATACCCCTCTGGAGCTGCTGTATACCCCTCTGGGGCTGCTGTATACAGCTCTGGGGATGCTGTATACAGCTCTGGGGCTGCTGTATATACCACTGGGGAGGCTGCTGTATACTACCACTGGGGAGGCTGCTGTACACTACCACTGAGGGGGCCTGTATACCACACTGCTGGGGGCTGTATACCTGTGCTGGGGTCCACCCTCGGCTTATACACGAGTCAATAGGTTTTCCCAGGTTTTGGGGGCAAAAGTAGGGGGGTCGGCTTATACACAGGTCGGCTTATACACGAGTATATACGGTACATTTTCTTTTAAGGAAAGGTGTGAGAGTCTAACACTTTTTAAGGTAGCATTTTTTATTGCTTAGTGCCACATATAATTTTACTATCTCAGGTAATTATATATACATATTCCATATGGTTTATTTTACATACAGCTGCCAGGATTTTACCTGATCAGGTGAGCAGCTCAACACTTTTAACAATATTCATCAAAAGGAGACATACATGTGGAGTCAAATTTGCTTAAGAAAATTAGAAAATACTTTATTGTGAGACAAATTTATGCATAATATGCAGGAAATCACAGTGCAAATTTTAAAAGCACTTTGTACTTATTTCAATATACAAAAGACAGAAGCACTTTATATATTAATTTTTTGCACAGTCCCAGGACAGTAGCAAAACCCGTTTACAAACAATCACATATAAATCTCAGTGAGACAGCCAAGGTAATCCAGGTACAGACTGGCAGCTCACATCTCATGTATTGCAATATCCCTGGAGGTGCACAAAAATCCATACATTTTTGTATAAGTGCAGCAATGTCAATTGAATAAGGTGCTAGTGCAGGATAAAAGGACAAAGACCCTCCATTATCTGACTCCTTACGTACGTTTCGCTTGCTTTACAGACGCATATGCTTCATCATGAGGAGTGATTGTGAAGTGTAATGGCGGAGTTTATATCCGCACTCACACAACGATCACGTGCTGCGCTTGGCCAATCAGATCAATGTAAATGGCGCATGCGTGGATGCCGTCCGCCGCCGGTGATGTCACTTCCGGCGCGACGCACAGCCAGACATACACCATCCGGCAGTTGCCAAGGAAGTGTGTAATCAAGCTGCGCGTTGGAATCGCGCCTCCATGGCAACCCAGCAGGGGACCCAAACTCCGCATGCGCACATGATCCGATCGTTCCCAAACATACCTGAACATGATACAAAGCTAAAAATTACAAAATACAATTCAAGAATAGAAGAATCAATTCATTTTTTCATCCAGAAGTAGCAATGCTCCAAGCTCCATAGCAGATGGGGAATCTTTCATAAAATAGCATCATATATGATCAGATAAAACATCCCTTCTTACCTCAATAAGGAGGGAATAAAGAAGAATAAGAAGAAGAAGAAAAAAGGAAAACATTTTTTAGAAAAATCCTTATCAAGTTGAGCAAATGATCACAGTGGCCATCAAGGTTATTCTAGACATATAATTGCAAGAAAAAAGGATATCTCCAAACTGATTAGAGAAACGGCACGAAGCTAACGGCTTCATTTAGTCCCCTAGGAGACACAGTGTCAAGTGTTATGATCCATTTTAATTCCCGTTGGGACAACATTTTTTGAAGGTCCCCTCCCCTAATTCCCCCATGTATAAAATCTATCCCCCTTATGCGCAGGGATTTCACGTTACACCCATGGTGGTGATAGAAGTGACGAGGTAAGGTTTTTAGGGCTGCGACCTCCTCTTTTTTAGCTTTTTTTGCAGCTATGATGTCCCGTACATGTTCACGGCCCTGATCCTCAGTTCTCTAGTGGTCAACCCGATATACATCATGATTGATCTTATAGGTCCTAGAACCATTAGTAGAGACAAAGTCACAGCTCCTGACCAGATTCAGAGATGTACTGCAGTCACCACACGGAAAAAATCCTTTCCCTGGAGGGCCCACACCGAAAATCCCAGATGTTTTTGGTGCATAATGACAATGACTATGCACCAATAAGTCTTTCAAATTTTGAGATCTTCTAGATGTCATAAGGGTCATTCCATGTCAAGTGAACCAATGCTTATTACCTCTATATTTTTAATTCTTTTGAGATTTTGTTATTTGATAATAGCATGTCAGACAATGCAAAATGTGAAGAGAAATTTTTTTTTAAAAATTTATTTTTTTTATAAATGATTTTCAAAGTTCGGAAAAAGTGCGAATTTCGCTGTTGCCTGCCTTTACGTTTCTCCTCATAACTAAGACTAGGAATAAGATAAAGAGACAAAATAAACACCATTATACTCAGAACTGTGCAGGCTTTCACCAGATATGTCACAAGAGGATCTTTGTTAATATTTTACCCATGTGATCGCAAGCGCAAAATTTTAAAACGCATTTCCGAAAAATTGGCGCCCTTTAAATATTTCAAAAACTGCCCATGTGTCTGCTTTGCTCTTAGCCACATCTGTACCAAATTTCAAGTTGGGATCGCGATGAGATCATATTTTAAAATATTTTACTATTAATAGCGTGTCATGGGTCATTCCATATCAAGTGATCTAAATATGAATATTTTTTTTTACCTGACGTCTTTAGATTTTTTTTATTTTTTTTCCTTTATGAAGTACTACTTTAGTTAATTACAAATTAAAAGTTTAGAATTTTTTTCTTCATCAGTTAATTTTTTACAGATTTTTAAAGTTTAAAAAAAGTGTGAATTTTGGCCTGGTATGACTTTTCATTTTTTTTATCTTGGGCTAGAAATAAGATAGAGAAACAAAATAAACACCATTCTACTCAGAACTGTCCAGGCTTTCACCAGATATGTCACAAGAGTATATTTGTTTAGTTTAATTTTTTACCCATGCGAACGCAAACGCAACATTTTGAAACGCATTTCCGAAAAAAACGTTTTAATAAAAATTTTCCAAAACTGCCCATGTGTCTTTTATGCTCTTAGCCACATCTGTACCAAATTTCAAGTTGGGATCGTGATGGGATCATATTTTAAAATATTTAACTATTATAGTGTCAATTCAAAAATCTTGAATTCAGATCTGTTCAACCTGTGGTCTAATAGCGTGGGGTCTATATTTATCAAGTCCATTATTTTTAGACATTACTGTATTATTTTGATATGTTACAGCTTAGAAGCAGGAGAGGACATATAGGAAAAAGCTTTGTTAGGGCTCAACCTGAGAAAGCACAGGGATAGACAGTGAATGCAGAGCAGATGATAGGCCAGCAGCTCTGTCAATCATGTTAAGTGTCTACCCACTGCATTCAGGAAGTAAGACAGCTCTTTCAGACCTTTCATGTCCTGACATGTCTGGACATCTTCACTCCTGAACAAACAATAGTCTGTACAAAGCCATCAAGGCTGTGTACTAAAATATGGGTGAGTAAATATATTAATAGTTTAATGCTTTTATTATTAAGGGCCAATACACACAGTGCTATTCTTAGGGATCATCATTCAGAAAAACAGCCCCATTGATTTCTATGGGGTTCACCACATGCAGTGTTTTTGGAAACACTCAAGAGTGAGTAAATCACTGCTTGAACTACTTTTTAATCGCTGCAATAAACGCAGCATTTATCACTTATATAAAAAATGCATATGTGGTAAAAACTTGGTAGAAAAACAAGCTGCCAAAACTGCAGCGTGTATCTGCAGACAGAAAAAACTGTGCGCGCTAGCCCTAAAACTCACTTTATAGTAATACAGTTCTATCTCAAGTGTACTGTAGATCTTTATTTTTATTACCTATCTTCCTTACATGGCTGCTACTTCTCAAGAAACAGCATTTTATCATAGACACTGTTGCAATCCTTTTGAAAAAATATGAATATGATTGGCGCTGGTGGCTGGCTACTGTACTCTCCAAAGATTGTGAAAATGAAGAAGTAGAATTGACTTTATTGCATCCTTCTGGTCCAGTGCCATACTTTGTGTATCCAAGAAAGCCAGACATTTTAAAAGTGCACAAAAATCAGATATTAACTCAGGCGGAGCCTAACACCGTGACAGGCCGGACATACTCTTTGACACACAAGGAAATGGCGATTGCTAGTAAGCGTTTATGGACAAGATTACATTTCACCCACTAGAAGGGACAAATTGATAAAATGCCACTTTAAAAACGTACTATTAATTGTTTGATTAGTTCATAATTTATAGAACGATGATTTAACTACTGTACTATTCTTATTAAACACTTCATAAATCACATGTTTAGTGATAGAATAGAAAACAAATTTATATGTATAAATAGGGGTTAACATTTTTGGTTCTTTTAATCTTGTTTAATCAAACTTGAGGATATGATCACCTTTCTTCTTTTGGTTTGTTCAATACATTCAAGTTGAAAATGCTGAGCGTTGTGTTCTGATGATTAAGATGTATTTATCCTGGCACTTATGGGATTTGTTTTTTGTGTTTCTTTTTTGTTGCATATAAATGTTTTATTCAATAAGTTGTGATAACTCATACAACCATAAAATAAAAAATATATAAATTTGACAGGTCCCAAGTTGAATCTCTGCACAAATATAACCAAGAACACAATCAGTCATTTTTTCACAATTGCCCGTCAATAGTTTGAATTTGATATAAAGAAACATAGTCTTGTAACATATCAAATGAAAGCTGTTATCGTTCTGAGTAAAATGATGCCTCTCCCACTTCATTATCTTATTTCTAGCCTGAGATAAAAAAATGTAAAGTCATACCAGGCCTAAATTCACCCTTTTTTTAAACTTTAAAAATCTGTAAAAAATTAACTGATAAAGAAAAAAATTCTAAACTTTTAATTTGTAATTAACTAATGTTGTACTTCATAAAGAAAACGAATAAAAAAAATCTAAAGACGTCAGGTAAAAAAAAATATTCATATTTAGATCACTTGATATAGAATGACCCATTGACGCTATTAATATTAAAATATTTTAAAATATGATCCCATCGCGATCTCAACTTGAAATTTGGTACAAATGTGGCTAAGAGCACAGCAGACACATGGGCAGTTTTTGAAATATTTAAAGCGCGCCAATTTTTCGGAAATGCGTTTTAAAATGTTGTGCTTGCGATCACATGGGTAAAATATTAACAAAGATCCTCTTGTGACATATCTGGTGAAAGCCTGCACAGTTCTGAGTAGATTGGTGTTTATTTTGTTTCTCTATCTTATTTCTAGCCCGAGATATGATAGAAAATGTAAAGCCATACCAGGCCAAAATTCGCACTTTTTTAAAACTTTAAAAATCTGTAAAAAATTAACTGATAAAGAAAAAAATTCAAAACTTTTTTTTTGTAATTAACTAAAGTTGTTCTTCATATAGAAAAAAAATTAAAAAAATCTGAGGACGTCAGGGAAAAAAAATATTCAGTTTTGAATCACTTGACATGGAATGACCCATAAGGGGAATTTCAGTGAGGACCCCCCTCAGGGATGGCTCGAGAACAGCATCGGCAAGTGTCTCCTTAGAACATCCGTCATCCTTCCCCACTGCTGATTGTGTGTAGAAATAAAACGTATCTCACTAAAAGGCTCAGACGTTTTCTTTTTGGGAGGGAGGAGGAGATCATCACGTTTAGTCTGTCTTGCTCTGTCATAACCCCTTTTGACAGTTCTGCAGCTGTAACCTCTCTGTCTAAACCTACCACTCAAATCCCTAGGCTGTTTTTGGAAGTCAGCCTCCATGGAGCAGATCCGCCTCATCCTCAGGAATTGTCCAACCGGGATAGCTTTTATGGTTGACGGAGTATGGGCTGATGATGCATGTAGCAAATCGTTCACTGACGTCTCTTTCCGGAATACATCAGTTTGCAACAGTCCTCGTCCGTCAACCATAATTTTAATATCCAAAAAGTCAATTGAGGTGTCACTGAATTTGTAAGTGAGTCTGATATTCAGATTATTCTTATTCAAATCATCCATGAATGATCTGAGCTGCTCTGCAGTGCCCTGCCACACCATAAGAACATCATCTATATAGCGCATCCAGCACTGCACATGGGACACGCCCTGCACACCCCCGCACGCAAAAATACCCCGCTCCCAGTGTCCTAGGAACAGATTTGCGTACGAAGGTGCACAGGCCGCGCCCATGGCAGTGCAGCGCCTCTGAAGATAGAATCGATCTTTAAATGTGAAGAAGTTGTGTGACAGGACAAAACAGAGCAGCTCAATAATCAGCTCACATAAATGAGCATCCCGGTTGGATTCCTTGAGGAAGAAGCGGACCGCCTCCACACCTGCACTGTGGTCAATGCAGGTGTAGAGGGACTCCACACGGGCAGTGACTATGTACATATCCCTATCCACAAAGATCCTGTCAATCCTAGTAATGGCGTCCGTAGTGTCCCGTATGTAAGATGGTAAAGTTTCTACTAGAGGTTTCAAATAGAATTCTTTAAAACGGCATATTAGGTCACTCAGACCATCAGTGCCTGACACTATCGGATGCCCCGGTGGGTTGACGGGTCCTTGTGGATTTTGGGAAGCAAATAGAAGGTAGGCACCTTGGGGGCCTTGACTAACAATTCTTCCATTACTTTCTTTGTGATGATCCCCTCCTCCATTGCACCCGCCAGAATCCTCTCTAGTTCTAAAAAGAAGGAGTTGACAGGATTCCGATCCAGCCTCTGATAGACATTCTTGTCCCTCAGTTGCCTGAAGGCCTCTTTTTCATATAGTTGACATGGCCAGATAACGATATTGCCCCCATTGTCCGCCGCCTTTATAACCCACATCTTCCAAAGATCTTAATTCGGCAATGTCATTTCTCTGTTGGTGGGTGAGGTTGTCAAATGACCTCCTAGTACTAATTTTCCTAAAATCCTCCACCACCAATTTTGTAAAAATATCAATGGCCGGGGAGGCGGACAAAGGGGGATATCTAGTTGACTTGGGCATCACATTCTGCAGGAACCTACCTGGTTCACTAGGTGGAATTTCATTCTCCAAATCCTCCAAGATACCAAGGGCTTCTTGTTCTAAAAATTCATCACCAGTCTCTTTTCTTAAGCAAATTTGACTCCACATGTATGTCTCCTTTTGATGAACTCAGGTAATTATGTTTTTATGCTTTGTGCTACCTGACAGTGCAGGCTCAAGGTTTTTGAGGTCTTTGGGCAAAAGAGTTTCAGTGGGCCCCATGCACACGCACATACACAGATACAGTACGTACACACACAGGCATATGTAAACATACCTATTTGAAGGCAAATTAAAAAAAAATGTATATAATCAGACATACATGTATTCAAAGTCATATATAGTGACAAACATAAATATACATATGCTACATGCACACACAGAGACACATTAGAGATATTTTTAATATGGGGAAGCCTCGCACACCTCCCCTGCTTGTCTCCCATCTAGGTCCTCCTGGGCAGGTGGCTGTGCTGTCAGTTTAACATACATGGTCACTCACAGTGCATGCTGAGACTGCTGTATATACATCATAGAAAACATGGGGGCTGCAGTATATACATCACAGGAGAGACTGGGGGTATACACATTACTAGCGTGGCAAACACATTACTGGGGTGGCATACACATTACTGGGGGCATACATATTACTTAGGGGCCTACACATTACTCAGAGGCATACACATAATTGAGGGGGCAAATACAATGCTGGGAGGACATACACATTACTGGAGTGGGGGGCCTACAGTTCTGGGGGAAATACTGCTCTGGTGGAGGGGTATACACATTACTAGCGTGGCAAACACATTACTGGGGTGGCATACACATTACTGGGGACATACATATTACTTAGGGGCCTACACATTACTCTGAGGCATACACATAATTGAGGGGGCAAATACAATGCTGGGAGGACATACACATTACTGGAGTGGGGGGCTTACAGTTCTGGGGGAAATACTGCTCTGGTGGAAGGCATAAGCACTGGAGGGACACTGGGAGAATGTACTGGGGTGGGAGTTATACAGCTCTGGGGGCATACACATTACTAGAATCTGGCATACATATTACTGGGGGGCATACAGAGGGCATATTAATCTTGTATATATACACATTACTGGAGGGGAGGCATAAAACTCTATGGGCGGCACACAGCTCTTGGGATAGGCACACAACTCTGGGTGAGTTGTAAAACTTCAATGCATGTGCGCACAGCATTCATCAGTGCAAGTTCAGGTCTAAAGGGCTGGTAGTCAGCAAAGTGCTGCTGCTGACCCAAGATCTGCGGTGCCTGAAAGGCAGCCTAGGGGCCTCAGAATAGATCATGCCCTAACAATGGTGAGTGGGCCCCCAGCTGTCCAGGACCCAGGCACTTGTGCGGGTGTGCTGGGTGCTGATGCCCACCCTGATTTCTGAGCACCACTAGAATCTATTAATTAATTGTTAAAAGGATACTGTCACAAAATTTTTGCTATGTAAGCTGTGGACAGTATACTGCAGGAGTTAAAAAACAAACATCAACTGCGCCTCTATTATTATGCTCTGTGCTATTGTTATAAAAAACTAAAAGCTTTATCACCTGCTGATTACCATTACATGACTACTTTGTCATGCACATGGCAGTCCAATACACATCATCTTCTCATTGAGACTTTCTTATCAATGTACAATCACTATTAAGAGGCCATGTGTTGGAGGGAGAGGCTATCCCAGCTCTCCTGTATTGCTAAGACTAAATATTTTGATTGTGTTAGAACAGGGGTCTCAAACTCCAGGCCTCGAGGGACACACACAGTCCATGTTTTCAGGATTTCTATTGCATTTGACAGTTGGCAATCAAATTACCAACTGTCAAACTCTTAAAAGGAACCTGTCACCTGGATCTAAGCCCTACACTATCACTACCTGTCCCTGCACCTTCATAGCTACTCCCTATCTATCGCTCTCTGAGCTAAATCCGCCCTATAAAACAGCAGAAAAATAACTTATAACTTACAGAAGTCCCTGAGGCTGGGGACTGAAAAGGTGGGCCCAGGCTCCATTCTGCCCCTCCTCCATGCAGCAGCACACGCCCCGCTGGGCAGCATTATTCTTTCTTCATCACCGCCTCCTCCATTTGGAATCTCCCGCCTGCTTTACACCTATCATGTTGTGGTGATGCAACCTCGATGTGTCCCCTGACCAGGACACAGCATATGGGAGATTGTATCTTCTGCACGGTAGCAGCACACACAGGGTTAGCTGCTGCTGGAGCTGAGTGCTGATTGAAAGCACTGACGCCCAGGTGTGTGGGTGAATAGGAGATGATATGAGCTGCCCTGGGTTGTGGGGAAGGGGTGGAGTGTGTCAGAACAGCAGCAGGAGCTGCTGTGTAGAGAGAGCTGTGTGAAGATGTTACACAGCCTGTGAGCCCTCTCAGAGTGGACGTTCATGAGGCTAATGAGCGGATGATAAGGAGAGAAAGGTTGTGTGCTGACCTAACACAGCCTACCCGGGGGAAGGTACAGAGCTTCTATATCAGCTGTTGGGATTGTATGAGGTTGTACTCGGCTGCGCCCCGGAACCTGGAGGTCTGTGAATACCTGAATTGTGCCATTAAACTGTGTGCTGTGTGAGTAAATACCTGAGTCACTGCCTTCTGTTGTGCAGATCCTAACCGCTACCTTACAGTGTAAAGCGCTGTGTGCTGGCGCCGACCAATGAGAATAGCGCCTCACTTCCAGCGGTAAATTTGAAACTCAAAGACGTCCATTATATCTCAATGGGAAGTGAGGCGCTATTCTCATTGGTCGCTGTGTGCTGGCGCCGACCAATGAGAATAGCGCCTCACAGCAGTAAATTTGAAACTCAAAGTCGTCCATTATATCTCAATGGGAAGTGAGGCGCTATTCTCATTGGTCGGCGCCAGCACACAGCGACCAATGAGAATAGCGCCTCACTTCCCATTGAGATATAATGGAGGACTTTGAGTTTCAAATTTACCGCTGGAAGTGAGGCGCTATTCTCATTGGTCGGCGCCAGCACACAGCAACCAATGAGAACAGCGCCTCACTTCCCATTGAGATATAATGGACGACTTTGAGTTTCAAATTTACTCAAAGTCAAACTCAAAGTCCTCCATGTATCTCAATGGCCAGTGAGGCGCTTCTCTCATTGTACTCATGACAGTAGCAACATTAACCCCTTACATTCCGTTTTATCTGTAATTTCTATAACACAGTGTGTAGTTGTACTGCCACTGCGAAGTTAACCCCTTATATACCATTTCTGCCTTAACTCCATACTTTGTAGTCTCTATTATTACTGCCAGTAGGAACATTAACCCCTTATATTCCATTATTATTGTTATTTCTATTACACAGTGTATAGTTGTAATGACACTGCGAAATTAACCCCTTATATACCAGTTCAGCATTAACTGCATATTTGGTAGTGTTTATAACTACTGCCACTGGTACATTAACCCCATGAACACCATTTTGGATATAATTTACAGCGCTGAGTCTGTTGTGGGAGTGCCTGTGGGACATTACCTCCTTCAATAACATTTTTGATATCATTATAAGTTCCTACTCTGTTATAGTCCTGTTAGTCGGACATTAACTCTTTCTACACCTCCACTATATTGCTACCCTCACAGTTCTGCCTACATCGCCTACTTAGTCATATATCTGGTGTTTAAGTCTATTATTTAAAACTCTTAAGAAAATTATATACAGATTCTAGACTCCCGATTCTTTAGAATCGGGCTCACAGCTAGTAGTAAAATAAATGACTTTAAAGAGGACCTGTCACCAAACCAGGCATGGTGATCTAATTACAGCACTGGATACAGCATGTCTGCAGCATCCAGACAAGGGGTCCCCCAGCACTTAAGCAGCCCTGTACCCCGAGATAATACACTTAGAAAACTTACATCGTGTAGCCATAAAGGAGGTGGCTAGAGGCTGCAGCCAAATAGCGGCCTCCTGCTCTGACATCACCACCTTTCCCCGCCCTGCTCCATGTTAACCATAGAGTAGGGCGGGTATAAGCGGTGATGTCACCGCAGGGGCGGGGCTAAACGGCCATTTCTGGGGGGGAAAAATAAACTGTGTTATAATGCTGAAGAGGGAGACAATGATTGGCAGCGGTGGGCAGATTACACATGCAGGGGGTGTGAATCTGCCCTTTGGCTGCAGCCTCTAGCCACCTCCTTTTTGGCTGTACGATGTAAGTTTTCTAAGTGTATTATCTCGGGGTACAGGGCGGCTCAAGTGCTGAGGGACCCCTTGCCTGGATGCAGCAGACATGCTGCATCCAGTGCTGTAATTAGATCACCATGCCTGGTTTGGTGACAGGTCCTCTTTAAAGATGAGAAAAAAGAAGGCACTCACCATTCAATGCTCTGTATTTTTTAATGTATCTTTTTGCCAGGTTACATTACAGCCAGGGAGGGGGTGATGGAGGCCGACCACGGCACCGTTTCGCGGTGATTCCGCTTCAACGGGTCAGTACTTTTTTTTTCTTCTCATCTTTAAAGCAGTATAATAATGAACTTACAGGATTGTGCAACACCTAGCCCTAAATAGAGCCCTATGTGCGCAGGTCCCAGGGGCCTGGAGTGTGTATAAGGTCAAGAGTTGGTACTGCCTGGATATATCCTTGGACTTTATTTAATTTTTTTTGGTAAAATAAATGAAATCACCTGAAATTACAACTCGTCCTGCAAAAAAAAAAAACCCTCATATACTGTATCTATATTGACGGAAAAATAAAAAGGTTATGGCTTGGAAGAAGGGGAGGAGAAATAAAAACCGGAAATGGAAAATGGACGGAGGGTGAAGGGGTTAAAATGCACAATGTTGCTGTAGTCTAAGGTACCATCACACGCGGCAATGTTGCTTGCAATTTCACCGGCAATTTGCTGGTTGCAGTGAAATCATGGACATATTGTTCCATTTGTACACGGCAGCAAAATAGAACAATGTGTCCATGATTTCACTGTAACCAGCAAATTGCCAGTGAAATTGCAAGCAACATTGCCGCGTGTGACGGTACCATAAAGGCCATGCGCGAACACTCTCGACTTCTACTATATAGGTTCAATCTGAAATTGTAAAGGTTATATCTTGGTCATAGGCAAGAACTATTACCTGACCACTGGAGTTCATGTTTTCTCATCCAAGTTTTCAGTATTAAATTATTTTTAAAATAGTAATATATAGTTTTTCAAATTAGCAGGTTAGAAGACTCATGCTTATTGCTTCTTGACGCAGGGCCCCACCTGACATAGGACTTTGGCATAAAAGCTGAGCCCCATTCAAATAATGGGACCTGAGATTCAATTACAGACACTCTCCATGGATTTTAGAGAAAAATCGGTCATGCTATTCTAATTTCATCCAACCGAGGCTGTACATATCATTGGTGCAACCTGTGCAGTCACACAGGGGCCCAAGAGGTCAGATGACCCATTTCCAAATCCAAAATAGGTAGAATTGTGTTGTGGATGACTTATAGGATGGCAAAGAGGCCCAATAAACCAGTGGTCCCATACCTGTTTTGCATCGGGGACAGGCTCTATGCAAGACCACTTATCCGGGGCCCGGTAGGGCGGGGTTGCACAAGGGTGGGACTTTGATCATATGGGTGGGGCTATGGAGAAGGGGTGGACTTTAGTTCCCTGTTTCCCCTAAAGAAGAGCTACATCTTATTTTCAGGGGATGTCTTATTTCTCCATCCCATTGCTGCCCCCAATATGGTATCCCTATCATCCCCTTGTAGCCCACAATATCCCCATCATCCCCTTTCAGCCCACAATATCCCCATTATCCTCTTGTAGCCCACAATATCCCCTTGCAGTAGTGCCCAATAGCCCCATCATCCCTTGCAGCAGTCCCCAATAATCCCATCATCCCCTTGCAGCCTCCCAATAACCCCATCATCCCCTTGCAGCCCCCAACTCAATCATCCCTTTGCAGCCCCCCTATTAGCCCCATCATCCTCTTGCAGCCCCCCAATAACACACACTCTTAGGGTACCTTTACACACCGCAAGTTTTGGCGGTGAACGTAGGCAACCTAATGTGCGCGTGTACATTTCTCATGGTTGCCTCCAAACGCCGAAGGCGCATTTACATGCCGCGATTTCGCCCCCAACCTAGGGCGATGTGTCATCCCAGAAGTTCCCACACCAACAGTGGGAAACATCCGGTTGACTCCTGACGCTGATTAGGCAACGCAATAGCGTCATGATTGGCCAGCCTACACAGGATGGCTGGCTAATACATGACGCCATTGCAATTGTGTAGTGTGAATGGACAGCTCTTCAAATATGTCGCCCTGTGAAGGGACAGCCAATGGAAACACAGTATCCACCACCAATCATCGCTGGGGGGCGGTCTCCAGCACGCTGTGGCACACCTCCGGTAAATCAGTAGGTGACGCTGATTCCATCCCTATCGCCTCTTCACACTCCAAAAGCAGGGAATTTCCCCTTCATTGTTGCCTCTGGTTTTGGAGCAGTGCAGTGAAATCAGAACCAGGCGCAACTTTGAAAATCACCGCCGGGTTCCCCAATTCCACGCCGCAATTTCGTAGCAATTTTACGGCGACGGTGACGGGGCTCCTGATTGCCTCTCAGATTTCTCACCGCAGTTGCGGCATCTAAAGGTACCCTTACATAAATACACACACACACATACACACTCACACATACATACATACACACACTGACACATACATACATACACACACACTCTCACACTCTTTCCTCAGTCCTCACCAGTCCTCTGGTAACTCAGAGCCCGCTTCCCCACCCTCAATGACAAGGTCCCAGCAGATGAGCCAACAGCCAATCAGAGGTGAGCATGTAACATCATCGCATAACATTACATGCTCGCCTCTGATTGGTTGCTGGCTCATCTACTGCCAGCCTTGTCACTGAGGGGCGGGGAAGCGGGCTTTGAGTCGCCGCACGCAGACCACACTTTAACTTTTCAGTGCTGGTCTGCGGCGGTGCCGCGGATAGGCACAGGGGCCCCCGCGGCCCAGTCTGCGGCCCGGTGGTTAGGGACCCCTGAATAAACTATTCCTACACAGGGGCCCTTTTCTGTCTGTGTCAGCCAGAGTATACAACCCTTTTAAAATATTACCTGACTTGCATCTTCTCACAAATCTGTGATAGCAAATCAAGGCTTAGTTGTTATTATTTTGTCTCAGTAGAACAGTAACTCAGGAAAAGTTTGAAACATTCAATTTTCTGCATAAAACCAAATAATTTGACCATGCTTAGGTTCAGATGCAGGTATTTCTATATGTTCAGATACAGATCTCTACCTTAAATCACACCTGACATGGCATTATTATAGCGTTGATAAGCAAATCTTGAAATGTTAAGATAACTGGGGAAAAAGCTTTTTGCTGCTGAGAACAACTTTTAAGGAAATAACTATGGGGCCTTTTAACAGTGATAAAATTATATTTTCTTCTCATAGAAAAGTGCTGGCTGCGGTGAACATCATTCCTAATCATGTTTCCCATTTACTGTATAGTTTAGGATTATTGCTCAAGGTAAAAAGTAACAAGTCAAATGCGATGCAGTATGCTTCTGTAAGCACAAAGAGCAAACAAGTTAATTAAATAAAAAGGTCATTAAAAATCCGAAATACCTTAGAGGTGATTCAGAATGCAAAGTATAACCTGCAGTACAGAAGACTTCTTGATTTTGACCCAATTATTATTAGAATAGGAATACATGATCAAAATAAATTGAGCACTGTTATTACACTAATCTTGCTGATTGTTATACCTACTGTTAAAGGATATACCGTAGTTTTTTTTCAGGTAGATATCAGATAAACTTTAGACAAATACAGAAAATGACTGAAAAAATGAAATTCAGTTGCTGGTACTTGCTGATTCATTATTATATGTAATAAAAGAAAAGTACTTTTGGCACATAGACAATTGTGTCCACACTTAAATGGGAGATGTACTTTCAATAAACTTTGCAAAAATCAATGGTACAGTCAAATCTAAGAAACTTTATTTTCCAGAAAATGAATCTCATTTTTCGAAATATTAGTCATTTAGTCATCTTCCCCTGCGTCTTGAACACATCATACACTTTGAGAAGACAGCTTAAGACAAGACTGGCTGTCAGCAAAGTGTCTGGTTGCAACCTCCCATTATGGATAGTGAAGTAAGGGGGAAAGAGGAGTGAGGAATAGAGTGAGAAAATAGGCTGAGGGAGATACATAAAGATCTCGCTGAGTGTCTTAGCTCACCTGCTAGGGTGGATCCCTCAAACCCAAGGTCTGGGTGGGCACATGGACCATACACTTTGGTGCAGCAGGCAGGTAAGGCACCTAGGAAATAAGAGAAACACTGGTGCCACAGGCAAGAAAGAGACCGAGAAGCAGGTAGCAGAAGAACTGTAGGCCCGAAGGCAGACAAGACACAGGGAAACTAAAAGTCTTAATACCAAGACACAGGTGTGCATTTTGGTTAGCTTTTCATAGGCCCAGGAAGACAATCACATGTGAGCATACCAGGCCACCTGCAAACCTCGATTTGGACCACAAAATAGTAGCAGAAAGTAGTGAGGGGAGCAAGGCCCAAATTAGGGACAGATGTGTAGCACTGAGCTTTCTAATAAGGGCATAACCCTAGTGTTGGATTCACATTTATACTGATTAGTACTCTTGTATAATTTCATCAAATTTGATACTGCCCTGGGTTTGGGAGACATTATATCAGTTAGCAAAAAATAGAAAAACACGGCACTCACCGGGGCTTCAAACAGCTGTGTTTTTTAATGCAGGGTTTGCATAACAAAGTGCAGGGAGGGGGTACCGGAGTGACGACGGCACCGTTTCGGGCTCTCGCCCTTCTACGGGTCACTGATGGTCAGACTTGCCCGCCCCAACCTTATATAGGAGGGGCAGGACCGCCCACGTGACGTCAAAGTCCGGCCATAAAACACATAGAAAGTGCAGTGCAGGTATTAAAATGGAACATACACACATCAAGCAACATAAAACAAAGGATCATATAGAACAGAGTTAACATCTTATTACTTACTAAGCCCTGTGCGGCCGCGGGCAGCAGCGTCCAGGAGTGTCAACTTCCGGGTCACGTGGGCAGAGCATGTGACTGTACTGGGCTCGCTCTGTAATAGGTCTAACTAGCAGACCTACAGAGCGCATGCGCGCTGGCCAGCACGTCCCAGCAACAGAGTGAGAGCAGGGAGAGGCGTACAAAGCGTTGCTAGGTAACGAAGATACTAATAGAGGAGGAATAAAAAGCAGGGCTTAGAATTAACCCCTCACATCAAGTAATGCAGGCAAAGCCAACCACAAAACAACTGTGTCCCACTAAACCTATGATCTTCTATTCCTAACTTTACCATAACTCTACCTAAAACAAAGGAAAAAATGTCCAAATAATAATAATAACCTGTAAATGCTCACTATTCCCCTAATCAACATAACCTCAAATAGGGGAAAAGGACACCCTGCTAACACACACATATAACCACCCAAAAAAATGTGACCCGGATGAAGCCTACCCGGACCGACCGCCAGCGGACACCCCAGGAGGAGACACAGAGGAGGAAGATAAAAAAACGGCAGTATATTATACATATTTAAATACAGAAAAAGGACATGACCAACCTATATTATGATTGAAAGGACATCCAGCAGCCTGAACCTACAGAATTATTTCATAAGAACACGGCCATATCAAGCTTGTCATTGAGGCCTAGGGGGCCCTGGGCATTAAGTTCCAGAATCCACCTGGCTTCAAGCTGTAGAAGTCGTTTGTGTTGATCCCCCCCATATTTTGACGGGGGTAACTTATTAATCCCAGCAAAAAACAGCAACCTGGCGTCTCCGCCGTGATGGTTGACAACGTGTTGAATGAGTCTTGGGGACTCTTTACTTTTCATTATAGAGCCAAAATGTTCTCTTGCTCTAATAAACATAGACCTAATGGTCTTCCCTATGTAAAACCTTTTACAGGGACACCAAATGGCGTAAACTACCCACTTGGTGCGACAATTAAAAAATGATTTAAGTTTAATCATACGGCCCCCAAGTTCAACAACACCTCCTGTAGCAAGCTGAGGGCACCAATTGCAATGACCGCACTTGAAATTGCCCTTTGGTCGAGTCGCTCCCAACCAGGTCTTACTACTATCCATTGCTGATAGTCTTTTTTGGATTAGCAAATCCCCCAAATGTTTGCACCTCCTATAGGTGACAACAGATACTGGAGCTATTTTAGCGAGGGTCTTATCAGTTTTTATTACTTGCCAGTGCCGTTTAATGGTGGCCATTATTTTACCAAACATAGGGCCGTGTTTAAAATTGAAATAAAACTGTCTAGATTTGGGGGCGGAGTTAATGTCTGAAGTATTGGCACTCCTGCCAAGGACATGAGTGCGGGCTCTTTCTCTAGCTTTCTTCAATACTCCAGCTGGATATCCCCTACGTGAGAGGTCAAGTTCCAAGCTGTCAGCTTGTGTTTCTAACTTCTCAGTCAGATAACTGATGCGGCGAAACCGCAAGAATTGACTGAAGGGGACACCCAACTTTGTGTGTTCGGGATGTGCACTTCGGTAATGCAGCAGCGAGTTTGTTGCAGTAGATTTCTTATGTACAGATCTAGTTAAGACATTATCAATTAAATCTAGTTTCACGTCCAAGAATTCGAGGGAATTATCCCCGAACACTGAAGTGAAAACCATGTTATAAGTGTTATTATTTAAGAACTCAACAAACTCGCTGAAGCCCTCCGTGCTGCCTTCCCACACAATTAGGACGTCATCGACATACCTAATGTAGTGCCTAAGATATTTTATGTAAGGGTTACTCTGAGAGTAAATGTATTCCTCCTCAAAGGCCGCCAGAAACAAGTTGGCTAGGGTGCACGCCACTGGCGTCCCTATGGCCACCCCTCCTTTCTGGCAATACCAATTGTCAATGAAGCTGAAAACATTATGTGAGAGAATAAATGCCAGAGATTCACACACAAAATCAGTCATGTCTTGGTCAACCTTGTTGTTAACCAAAATCCTCCTTATCACTGAAACCGCCAGTGACTGCGGAATCCTCGTGTAAAGACTTTCAATGTCAATAGAGGCTAACTTAAAGCCAACTTTCCAAGTAATTTGATCCACAGTCTGTGTGAACTCAAATGTGTCTGTAACCAAAGAGGAAACTACTTTAAGGAAGGGATGTAAAAACCAGTCCAGGAACTTGGAAAGAGGTTCCAACAAAGAACCCACTGCAGACACAATCGGCCTACCCGGAGGAACACGCTTGTTTTTATGGACCTTAGGGAGGAAATACCAATGGCTAGACATAGAAATTGCGCGGAGCCCCACGCATTTTTTTTTTATTATTTCATGAAATTCATGAAATAATTAAAAAAGGGCTCCCCTATATTCTTGTGTCCGGCCAGGTACAAATAGGCACCTGGGGGTTGGGGGCAGCCCGTCGCTGCCTCCTGGATCCGGCTGGTTCCAGAAATACGGCGAAGCCCACGTGAAATTTTTTTCTGACAAATCCATAAAACATTGTAAATAAAAGGGACTACATCTTTATTAACCCCTGGACCATGGGCGAGGGGTTAATAAAGATGCAGTCCCTTTTTTAGCATTGTTTTATTGATCCTCTCTGCTACATCCCCTGTGCATAGATATAGATGTCTATGCACAGGGAATGAGCAGACTGAGAACAATCGCAGCTCTGCTACATCATCTCTGTGAGCAGGCGGGCTCTAGGACCATGGAGCTGCGGCAGCCTGCACAGAGCAGACAGTCGGACTCAGCTCGCAAAGTAACAGCAGTTACTTTGCGAGTTTCCCTGCGATTACTTGCACAGTCTCTGACAAAACTAGGATTGCCATTGATTTGCATTGGACTCGTTGTTGTGCGAGTAATCGCTGGGAAACTCGCAGAGTACCGAGTCCTGCGAGTCCCTTACTGCTCGTCGAGTAACGAGTCCTAGCGAGTAGACTCGCCCATCCCTAGGCCTGAGCTTTTGCGTGGCCGAACCTTTCGACTACGCTGAGTTCAGGGCCAACTTGCTTAAATCTGTAAAGAAACTTCAACTATGTAAACATTTTGAGATCCAGAAAGATATCACTAAATCTGTCACAGTTAAAAGTCAAACAAAAAAATGTTTTTCAAGCACAACCAGTATTGGTCCTTTGGGATTTTTTCCAGTAGGGGGGATTGGAACACAAACACAGGCAGATATTGCTGTATTACTGGATTTGAATGACAGCCAATCAGCCCCACAGAATTCTCTGCAGGGTGATAGGCCGGCTTTCACTGGAGGAGTAAGGTCTTCCTTCATGCCTCCGGTTCCCCAGAATGACAATCTAGAGCTATTCTCTGAATTGGTAGACAGAGACATTAGAGCTCTTGTTTATCCGCACCCCCCCAAGAACTTAACAGCTGGAGAAGAAAACGCACTTAAAGAAATGAGATAGTGGTCAGATATTGTCTTCCGTAAAGCGGATAAGGGTGGGAGCATTGTTTTGCTTCAGAGATCAGCCTACCTTGAGGAAGCACGGAGACAGCTAGACCAGAGGGATACCTATGAGGTTCTGGCGGGGGATCCAACTTTGGTTCACCAAAAACAATTACTCTCTTTTGAGGAGATTTGTAGATAGGAATGTATTGACATTAAAGGAAGCTGAAAAGCTATACCCTGAATACCCGACCAGACCTCATTGGTATTTCCTCCTAAGGTCCATAAAAACGAGCGTGTTCCTCCGGGTAGGCCGATTGTGTCTGCAGTGGGTTCTTTGTTGGAACCTCTTTCCAAGTTCCTGGACTGGTTTTTACATCCCTTCCTTAAAGTAGTTCCCTCTTTGGTTAAAGACACATTTGAGTTCACACAGACTGTGGACCAAATTACTTGGAAAGTTGGCTTTAAGTTAGCCTCTATTGACATTGAAAGTCTTTATACGAGGATTCCGCAGTCACTGGCGGTTTCAGTGATAAGGAGGATTTTGGTTAACAACAAGGTTGACCAAGACATGACTGATTTTGTGTGTGAATCTCTGGCATTTATTCTCTCACATAATGTTTTCAGCTTCATTGACAATTGGTATTGCCAGAAAGGAGGGGTGGCCATGGGGACGCCAGTGGTGTGCACCCTGGCCAACTTGTTTCTGGCGGCCTTTGAGGAGGAATACATTTACTCTCAGAGTAACCCTTACATAAAATATCTTAGGCACTACATCAGGTATGTCGATGACGTCCTAATTGTGTGGGAAGGCAGCACGGAGGGCTTCAGCGAGTTTGTTGAGTTCTTAAATAATAACACTTATAACATGGTTTTCACTTCAGTGTTCGGGGATAATTCCCTCGAATTCTTGGACGTGAAACTAGATTTAATTGATAATGTCTTAACTAGATCTGTACATAAGAAATCTACTGCAACAAACTCGCTGCTGCATTACCGAAGTGCACATCCCGAACACACAAAGTTGGGCGTCCCCTTCAGTCAATTCTTGCGGTTTCGCCGCATCAATAATCTGACTGAGAAGTTTGAAACACAAGCTGACAGCTTGGAACTTGACCTCTCACGTAGGGGATATCCAGCTGGAGTATTGAAGAAAGCTAGAGAAAGAGCCCGCACTCATGTCCTTGGCAGGAGTGCCAATACTTCAGACATTAACTCCGCCCCCAAATCTAGACAGTTTTATATCAATTTTAAACACGGCCCTATGTTTGGTAAAATAATGGCCGCCATTAAACGGCACTGGCACGTAATAGAAACTGATAAGACCCTCGCTAAAATAGCTCCAGTATCTGTTGTCACCTATAGGAGGTGCAAAAATTTGGGGGATTTGCTAGTCCAAAAAAGACTATCAGCAATGGATAGAAGTAAGACCTGGTTGGGAGCGACTCGACCAAAGGGCAATTTCAAGTGCGGTCATTGCAATTGGTGCCCTCAGCTTGCTACAGGAGGTGTTGTTGAACTTGGGGGCCGTATGATTAAACTTAAATCATTTTTTAATTGTCGCACCAAGTGGGTGGTTTACGCCATTTGGTGTCCCTGTAAAAGGTTTTACATAGGGAAGACCATTAGGTCTATGTTTATTAGAGCAAGAGAACATTTTGGCTCTATAATGAAAAGTAAAGGGTCTCCAAGACTCATTCAACACGTTGTCAACCATCACGGCGGAGACGCCAGGTTGCTGTTTTTTGCTGGGATTAATAAGTTACCCCCGTCGAAATATGGGGGGATCAACACAAACGACTTCTACAGCTTGAGGCCAGGTGGATTCTGGAACTTAATGCCCAGGGCCCCCTAGACCTCAATGACAAGCTTGATATGGCCGTGTTCTTATGAAATAATTCTGTAGGTTCAGGCTGCTGGATGTCCTTTCAATCATAATATAGGTTGGTCATGTCCTTTTTCTGTATGTAAATATGTATAATATACTGCCTTTTTTTATCTTCCTCCTCTGTGTCTCCTCCTGGGGTGTCCGCTGGCGGTCGGTCCGGGTAGGCTTCATCCGGGTCACATTTTTTTGGGCGGTTATACGTGTGTGTTAGCTGGGTGTCCTTTTCCCCTATTTGAGGTTATGTTGATTAGGGGAATAGTGAGTATTTACAGGTTATTATTATTATTTGGACATTTTTCCTTTGTTTTAGGTAGAGTTATGGTGAGGTTAGGAATAGAAGATCATAGGTTTAGTGGGACACAGTTGTTTTGTGATTGGCTTTGCCTGCATTACTTGATGCGAGGGGTTAATTCTAAGCCCTGCTTTTTATTCCTCCTCTATTAGTATCTTCGTTACCTAGCAATGCTTTGTACGCCTCTCCCTGCTCACACTTTGTTGCTGGGATGCGCTGGCCAGCGCGCATGCACTCTGCAGGTCTGTGAGTTAGACCTATTATAGAGCGAGCCCAGTACAGTCACTTGCTCTGCCCACGTGACCCGGAAGTTGACACTTCTGGACGCTGCTGCCCGCGGCCCCACAGGGCTTAGTAAGTAATAAGATGTTAACTCTGTTCTATATGATCCTTTGTTTTATGTTTTTTGATGTGTGTATGTTCCATTTTAATACCTGCACTGCACTTTGTATGTGTTTTATGGCCGGACTTTGACATCACGTGGGCGGTCCTGCCCCTCCTATATAAGGTTGGGGCGGGCAAGTCTGACCATCAGTGACCCGTAGAAGGGTGAGAGCCCGAAACGGTGCCGTCGTCACCCCGGGACCCCCTCCCTGCAGTTTGTTATGCAAACCCTACATTAAAAGACACAGCTGTTTGAAGCCCCGGTGAGTGCCGTGTTTTTCTATTTTTTCCTGGGATTCTGCTTTTGTCTTCACTGGCATCCCGGGTGAATGCTGGGTCTCTTGTCCTGTTCTGCCTCCTAATGTGGAGTTCCCCACTGGTGGTGCACTCATTCATTCTGTGAAGTTTTTTATTATATCAGTTAGTCTACTCAAACCACCCCAGATTTAATTGTAAAATCAAAGATTGAGCTTGCAAAGATGGATACTGAAGAAACTGCAAATCTCAAGTCATGTAATGGCCTGCCATAGTATTATTCTTTATGAAAACAAATGTAATACATTATTCAGAAAAGTTGCTTTAAAATATAGTTAAACTTTTACTTTTCTTACATTGCATCGGCATACATTTTATCCTTATACTAGAAATGACTGAATCCACCAAGATTTGAATTCAGCAGATTGGTCGAATTAGGCAGGAACTTGGTTTCCAATTGAAGCTATTTAAAGTGTAACTGTCATCAGATATGGGTGTTTTAAATTATGCTGCATTTTAAGAAGGTGGCTATTATTCACTAACTGCTCCTGTACACCGAATAAATGACTTTTAAAAACTTCCCGCCCCACATTATAATTACCTGTTTCCAGTCTGACAGGTTGGATTGCAGCTTGGTCCGTCCCGCCGCTCTTCGCAATCCAACAGCCTCTTCATCTGAGTGATATCCGACTTGTGCACCTTATTTGAATCGGGCAGGTGCAGAATAGTTTTAGGCTCTGCCCGCAGTTTAGCAGAGCACAGTGCGAAGGGTGAATCCAGAGACACCGCTGTACAGGCGCACAATTTGGATATCACTCAGAAGAAGAGCCTGTTGGACAGTGAGGAGAGACAGGACGGACAGCAAGGAGAAGTGGGATAGATGGCGAAGAGAGGCAGGACAGAAAGAGCTGCAATGATTCCTATAAGACTGGAAACAGGTAATTGTAATACAAGGTGGGAAGTTTTACAAACTTATTTATTTGGTATATGAGGTCAGTCGGGGCATAATAGCCACCTTCCTAAAATGCAGCATAGATACTGCTGTAGGTGGTGCTCTTATTTTAAAACACTCAAATCTGGTGACAGGCTCACTTTAAAGCAAATCAAATATCCATTATTATTTAGATGCTAGAGCATGAGAAACAAAAGATGTAAAAGTATAATGCACACCTTGTCCCTCACCTGTTCAACGCCATCAATTCTTTCTTCCTTCCTCAGGCATGCATTGTCCTCTTTGGCCTTTTTTACTCTCTTAACCTATGATATCTGAGACCAATTCTGAATAATTCATATTTAGGAGAATCCAAATTTTGGGGAAATTTTAAAGCAATTACATTTTACCCTTAACAAATCCTTCACTCTACGTAAAACCAATTAAATATTATTTTTCCCTTCCAGACGTTGTACGTTCAATGTTGGATCTATATTAATATTGCTGGCTCATTATCTGACAGAGTAGATCGGTAAAAATAATAAAAATTAATCTTGACCTAAAGGAAGAAGAAGTAATAGCAGATTCGATTATCAGATTATCAGCATTTAAGAAAGGGCTGAATGCTTTTCTCAAAACAAATAGTATTCGGGTTTATAAATAACCCAGACATATGTAAATATATAAGAGCTTTGGAATAGGAGTCTATAGGTGACAGATATCCAAAGAATGCATTTGTCAGATATGTTTTTTTTAGATGGCAAAAACCTGGCACTTTATCAGAAGAGTGTAGACTTTTTATATCCATTGTATCTATTACTAGAGGACATAATTGTAACAACACCTATTTTTAATGTATACTTTTTTATGCCTAGGGTATGATTGTTTGAAACAGCAGTCACGTGCACTTTTCGAAACAATACCCAGAAATAAGACATACAGATAGTAGACATGAGCAAAATCCGAACTGTAAAGTTTGAGGTTCATACCGAACAACAGATGTCTGGAGCTCGAACTGGAACATGGACTAAAAAAAGCACTGTATCCGAGTTCGGTGTTTGGGTACAGTTTGTATGTTAATAAAGTTTGTTTAAAGCTTTATTGCATGAGGAAGATGACTGTATGCTGATGTGAACAAAAAATATACAGTACAGACCAAGCAAAAGTTTGGACACATTTTCTTATTCAAAGAGTTTTCTGTATTTTCATGACTATGAAAATTGTAGATTCACACTGAAGGCATCAAAACTATGAATTAACACATGTGGAATTATATACTTAACAAAAAAGTGTGAAACAATGAAAAATATGTCTTATATTCTAGGTTCTTCAAAGTAGCCACCTTTTGCTTTGATTACTGCTTTGCACACTCTTGGCATTCTCTTGATGAGCTTCAAGAGTGAATCACCAGAAATGGTCTTCCAACAGTCTTGAAGGAGTTCCCAGAGATGCTTAGCACTTGTTGGCTCAATACGCTGTCAAAAATGCTGCAATTCTTGATCTTGTGCACATACCTAAGAAATATCAATAAAAAAAACTAAACTCTTCCATTTAAATGGACTTTCAAGTTTAACAAATATATAATTATATTATGTCTTACTTAAATTTAAATCTAATAATGATTTCTCTTGAAATAATACCAATATCTTCTCATTTCATGAAGTGTACGTTTTTGTAGTTTTTGAAGTAATACTAACAATGTTTTACAATACATGTTGTTGTGGGACCCGCTCTCTGAAAATAATACCATGCTCTGTCTTTTTCCACATGAATGAAATAAAATGATTTTGACACCTGTTCCACTTGTCTGGTTCTAAAAAAAAAGTATTTGATTTCGAAAAGGGATATCAATTTGGACCCTGAGGAGATACACTGCAACTAAAACTTGTTAGTAAGTTTTCTCTCAAATTATTGGTGTTATATAATACCGTAGTGGGCAAAAGTTTACAGATTGGCAGCCTGTCTGATTTTATTCGACAGCAAAGTCAATACATGTCAAGTAGAACTCAACTTGAGTACAATATTTACCTGGTCAATTTCATAGTCCAGAAGAGAAGGATTTAAATTATTCTAAGTTTGCCAATGCAGCACATATCTAATATTTTCTTTAAAATTTATTTGGATCATAAGCCAGCTTCATTTTTTTCCATTGTCAGGTGGCTACGACTTTGCAAAGAGTGCTGACAGTGCGATTGGTGACTTTGAAATTCTTTCTTTACTGAATATGCACTATCCAGCTGCAATATTGGTATATTTTGTGCTTCTTCTGCTGGACAGTGTATACCGCTGCCAAGGTGATTATATTTTTGGTAATGTATCTTAGATCTTGGCAGGCCTGGCCAACAGACCAATTTAATCTTGTCCATAATACTTCATTAAAATCTTCACCTTTGTCAGTTCTAGGTTTCTGATGCACTAGTTCTGTGTTTTGGTCCTCCATTTCACATTTAGTCATCCACACACAGGTCCCAATACAGACAGGAACTGGTCCTGCTCTGCCCCTGTCCACTTTGAGGCCTGGGTGCCACATTGTGAGGTTGATTACTAGAGCTAGGGACCATCCAGATGGGTTACACCTTTTGGCAATGGGATGGCTTATATGCCTTTTTGATCAAAATGGTGGTGACTAAGTATGGCCAGGGTCACACATGGAGCCGTTTTTGCCTAGGATCCGTTTTTGGGATCTTTTTAGGTATTTTTTTCTAAGTCCACTAACGCATATGTGTTAATGCATATGTCAATGCGTTTTTGGGTGCATTAAAAAAGCCTGCTTTTTTTAACAAGGGCCCCTATGGGAATGAATCCGTTAATGCATGGCACATATAAGCACCATGCGTTAACGCATATGCGTTTTTGGTGAAAAAATGACTAAGTCCAAAAAACGGCCAGGACCTCAGGAGACACTATTGGCACACTAAATTTAACGGATCCATTTTTCTAAAGCCTCAAAAAAGCGGATTGCCATGTGTGACCCTGGCCAATCCTATTGTATGTTTCTTTATTTGTGTTGGTTACTGCTCACACACTGCTGCATGCCTACACTTTGCATTTAATCAGGCTTTGTTGATGACCACAGTGTGGATATGGGCCTACATATTATACTTATAGTTAAAATTATGCTAGTCCTCGTTTTTGGTTGATCCTGATATCTGACCCCATGTGCTTTTACTACTAGTTATGTCTAAGGCCAGGTTCACACCATGGCACAATCCGATTAGGGGCTGTCAAGGGTGAACCTGACAGCCCTGGACCGGATTTGCAAACAGAACCTGAGGGCTTACATGCCCTCCGGTCCTGTTTGTAGCTGGATGCAGCCGAGCACAGCTGTCCTCTGCGAAATGGTGCTGAACCGCTTCACAGGGAACAGCTCCCTAGTGCTGAAGTTCAGCGTAGCTCACGCTGACCTTCTGTTGCCAGTGTCCGGTTCCCGGATCCTCCCAGATTGGGGCAATCTGGCCCAATAGACACCCATATTAGGGAGTGCCGGATTGCCCCGGATCCGGGAGGATCCAATTTGGGAGATTTTTTTCCCTGGACACAAAAATGCTGCAAGCACATTTTTGTGTCCAGGAGAAAAATCTGAATACACCCGGACCCTCCTGGACAGATGGAAACCAGATGGCAGATAGCTGCCATCCAGCTCTATCTGGCCCCATAGCATACTATGGGGCCAAAATCTGATCTGGGGCTGTCAGTTTCACATCGGACAGCCCCAGATCAGATTGTGCTGTGGTGTGAACCCGGCCTTACACAATACTTTGAAAAATGTACTCATACCCCATGAACGTTTCCCCATTTTTTCCTGTTACACCCATAAACTTAAATGTATTTTATTACTTGATTGGGATTTTATGTAATATACACAAAGTAACAAGTATTTGTGAAGTATAAAGAAAATGATACATGGTTTTCTAAATATTGAATCATTATTTTGTAGGACCATCCATCGCTGCAATTACTGCTTGAAGTTTTTTGGGGATGTCTTTACCAACTCTGCATATCTACTGGTAGAGGCTGAATTTTTTATCCATTCTTCTTCTCAAATAGCTCTAGCTCAGTGAGATTGGATGGAAAAACTCTATGAGCAGCAATTTTGAAATTTTATCACAGATTCTCAATGGTATTTAGTTTGGACTTTGGCTGGGCCATTCATACACATGAATCTGCTTTGATCCAAACCATTCCAATGTAGCTCAGTCACAGCCTCTATCTGGATTAAAACCTCCAATTTTATGGGCGAGTTGAAACCTGCTACCAGAGAACGATAGCATAAAGGGCTACGAGTGGTGAGTAGGGATGGGCGAATCTACTCGCTAGGACTCGTTACTCGGCGAGTAGTAAGGGACTCGCAGGACTCGGTACTCTGCGAGTTTCCCAGTGATTACTCGCACGAGTCCAATGCAAATCAATATCAATCCTAGTTTTGTCAGAAACGCTGACAAAACTAGGATTGCTATTGTTTGCATTAGACTCGGCTACTGTGCCAGTGATAGCAGGGAAACTCGCAAAGTAACTGCTGTTTCTTTGCGAGCCGAGTCCAGATGTCTTCTCTGTGCAGCTCCAGGGTCCTAGAGCCCGCCTGCTCACAGAGATGATGTAGCAGTGCTGAGATTGTTCTCAGTCTGCTCATTCCCTGTGCATAGACATCTATATTTATGCACAGGGGATGTAGCAGAGAGGACATCGCGTTTTGGACTGCGTCGGACGGAAGAGGATTTTTTTAATTAAAGATGGACTCCGTAATGGCTTTTTTTTTATTTCAAATAAAAAATTTTCTCTGTGTTGTGTTTTTTTAACCCTTTATTGGAGATTCTTAGTGGCTGGGTCAAACGTGGCCTGACATTAACAATCTCGGGCTTAATACCAGCTTGTATAGCAAAGCTGGTATTAACCCCTTTATTACCCAGCGTGCTACCACCACCAGGGCCGCTGGAAGAGTGGGGTTCAGCGCCAGAGGATGGCGCTTCAATGAACGCGCCATCTTCTGGGGCAGCTGCGGGCTGCAATTTGCAGCGGGGGGTGCCCAGAAAGCTTGGGCATCCCTGCGCTGCGGATTCCAGCCCCCAGCTGCTTAGCTGTACCTGGCTAGATATAGAAATTGCGCGGAGCCCCACGCATTTTTTTTTTTATTATTTAATGAATTTCAGAGTCAGAGTCTCAGAGTCAGAGTCTCAGAGTCGGAGTCTCCTCAGAGTCAGAGTCTCAGAGTCGGAGTCTCAGAGTCGGAGTCGCCTCAGAGTCGGAGTCGCCTCGGAGTCGGAGTCGTCTCGGAGTCGGAGTCGTCTCGGAGTCGGAGTCGGAGTCGTCTCGGAGTCTGAGTCGTCTCGGAGTCGGAGTCGTCTCGGAGTCGGAGTCGAGTCGGAGTCGGAGTCGTCTCGGAGTCGGAGTCGTCTCAGAGTCGGAGTCGGAGTCGTCTCGGAGTCGGAGTCGTCTCGGAGTCAGGGTCGGAGTCGTCTCGGAGTCGTCTCGGAGTCGGAGTCGTCTCGGAGTCGGAGTCGTCTCGGAGTCGGAGTCGTCTCGGAGTCGGAGTCGGAGTCGTCTCGGAGTCGGAGTCGTCTCGGAGTCGAGTCGGAGTCGGAGTCGTCTCGGAGTCGGAGTCGTCTCGGAGTCGAGTCGGTCTCGGAGTCGTCTCGGAGTCGGAGTCGTCTCGGAGTCAAAAAAATGCGTGGGGCTCCGCGCAATTTCTATGTCTAGCCACGTACAGCTAAGCAGCTGGGGGCTGGAATCCGCAGCGCAGGGATGCCCAAGCTTTCTGGGCACCCCCCGCTGCAAATTGCAGCCCGCAGCCGCCCCAGAAGATGGCGCGTTCATTGAAGCGCCATCCTCTGGCGCTGAACCCGCTCTTCCAGCGGCCCTGGTGGCGGGTGGCACGCTGGGTAATAGAGGTTAGGGCCAGCTTTGTATTATCAGCTGGCCCTAAGCCCGAAATTTATGGCGGTCACGCCAATATTAGACATGACCGCCATGAATTTCTATTAAATTGTTTTAAAAAAAACACAACACAGAGAAATTTTTTTATTAGAAAAAAAAAAAAAGCCATTAGGGACTCCATCTTTAATTAAAAAAATCCTCTTCCGTCCGACGCAGTCCAAAACGCGATGTCCTCTCTGCTCATCCCTGTGCATAGATATAGATGTCTGTACACAGGGAATGAGCAGACTGAGAACAATCTCAGCACTGCTACATCAGGCAGCAGGGGGGCTCTAGGACCCTGGAGCTTCATAGAGCAGACAGGACTCTTATCTGTGCGAGTTTCCCAGCGATTACAGTTGTAAAGTAAACGAGTCCAATGCAAATAAATGACAAAACTAGGATTGCTTCAGGCTGAAGCTTCCGAGACACATCTGCGATTTGTAAATCTCACACTACTCGCTATTACTCGCTTCCCCATTCATTAACATTGGACTCGCTAGACTCGCAACGAGTAGCGAGTCCTGGGCTCGGAATCGCTAGAGTCAAGCGATTCCGAGTAATTTAGGATTCGTCCATCACTAGTGGTGAGCAAAGGTGCACTACATAAGATGTGATGGGAACCAGCTCACACACCAGGGTGTTAGTAAACATTTTTTAATTTTAGACTACGTTCACACATTGCGTATTTTGCCGCGTTTTTTTTACGCGCGCTTTTCAAAATACGCAATGTGCCTTTTGTCTGCCTGCAAAGTGAATGGGAAATTCACTTTGCAGTGCAGACATTGCGTAAAAATACGCACTGCGTTTTCCGGGAGAAAGCGCAGCTCTGTAAACAATTGATATGTCAATTGTTTACGCAGCTACTTCTGTGTATTCTCCCAGAGGGGAGGAAGAATCCTGCTTCCTCCTCCCCTCTGTGACAGCTGTGGCCGTCCAATAGATTTCACAGTGTATTAATATACACTGCAAAATCTAAATTAAACAAAAGCAAGTGAATGAAAAATAAAAAGAATGAATACTTCACCTGTCCGACGCCTTCTCCCGCTGTCTGGTGCCTTCTGCCGCTATCCGGTCTCCGGTTGTAAGTGAGATCTCTTCTGACAAGACCTGTGGTGATGTCAGAGGGGCGTTCCCGGGCACTCGCGGTCATGTGATACATATCACATGACCGCGAACAGCCAATCAGCGCTGGGAACGCCCCAGGAACGCCCCCCCTCTGACGTCACCACAGGTCTTCTCAGTACACCTCTCACTTGGAACCGGAGACCGGAGAGCGGCAGAAGGCACCAGACAGCGGGAGAAGGCGTCGGACAGGTGAAGTATTCATTCTTTTTTATTTTCCATACATTTGCCTCTGTTTAATTTAGATTTCACAGTGTATATTAATACACTGTGAAATCTAATGGGGCTGTCACAGAGGGGAGGAGGAAGCAGGATTTTTCCTCCCCTCTGTCACATCACTGCGCTTTCTGGAGTAAAGAAAGCGCAGTGTGTGAAAGCCCCTGCGTATTTTGTTGCGCTTTTTTGCGCGGGCCGAAAAATGCGGCAAAAAACGCGCGCAAAAAAGCGCAGCAAAATACGCAAATGTGTGAACGTAGCCTTAAAGAAATTTTTCTGAATAAAGCTTAAAGAATTTTTATTAACACCTTGGTATTAGTGATGGGCGAATCCTAAATTACTCGGAATCGCTTGACTCTAGCGAGTCCGAGCACAGGACTCGCTACTCGTTGCGAGTCTAGCGAGTCCAATGTTAATGAATGGGGAAGCGAGTAATAGCGAGTAGTGTGAGATTTACAAATCGCAGATGTGTCTCGGAAGCTTCAGCCTGAAGCAATCCTAGTTTTGTCATTTATTTGCATTGGACTCATTTACTTTGCAACTGTAATCGCTGGGAAACTCGCACAGATAAGAGTCTGGCTGTCTGCTCAGTGTGCTGGCTGCCATGTAGCAGAGCTGAGATTGTTCTCAGTCTGCTCATTCCCTGTGCATAGACATCTATATCTATGCACAGGGGATGTAGCAGAGAGGACATCGCGTTTTGGACTGCGTCGGACGGAAGAGGATTTATTTAATTAAAGAGCGAGTCTCTAATGGCTTTTTTTTTTATTTCTAATAAAAAATTTTCTCTGTGTTGTGTTTTTTTTTAAACAATTTAATAGAAATTCATGGCGGTCATGTCTAATATTGGCGTGACCGCCATAAATTTCGGGCTTAGGGCCAGCTGATAATACAAAGCTGGCCCTAACCTCTTTATTACCCAGCGTGCCACGGCCACCAGGGCCGCTGGAAGAGCGGGGTTCAGCGCCAGAGGATGGCGCTTCAATGAACGCGCCATCTTCTGGGGCGGCTGCGGGGCTGCAATTTGCAGCGGGGGGTGCCCAGAAAGCTTGGGCATACCTGCGCTGCGGATTCCAGCCCCCAGCTGCTTAGCTGTACCTGGCTAGACATAGAAATTGCGCGGAGCCCCACGCATTTGTTTTTAATTATTTCATGAAATTCTGAGACTCTGACTCTGAGACTCTGACTCTGAGACTCTGACTCTGAGATTCTGACTCTGAGACTCTGACTCTGAAATTCATGAAATAATAAAAAAAAAATGCGTGGGGCTCCGCGCAATTTCTATGTCTAGCCAGGTACAGCTAAGCAGCTGGGGGCTGGAATCCGCAGCGCAGGGATGCCCAAGCTTTCTGGGCACCCCCCGCTGCAAATTGCAGCCCGCAGCCGCCCCAGAAGATGGCGCGTTCATTGAAGCGCCATCCTCTGGCGCTGAACCCCGCTCTTCTAGCGGCCCTGGTGGCGGTGGCACGCTGGGTAATAAAGGGGTTAATACCAGCTTTGTTATACAAGCTGGTAATATAGTAACATAGTAACATAGTTTTTAAGGTTGAAGGAAGACTTTAAGTCCATCTAGTTCAACCCATAGCCTAACATGTTGATCCAGAGGAAGGCAAAAAAAAACCCATGTGGCAACACTAGCTCCACATTGGGTGAAAAAATTCCTTCCTGACTCCAGATACGGCAATCAGACTAATTCCCTGGATCAACGCCCTATCAAAGAATCTAGTATATATAACTGGTAATATTATAGTTTTCAAGAAAGGCATCCAGGCCCTTCTTAAATGTTAGTAGTGAGTCACTCATTACAACATCATGTGGCAGAGAGTTCCATAGTCTCACTGCTCTTACAGTAAAGAATCCGCGTCTGTGATTATGATTAAACCTTCTTTCCTCCAGACATAGAGGATGCCCCCTTGTCTAAGTCTCAGGCCTAAGAGTAAAGAGATCATTAGAAAGGTCTCTGTACTGCCCCTCATATATTTATACATTATTATAAGATCACCCTCAGCCTTCGTTTTTCCAAGCTAAATAACCCCAAGTTTAATAATCTGTCTTGGTATTGCAGACCGCTTAGTCCTCTAATGACTTTTGTCGCTCTTCTCTGGACCCGCTCTAGTTCAGCTATGTCTTTCTTATACACCGGAGACCAGAATTGTACACAGTATTCTAAGTGTGGTCGCACTAGTGACTTGTATAGAGGTAAAATTATGTTCTCCTCATGAGCATCTATGCCTCTTTTAATGCATCCCATTATTTTATTTGCCTTTGCAGCAGCTGCCTGACACTGGCCACTAAATGTGAGTTTGTCATCTACCCATACACCCAGGTCTTTTTCAGTGACAGTTTTGCCCAGTGTTTTACAATTAAGCACATAATTATACCTTTTGTTTCCTCTGCCCAAGTGCATGACTTTACATTTATCCCCATTAAATCGCATTTGCCATTTAGCAGCCCAAGCTTCTAGTTTACATAAATCCTCCTGTAATATAAAATTGTCCTCCTCTGTATTGATTACCCTGCAGAGTTTAGTGTCATCTGCAAATATTGAGATTCTACTCTGTATGCCCCCTACAAGGTCATTAATAAATATATTAAATAGAAGCGGGCCCAACACTGACCCCTGTGGTACCCCACTGTTAACTGTGACCCATTCTGAGTGTGTTCCATTAATAACCACCCTTTGTTTCCTATCACTAAGCCAGTTCTTAACCCACTTACACATATTTTCCCCTATCCCCATTGCCCTCATTTTATGTATCAACCTTTTGTGTGGCACCGTATCAAAAGCTTTTGAAAAGTCCATATACACCACATCCACTGCATTTCCTTGGTCCAGTCCAGAACTTACTTCTTCATAGAAGCTTATTAGATTAGTTTGACAGGAACGGTCCCTCGTAAAACCATGTTGATAATGGGTCATGAGGTTATTTTTGTTCAGATACTCCAGTATAGCATCTCTTAGAAAACCCTCTAGGATTTTACCCACAGTAGAGGTTAAGCTTACTGGCCTATAATTTCCAAGTTCAGTTTTTGTCCCCTTTTTGAATATTGGCACCACATTTGCTATACGCCAGTCCTGTGGTACAGACCCTGTTTTTATGGAATCTTTAAATATTAAAAATAATGGTCTATCTATGACAGTACTTAATTCCTGCAGCACTCTGGGGTGTATCCCATCCGGGCCCGGTGATTTGTCAATTTTAGTGATTTTTAGACGATGCCGTACTTCCTCTTGGGTTAAGCAGGTGACATTTAATTGAGACTTTTTGTTATCCCTGATCATATTGTCTGTCATGGGATTTTCTTGTGTAAATACTGTTGAAAAAAAGTCATTTAGCATATTGGCTTTTTCCTCATCCTCATCCACCATTTCACCCAGACTATTTTTAAAGGGGCCAACACCATCATTTTTTAGTTTCTTACTATTTATGTAGTTAAAAAATATTTTGGGATTCTTTTTACTTTCTCTGGCAATGAGTCTCTCTGTCTCAATCTTTGCTGCCTTGATTTGCTTTTTACAAATGTTATTTAATTTTCTGTATTTATTTAATGCTTCATCACTACCTACTTGCTTTAATTCCCTAAATGCTTTCTTTCTGTCACATATTGCACTTCTTACCGCTTTATTTAGCCATAGTGGTTTCCTCCTATTTCTAGCATGCTTATTCCCATAGGGTATATATTGTGCACAGGTCCTATTCAGGATGCTAATAAACATCTCCCATTTGTGTTGTGTACTTTTATGTCTCAGGACATCGTCCCAGTTTATTGCACTAAGATCATCTCTCAACCGTTGGAAATTTGCCTTCCTGAAGTTTAGTGTCCTTGTGGCCCCTCTACTACACGTCTTAGTAAAGGATACTTGAAAGCTTATTAAGTTATGATCACTATTACCCAAGTGACCTCCAACCCGTATATTTGATATGCGGTCTGGCCTGTTGGTTAATATTAGGTCCAGCAGTGCCCCCCTTCTTGTTGGGTCCTGAACCAGTTGTGAAAGGTAATTGTCTCTCATAGTTTTCAAAAACTTATTACCTTTGCTGGAACTGCAGGTTTCTGATCCCCAATGTATTTCAGGGTAGTTGAAGTCCCCATAATAATGACTTCTCCCTGATTCGCTGCTTCATCTATTTGCTTTATGAGGATATTCTCCTCCACTTCCATTATTGTTGGAGACTTATAACAAACCCCTATCAGTAATTTATTATTTTTTCCCCCTCCCCTTATCTCCACCCACAGGGACTCTACATTTCCATTAGATTCACCTATATTATCACGCAGGATGGGTTTTAAGGATGATTTTACGTATAAACATACACCTCCTCCTCGCCTATTTGTACGGTTATTTCTGAACAGACAATAGCCCTGTAAATTAACAGCCCAGTCATGGCTCTCGTCCAGCCAAGTCTCCGAAATCCCACCATGTCATAATTATTTTCCAACAAAATCAATTCTAATTCCTCCATTTTGTTGGTGAGGCTTCTGGCATTAGTGAACATGCACTTTATGCATCTCTCTTTACCTCTCTTCCTTCCTACTAGATTGTCTGTTCTAACCCCACCCCCCATGCCACCCCCAATTTTATTACTTGTGCCCAGGTTACTGTTTACACTATCTTCCCCTCCTATACAATGAATACCCTCCCCCCCAATCCCTAGTTTAAACACTCCTCCAACCTTCTAGCCATTTTCTCCCCCAGCACAGCTGCACCCTCCCCATTGAGGTGCAGCCCGTCCCTAGCATAGAACCTGTAGCCAACAGAGAAGTCGGCCCAGTTCTCCAGGAACCCAGACCCCTCCTTTCTACACCAATTCCTGAGCCACTTATTTATCTCCCTAATCTCCCGTTGCCTCTCTGGTGTGGCACGTGGTACAGGCAGTATTTCAGAGAATACTACCTTGGAGGTATTAAGCCCGAGATTCTTAATGTCAGGCCACATTTGACCCAGCCACTAAGAATCTCCAATAAAGGGTTAAAAAAACACAGAGAAAATTTTTTATTTGAAATAAAAAAAAAAGCCATTAGGGACTCCATCTTTAATTAAAAAAATCCTCTTCCGTCCGACGTAGTCCAAAACGCGATGTCCTCTCTGCTACATCCCCTGTGCATAGATATAGATGTCTATGCACAGGGAATGAGCAGACTGAGAACAATCTCAGCTCTGCTACATCATCTCTGTGAGCAGGCAGGCTCTAGGACCCTGGAGCTGCACAGAGAAGACAGCTGGACTCGGCTCGCAATGTAACAGCAGTTATTTGCGAGTTTCCCTGCTATCACTGACACAGTAGCGAGTTTCCCTGCTATCACTGGCACAGTAGCCGAGTCTAATGCAAACAATGGCAATCCTAGTTTTGTCAGCGTTTGCTATTGATTTGCATTGGACTCGTGCGAGTAAACGCTTGGAAACTCGCAGAGTACCGAGTCCTGCGAGTCCCTTACTACTCGCCGAGTAACGAGTCCTAGCGAGTAGATTCGCCCATCCCTACTTGGTATGTGAACTGGATGCAATTAGGTCTTGTCAAGGTTAAAACACTGTGCAGCAGTGGGATTCCTGTGCTCCCGTCCAGAACCGGAACTTCGCCTGAGGGGTGAGTTGATATTTCATTACTTACATAAGGTGTGATGCCATAATCTAAATTGGAAAAAATCTGTGGCACTCAATCCTGTCAGTGTGCACACCCTTAGAAGTGCACCTTACCCTGTCCCTATTGGTGGTTTATCAATTATTTTCTATTATATGTCTTAGCAAAGTGCCCTTTTTTTGAGTCACAATTTATCATGTTCAACATTGCACATGTGCACATGTGCACATTGACAGGATTGAGTGCCGCCAATTTTATCTAACTTAGATTATGGGATTATGGGATCACACCCATACACATATAGCATACCTTTCCCCATCCCTATTAGACAGTGATGCTATTGTTCTCTCTCACAAAAAAGGGGATTTTTAACCAAGATAGAGGCTGTCACTGAGCGTTAGGAACCCAGTATAAGAGACACGTCTTGACGAGGCTACTGGGTGGTTTATTGATATGGCCATATTTATAAAGCTAAGTATCTCAATTTTTTTACCTTTCTTTCTCAGCTGAAATATTGCTCTAATTTTCTATTATATGTATTTGCAGAGTGCAGTTATTTTTGGTATGACTGTGTTGTCATTGCCTTCCTATTGTGTCCTTTTCCTAATATGTGGAGCCCACTGGGACGGGGTACTCGGTGCCGGATCGGGGTACTGCTGGGGGATGTCACGGCGGTCCTGGTCCGGACCGCGTCCCGGGCCCGCACAATAAAATGGGGGTTATTTACAGGGGATTTGTCACGAGTGACGCCACCCACTATATGCGGCCAGTAATGGGGCCGTCGCTGCTGCAGAACCTCCGGGGATAATGGGATAGCAGCTTGGATAGAATAGTTCCTGTGGGCAGAACTGGGTTCCCCGGGGCAGTGGTAGTAGTAGTTAAAGTCTGTGAGGATAGTTATTGATGCTGCAGGAGAGTAGGGGTAGCAGTAGAGATGATGAGAGTAGAGGTAATCGCAGTATATGAGGGCAAGTGGGGCTTCAGTATAAGGATCACACACACTCACGGTTTCTGTTGTTTTCCAAGTCTTTACTTGCAGATGGTATATCACACAATATCGTTCACGGAGTCTGTACCAGGTTGCTCCCACCCTGACCGGGTCCTTGGCTTCCTACTTAAGCGCTGTGTGTGGCCCTGCTGCTGCTTGTAGCTGTACTGCTGGCCCTGTCTCTACTCACGGGTACCAATCTGCTGGGCAACTTGAGTCCTCTGTGTCACTGAACCCTCCGTGTTGCTTTGCTATGGTGCTGTGAAGATGGTGGACCTTCACTATGCCTGTGTTTACTGTCCTGTCTGTCTCAGGCACAGCCTCGGATCCGGTATCCGTCTTAAACGCCTTCCCGGGGTCAAGTTTTTGGGGTAACTCTTTATCCCGGGTATGTTCCTCTGTTCCTCTGTCTCCTTTCCTCAGACCTCTCAGGACCTCTACTTCTACTAGACTCTCTTCCTGCTCTAGACTCAAACTAAACTCTCCTCTGAACTGAACTAACTGTCACTCCTGCTCTGTGGTAAACAACTTAGCTCCTCCCACTAGTGCAGGTGCCACCTAAGCTCCTCCCACTTCCTAGTGTAGTGTTGTGTGGGGAGTAAACCTGTGTTGATGTTTCTGTGGCACATTAACCCTTGGGGTGCCACAATTCCCCTTAGTTAAAGACAGTACTCCGGGACTGTGGAACAATAAAGAACAAACAATTAATACAATTAATAGTTACAAAGACTTAAAAGTAAAGAATCACAAAAATCACTAAACTTCAAATACAGTCCAAAATTTCAAAAAGCAGTCCTTCCGGGGGTTTAGTCTTTTGCCTCCGGGCTGATGAATATATGCAAGAAAGTTTATACCACAACCAGTCTGTGGTAGTATGGTCCATAAAAAATAAAATAAAAGGAAAAAGTTTGAAGAATATGCAAGAAGTTGATACAGGATAGTCTCTGTAGGTACTGGGCTTTTTTTTAACGTTGCATTAACTATGTACATTTGTTTACCGGGTTCAATTTATATTTACTCAAATATATTTATATTTTACAGTTAACTTGACCTTTTAATCCCTGTACCTAGCTGGTAACTGACCTCTGGTACTACGCTCGGATCTGCGTAAAACGGGTATACTACTTGCATGTAGCCTATTGGTGCTGGTAGGCATGTACCTATTTGTAGTGTTTGGTACTATGTTAGATGAAGATCTGACTTTAGGACTGGCAAGTTCACTAGGACCAGGAATTTGTTCTTCCCCTACGGGTTCTACTTCCAGTTCTTCAGGTCTTGGGACTTCTTCAGGTAACACAGGTTCTGGTGTTGGTTCCACCATTGAAGCGAATGCAATCATTGGTACGACAACTGCTCCATGGTAATTTGGCCATGTTTTAGGGAAATCTCCTAGTACCGTGTGGAATACTTCTTCTTTTTCTTTAATAGGTTGGACCTGTACGGGTTCTGTTACTTCAGGTGTCTCAGTGTTTCAGGACACATTTTTAGCTGATCACGAGATACGACTTGTGACGTTTTTCCTTCATCTTTGCTTATCAAACAGGTTTTAACATTGTCTAGGATAGATGGTAAGACTGTGTATGGGACGGTTTCCCACTGATTATCCAGTTTGTCAGTGCGTCAAGAGTGCGTCAAGAGAAAGAGAACTTTGTTTACCTTCTTGTAATGGCATTGCTTGAGCATGTTTGTTAAAAGTTTTCTCTTGTCTTGCTCTTGCTTGCTGAAGATTTCTCTCTACACATTCTTGAACTTGTTGATACTGTTTCTGACGTTGGGTATCCCAATCTGATTCTTCTTCTACTTCTGTATCTGGTTTTATGATTCCCATTTCTAGATCAATTGGTAATTTACCGGATCTTGCACGCATAAGGTATGCTGGAGTGCAGTTTGTAGAACTCACGGGTACATGGTTGTATAAGTCTACCAAGTCAGGTAATTTATCTGGCCACTGGTTTCTTTCTGATTCTGGTAAAGTCTTTAACAGTTCAATTACAATATGTTTTGTACATTTGTTTGAGGATGATACGTTATTGTGCGAATCTTCTTGCAGAATTCCTTGAATAGTTCTGATTCAAAAACTGGACCTTGGTCTGCAAGGACTTGTTCTGGGTAACCATGTGGTCTACAGAAATGCGTCTGGAATGCTTTTGCTGCCGTCTTCGCTATCAGATCTTTGACTGGTACCACCACTAAGAAGCGTGAGTAATGGTCCACGATGGTTAAGGCATAGACATAGCCTGACCGGCTTGGTGACAACTTGACTAGCTCGAGTGGCTGCTTGGTTACTATTGGTTAAAGCGGAGCTTTCTGTGGATCCTTCCTTCTGAGGTTGCATGCGGCACATCTTCTGCACCATAGTTCAATGGATTTTCTCATGCCAACCCAATAAAATCTTTCTCTCAGGATCGCTTCTAACTTCTTCCATCCAAAATGACCTGCACCATCATGATAAGCTTCTAAGACCATTTGAGTGGCTCTCTTGGGCACGATTATCTGCCAGACTAGTTCATGCGTTTTAGGATTGGTATACGTTCTGCAGAGCTTCCCTTGATGCAGGAACAACTTGCCTCTATCTTTCCATAGCTGTATAGCTTCAGCTGGGGCATTCTGATCAGGGTTTGCGCCTTGTTGCATAAGCAGTTCTTTCACTAGCTTCACGGCTGGATCATTATCTAGGGCTTCGGCCCATCCGTAGTGTCTTAACGGGTTAAGATTTACTTCCTGCTTTCTTTGGTAGGCGCCGGGTTGATAATCTTGTACCTTTGAATGATGGAAGGCCGGTAGTTCAATCTCTTCCAACTCTTCCAGTTCTTCTTCCATGTCTTTCAGGTGCGGCATCCGTGACAAGGCATCTGTGTTCCCGTTCTTGCGACCTGCTCTGTATTTGATGACAAAGTTGTAATTAGATAGCCGGGCTATCCATCGCTGCTCCAGAGCTCCTAGTTTTGCTGTATCCAGGTGAGTCAACGGGTTGTTATCCATGTAGATGGTGAATTCTGTACCTGCCAAGTAATGTTTAAAACGTTCAGTCACAGCCCAAACTACTGCCAGTAGCTCTAACTTGAAGGAGCTGTAGTTCTCGGGATTTCTTTCTGTAGGCCGGAGCTTCCTACTTGCAAAGACAATAACTCTTTCTTTGCCTCCTTGCATCTGTGATAATACAGCTCCCAGTCCAACGTTGCTGACATCCGTGTATAGAATGAAGGGTTGATGGTAATCAGGGTATGCCAGGATCTCTTCTCCGTCAGTGCACTTTTCAGCTTATTAAAGGAATCTTCTCTTTCCTCATCCCACCGTGTCAGGAAATTACAGGATGAAGTCTTCTTTGATCGTCCTACTAGAATGTCTTGCAGAGCAGCTGCTAGCTTTGTGAATCCTCCGATAAATCTTCTATACTAGCCTACCAGGCCCAGGAATTGCCTCACTTCTTTCACGTTCGTAGGTCTTGGCCAATCCTTATCACTGTGACTTTATCAGGATCCGGTGCTACTCCCTCTGAACTTACGACGTGTCCCAGGTACGGTACCTTTGGTTTGAGAAGGTGACACTTGGATGGCTTGATCTTCATGCCATATTTCGATAGGGCTTCGAACACTTCTGCCAGATCTTGTAGATGTTGCTCATACGTCTTGGAATAGACTATGACGTCATCTAAGTACAGAAGGACAGTTTCAAAGTTCTTGTGTCCTAAGCAGCTCTCCATCAGACGTTGAAAGGTCCCCGGGTGCGTTGCAGAGTCCGAACGGCATACAATTAAACTCACAGAGGCCCATCGGCGTAGTAAACGCTGTCTTCTCCTTGTCAGCCTCGGCCACAGGAACCTGCCAGTACCCACTAGTCAGATCAAGGGTGGAAAAGTAGTTAGCAGATTTCAATGCAGCTAATGACTCCTCAATCCTAGGTAATGGGTATGCGTCCTTATGTGTGATGCGATTAATCTGCCGATAATCTACGCACATTCTCATGGTCCCATCCTTCTTTTTAACTAACACTAGAGGTGCTGCCCAGGGGCTACAACTGTCTCTTATTACCCCTGCAGATTTCATTTCTCTGAGCATGTCTTTGGTGGTTTGGTAGTGAGCTGGTGGTAAGGGTCTATACCTCTCTTTTATAGGCTGATGGTTACCTGTGGGTATAGTGTGCTCTACCCCTTTAATCTGTCCAAAGTCTAACGGGTATTTACTGAATATTTGTTCATATTCCTTCACTACCCGGTATACTCCATGCTTGTGACGGGGAGGTGTAGAACTGGTACCTACATGCAACTTTTGGCACCAATCCTCCAGCTTCTCCTCTGAGCCATTGTCATCCACCTGACATGACGGGTTCAAGAGCTCAGCGGCTGTGATGTTATTGTTATCAACCGTGTACAACTTAGCCATGGTAGCATACTTAGGTAATGTGACCTCATCTTCTCCGCAGTTTAATAGGCGTAATGGCACTCTTCCCTGTGTACGTCAACTACTCCTCTCACTGTGAGTATGGTGGGTCTGCTATCTGAGTACATGGGTTCAACCAGGGCTTGATAGTCTTGCCCCTTAATGCCTATTACGGCTCTACACCAGACCAACATTTCAGTTTTGGGAGGAATTACAATGGGTATTGGATCACTTACTCGTACACTGCCGATCTCACCTCCGGAGATTTCTACCTGTTGCTTCAACATCAGAGCTTTGATCTCTTTGTGCAGAAGCCTCTGTTGTCCAGTTCCGGCAGTCTCGGCGATTTGCTGCAAAACACTTAACACTTCGGAAAAACATTTCTCAATTACATTTATTCCTATCAGCATCACGGGTTCACGTTCTCGCCGGTTAACATCGATGATTATAACACCCTGGTTCTGCAATTCTACCTTCCCAACCTGAATATTCATCTCTCTAAATCCAACCTTTGGTATTACCTGCCCATTACTAGCCAATACCTCAAAGTTAAAGTCATCTGGCGCATTAGTAATGTCTGAATCAGCCCAGTACCTTTTATAAAGAACATGTGGGATGGATGTTATTTGGGACCCGGTATCCAGCAAGGCACTAAAGGGAATGCCATCCAACACAATAGGGATCACCGGTTTTCCTCCCACGAATCTGTCATACCAGGCTGAGGGGCCTTGAGTGTTTATTCCTGGGGAGCGGCCCGCCTGCCCAGGGAATCGTCGTTTAAAGGACACTCACGAGCAAGATGGCCTGGTTTCTGGCAACGACGGCAAATGGGCTGTCCATCTGGTTGGTAGCGATCGCTGGGTCATCCTCTTGCTGCTGTGTATCTCCTGGGCCTCATCCATGGGACATCCTCTCTGCTGGTCGCCAACTCGATCTTGGGTGCAGGCTTTGACTTTCGCAGTTCCTTGATGACCTTGGCCATGGAGATCACGGTGTCTGTCAGGGCATCTAGCTTTTGATTGATTGCGGCATTAGAAATTAGTTCTCCAGTCTCAACAGCAGTTGCTGACATGGCAGATGTCACTGGCGCTGCCGGCTGCTGAGGTGCTGCTGCAGTGTCAAGGACAGTTGGTAGCTCCCGTGGCTCTTCCAGCTGCTGCAAACGGATAGCTCTATCTTTCAGCTCAGTAAATGTCATGTCAGGGTTCTGCAGCAGTATTATGTTAACTGTCCTCGATGGGAAGGGGAATGGAGGCCCTCTATGAATTGGTCAAATAGCATTTTATCAGCTCCCGGGGCTAAAGCAGGTTCTGCCAGCTTAAGGGCTCTGAGTGCTTCCTGCAGGTTCAAGGCAAAGTCTCTGGCACTCTGTTTAGGTTTCTGGTGGCATGCAAAGAACCTCATCTTAGCCCGGGTATCAGCAGCAGATTCAAACGTTGCTTTCAGTCTGGCTGCTAGATGCTCTACAGTGACCTTATCTGTGTCCAGCCAGGACGCAACCTCACGCCGTGCATTGCCCGTTAACTGTCCCATTATCATTCCTACACGCTGGGCTTCAGTGAGGGGATACATCACATAATATTCCTTTATCTTTAGCATAAAGTCAGTTAATGTATTGGGCTCACCGGAGTACTGGGGCAGCCACATTGCCCCTGGAGTATACGGCATCAGGAATGGCATTATGGATGCTGTTCCTTGCGCGCTTCACTGCCGGGTACTATCGCTGGGTCCGGCGCTGCAGCTCCACCGGCTGCTCCGTCGCCGCTTTGTGCATTGGGCTGCGACATCTTGGGCCCCCTTAGTTAATATCCGCCCTCCGTCTTCTGCTTCCGTCCGGATGTCTAACAAAGGTTCCGCTGCACACCAGGGATTCTCTTCCCTTCCAGATAACGTCAGAGCGGTGAGCGGTTTTTCTTCCCGCGCGTCGCGCGCTCTGCAATGGCGGATTCTGAAATTTACAGTATCTGTGGCGCAGTTACAATTCAGCTTGCCGCGCGTCCAGCAATGGTGGCAGATTTAAAACAGTCACTAATCACGGCACACAATGCCCGGTACCGGGCACGGTAGATCCTGTTCGTGACGCCAGGTTGTGGAGCCCACTGGGACGGGGTACTCGGTGCCGGACCGGTGTACTGTTGGGGGATGTCACGGCGGTCCTGGTCCGGACCGTGTCCCGGGCCCGCACAATAAAATGGGGGTTATTTACAGGGGATTTGTCTCGTGATGCCACCCACTATATGCGGCCAGTAATGGGGCCGCCGCTGCTGCAGAACCTCCAGGGATGATGGGATAGCAGCTTGGATAGAATAGTTCCTGTGGGCAGAACTGGGTTCCCCGGGGCAGTGGTAGTAGTAGTTAAAGTCTGTGAGGATAGTTATTGATGCTGCAGGAGAGTAGGGGTAGCAGTAGAGATGATGAGAGTAGAGGTAATCGCAGTATATGAGGGCAAGTGGGGCTTCAGTATAAGGATCACACACACTCACGGTTTCTGTTGTTTTCCAAGTCTTTACTTGCAGATGGTATATCACACAATATCGTCCATGGAGTCTGTACCAAGTTGCTCCCACCCTGACCGGGTCCTTGGCTTCCTACTTAAGCGCTGTGTGTGGCCCTGCTGCTGCTTGTAGCTGTACTGCTGGCCCTGTCTCTACTCACGGGTACCAATCTGCTGGGCAACTTGAGTCCTCTGTGTCACTGACCCCTCCGTGTTGCTTTGCTATGGTACTGTGAAGATGGTGGACCTTCACTATGCCGGTGTTTACTGTCCTGTCTGTCTCAGGCACAGCCTCGGATCCGGTATCCGTCTTAAGCACCTCCCCGGGGTCAAGTTTTTGGGGTAACTCTTTATCCCGGGTATGTTCCTCTGTTCCTCTGTCTCCTTTCCTCAGACCTCTCAGGACCTCTACTTCTACTAGACTCTCTTCCTGCTCTAGACTCAAACTAAACTCTCCTCTGAACTGAACTAACTGTCACTCCTGCTCTGTGGTAAACAACTTAGCTCCTCCCACTAGTGCAGGTGCCACCTAAGCTCCTCCCACTTCCTAGTGTAGTGTTGTGTGGGGAGTAAACCTGTGGTAATGTTTCTGTGGCACATTAACCCTTGGGGTGCCACAAATACACTTAGCTCTCACTGAGTCATAAAATTCCTTTTTTTTCATCTTACTCCAAAAGTCAACAGTTGCTCTGTGGGAACACATTCACAAATGGAATGGCTAGTGCACATTCTGTCCACGGAACCCATCAAAATGTTTGCCACCTTTCCAGGCACAATTTATAAAAAATATTGTAAGAAAAAAAACACACCAATATTCCAACCAAGCTTTGTAACCAATGAAAGTCATAAACTTAGGATCCATTCTCTTCAAGCATAAATAGAACTTCATTCAAAAACAATAGCCAGATGCACAAGATCACATAGTATAGTTATCTAGTATACTACAAAATAGAAAGATCGCTTCATCCCTGGTGGTCAAGGACAATGTATTGCTCAATTAAGTTATTAATTGTTTTTGAAGATATTGATGTCAGCATATTTGGTGGTTTAGCACAGTAACTTATTTTGTAAAGCAAAAGCCCATCCAGTTCAGTCTATTTTCCTGCAATGATGATCCAGTGGAAGGCAAAAATACTCATAAGTCAAAAGTCATTTTGTGGTGCCCCTGAGAGTCCAGTCACCAAAGAGGTACTGCACCTCAGCCAGAGGTGTGGTACCCCCACTCTTGGGTAAGGAGGTGGCACCACTCGGTACCCACACACCCGCATCCAACACCATATAATTCCAGGCCAGGGAATCTGGGTGGACCCTATTAAGGGAGGGCCCATCCCAGGCTGGAGAGGGAACTAGGTAGAAGGTGTGGGTGGAGGAAGTAGATAAGGGTAGGACACCTGGAAGTAGAGAGAACGTAAGGAAAACATCAGTTAGTCAGTAAGGCAGTGAGTCAGTGTGTGGAGAAGTTGGAGAGAGACGTCCTTGGGGACTGGAGTTGTGGAAATGCTCGTCCCAGGGATAGAGAGAGAAGAGTCTGCTCTAGGGAGCAGACAAGACCAAGAAGGGGTCCCAGTGGCACAGGAAGAGGATAACCCACCCGTGGAGCCCGCATCCATGCTGACTGGAGTTGGCTGGAGGGATGAGAATCACAGAAGGGACCGGACCCAGACTAGCGGAGTGACTGTAGGCCTCAACTAGCAAATGGGAGGCTGCGATATCTGTATGTGCCATGGACGAAGCCACACACATTCGCTTAAAAGGCGGCCGCATAGGGCCAAGGGGAGAGAGAAGAAGTTGCCCGACAGGGCCTGAGGGTGTTGGCTTGGGACACTGTGTGTGAGGCACAGGGCAGGAGGGCGAGAGCCAGCGTACAGAGATGACCCAGAAAGGAACACAAGAAGGGGACCCCAGGGAAGTGCTCCCAAGTTATCCGAGAATTGGCTGGAACTCTGACTCAGAGGGCGCAGCAGGGTGGAGGCTTGTCTAAACAGTTAGTAAAAACCTAAAGACTGCACCTTCCTGTGTCCTCCGGATTATTTATGACGTTATCAGTCCTGCACCCCACCGATCTCCATTTCCTACATGAAGTGTATAAACTGCCCTGGAGCCTCCCGCTCTACCCGTGGGGAACAGAAAATCTAGCAGCGTCATCAACGACCCCAGACGATCTGATTGCAGTGTGGGCTATCCATCTCCAATTGCTGAAACCCATGGGTGGCGTTATGTTAAATTCATTATAAAATATCCCTCATTTATGACACAACCAGTACCCCACAGCCATGGTGGAGCATGCCAATTTTTCTTCAAGAAAAATGTAATTTGTGATTCCAAAATGTGGCAGAAGGAATACCAAGATCAAAAACACATTTTGAATAATCTAGTATAGAATTTAATTTTATAACATTCAAGAATAAAAAAAACTACACTCTCTTTGAACTGTTATAGTGATATTTGCACTTTATTCCTCCATCATGTAGATCCTACTGTAACATCACCTATCAGGATCTACTTGCTTATATGATCGGAACACTAAAAAAGATTTCCCTGTTATATTGATTACACTGGTCAACAGCATTTTTGGTGCCAAAGATATTTCATTGAATTTAGGGTAACTTTGGGGTGCTGATTCTGAATATGTCATCAGTTTTGCCAGATTGGCTCAATTTTTTGTGATTTTTCATAAAATGTGTAACAAAAAAGACGTTTTTTGCTACTTTTTTAACGAAGTCTGTTATGTTTCTTCTATGTTTTGTCAGTGTATATTCACCACAAATGTAACAGAATGAGTCTGGATCGTTAAGACAACTTCTTCTTGATGAGTTCATGCTTTTCACTGGACAACAGACAACAACATAAAGTTAGTGCCAAAAACCAAGCTATGAACAAACTTTTAGAACACTAATTAACACAAAACTATATTGAGAACTGCTCAGTTCAAGTACTAATCCAAAGAAATTAATGAGATGATGCGTCGCATTTACGAACAAGTGCTATAAATAAGATACCAAAAATCTCAAAAACTTTGAGCCAATCTGGCAAAACTGATAGCATATTCAGAATCAGCACCCCAAAAATACCCCAAATTCATTAAAATATTTTGGGCACCAGAAAAAAAAATTTTTTTTGTTGACCTGTACTTTCTGTGACTTATAAAGGTACATCTCGATAAATTAAAATATCATCAAAAAGGTAATTTATTTCAGTAATTCAATAAAGTGAAATGCCTGTATTATAATATTATATTAAAAACAGAGTGATCTATTTCAAGTGTTTTTTTCCTGCAAATGTTGATGATTTTGACCTACAGCAAATGAAAAGAACATTAACTCAGAAAATGTGAATAATTAACACAAAACACCTGCAAAGGCTTAATAAGGGTTTAAAATGGTCCCTTACTCTGGATCAGTAGGCTACACAATCATGGGGAAGACTGCTGACTTAACAGATGTCCAGAAGGCAATCACTGACACACTCATGAGGAGGGTAAGTCACAAAAGGTCATTGGAAATCGTGGTCCCAGAGTCTGGAGGAAGGGTGGAGAGGCCACAATCCAAGCTGCTTGAGGTCTAGTGTGAGGTGTCCACAATCAGTGATGGTTTGGGGAGCCATGTCATCTGCTGGTGTAGATCTACTGTGTTTTATCAAGACCAAAGTCAGAGCTGCCGTATACCAGGAAAATTTAGAGCACTTCATGCTTCCCTCTGCCGACAAGCTTTTTGGAGATGGAGATTCCATTTTCCAGCACGACTTGGCACCTGTCCACACTGCCAAAAGTACCAATACCTGGTTTACCAACCACAGTATCACTGTGCTTGATTGGCCAGCAAACTCACCTGACCTAAACCCTGTAGAGAATCTATGGGGTATTGTCAAGAGGAAGATGAGAGACACCAGACCCAACAACAGAGACGAGCTGAAGGCTGCTATCAAAGCAACCTGGGCTTTCATAACAGCTCAGCAGCCACAGGTTGATCATCTCCATGCCACGCCGCATTGATGCAGTATTTCATTCAAAATGAGCCCCGACCAAGTATTGAGTGCATTTACTGTACATACTTTTCTTTAGGCCAATATTTATGAGTTAAAATAATTTTTTTCAGTTGGTCTTATATAATATTCTGATTTTCTGAGATAATGACATTTGTTTTTTTATTGGCTGTAAGCCATAATTATCGAAATTAACAGAAATAAATACTTAAAATAGACCAATGTGTTTCTAATGACTCTATATAATATGTGTTTCACTTTATGTGTTGAATTAAATTATCTTTTTGATGGTATTCTAATTCATTGAGATGCACCTGTGTATATTTTTTTTATATGATTTGTAGCTCATGCACTTTATGGGCTCCTCTATTATCTTTCCTGCCTTGTGCCTCTCTATATACATCTGTGTCCTCCTGTTTAGATTGTGAGCTCCAAGAGAGACAGCATTACTCATGTATGTAAAGTGCTATGGAATTAATAGCGCTATATAAATGAATAAATTATTATTATTATTATTATTATTATTATATGCTTGTTTCCATGGTGACATCTTCCGCCTTTGCCTGCATACTGATTGGAGTGCGTGCTCCTAATCTCATTTGCACACGAGGTGATGTGGCACTACTATGGTAACAGGTGATGTTATGAGAATGAGTGAGGCTAGGGACACATTTGCGCCATGCATTTGTGTAATGGATGCGTTTTTTGACATGGGAGTCTATGGCAAACGCATCTGTTAACGCATGGTACATGTATGTACCAACATTAACGCATGCATCAAAAATGCAAACATGAATGCAAAAGAAAATAATAAATGCATACTTTACCGCATCCATCAAACAGATGCAACCTCCCAAATGCGACCCTAGCCTGATTCCTTATTTTACCCATTATACTGCGGGACGCATGCACTCTATTCTGGAGCTTCTTCCGGTCACATGACTAATTGGCAGGTCCTCAAATAGGCCCTTGTACATGATAAATGCATACTTCTCCTCGAAGAAATGGTTGAAGAGCCTGCAAAACAATTGTAGAGGTCATAGGCTGCACCACTCTCCCCCGAGCATGTACATTTGGTAGACTACATGTTTATCCATTTGATGCCATGTGATTTATATGCTTGGTGTAGTGTATTCTGGTGCTGTATTCTCTAGCATTCTGTTCAATTATGTAACTTGAAGCTCATGGATCCTGATGCGAAAGCTATGATGTGGCCCCCAATATATTGCAAATCTTTAATAGTGTTAGTCTTTTACTATTAGCCAAAGAGACGTTTGGGGCAAACTAGGCACAGGGACCCGGGTGGGACTGCAACCCCTGCACCTATTGTAGTAACACCACTTACCCTGTTTGTATGTATGTTAGTCTTATCTCTTGCTATTAGTATTCTCTTAATAAAGAGTTCACTGCTTTTGCACAATTTAGCTCCTGTCCTCATCCTTTTGTTTCCTAACATTGATGCTTGTAAAATACAATTTAGGTTTGGTAGGTGTTCTTGTGAATCTGTAAATGGCATAATGCTGTGACAACATCGTTCCCAGAAACCATATGTGAGTCAGAAATGCCTGCAGGCATATTCTCCAGGATCTTCCCCTTAAGTTTCATTGCTTTTCCATCCATTTCAATTTTTTCCTCAGGCCCCTTGACCTCTTTGTTGGGTCCAGCAGAAATTTCCCATTGACTTGCATTGAACTCGCTATCAGTACAAATACGCGATTATTACAAATTACTCATTGTGATTCTGCTAAATTTGAGTATTTCATTATTTGCTCATCTCTAACAATGAGTGTATAGCTGAAAAATTGGACTATTAAAACAAGAAGAGTTAAAAATATGTAAACTTTTTTCTAAGGCCCCTTTCACATCAGCGGTAAGTGCTGATCTCGGCAGTTGCGGTGAAAAATACGCATCTGCCGCAATTACCGCATAATGGCTGCACTTGCAGTTCACCTGCGGCAAGCCCCATGCAATGTCTATGGGGTTTGCGGCAGGTGCAGCAAGTGCGGTATAGTTGCGGTTTCGGCACTTGCGGAAAATACGGTTGCAAAAAAAACACTGTCAGCCACGGTTTTTCCTCTGCCGCAGGTGCCGAAACCACACTTGCCGCACCTGCCGCACACTTACCGCAAGCCCCATAGACATTGCATGGGGCTTGCTGCAAGTGAACCGCAAGTGCGGCCGTTATGGGGCAACTGCGGCAGATGCGTTTTTTCACTGCAACTGCCGCGATCAGCGCTTACCGCTGATGTCAAAAGGCCCTATCATGTATAGTTTGCAAGGTAAGCAATTGCATTCCAATGACTGGAACTTTCTTTTGCCTTTTGCAAAAGAAAGAATTTTTTTTTAAAAAGGAAATGCTAAGGGAAGGCAGAGATATTTTGCTTATAGCTTATCACACCTCAGATTCCTGGAATCACACTTTCTCGGACAGACTAGTCTTGGTTTTTGTTTTTATTCCTCAGTAGGAAAAATAGAACTGACTTACTACTGCCATCCTGGTTTGTAGAGGTTCCAGACTAAGGCTGGAGTCACACTACTAGATCACTCATCCAATGATCACATGAAAATACCCAGACTGGCCTTCGGCTTTCCTGACCTGAAAGTGGCAGCTGCATATACATACGTGAAGCTGTCATGCTCAGGTTAGGAGCGCCACAGCCAGTCTGGGCATTGCACTGTGATCCTCATATGTCATATGCGAGTGTGTCCTCAGCCCAAAAAATAAAATGATACAACTAAATTCTCGGGCTGTTAGGAATGGAGTTGTTTTTAACAGATTAATGAATTCAGAGTAAAAAAACTATGCAACCTCTCATATCTCTAACTTCACTTGATGCTATGCAATAAAAAATAACAAAGAGCACACATAAGCAGGACCTGGTGTTCTAAGGGGTTAAGATTATGTTTAAGCCAAAGGGCCACTCACCTCTTGGGGTTGTACATCCCTGCACAAGCCCAGTTTGAGCATGGAGGTGAGGTGACTTGGACATTCATGCCGTGCTGCTCTTCCTGCTGCGATCACGGGACCCGATCACGTAACCACGGATAGGCATCACAGGAACTCACGTCAACACAGGTCCTTTAGCTAGATAGCAGATGTTGCCATGCCTGGAGCTGCTCTGGCTGCGCACCCACATGGGGGCGTGTATAAGTCAGCAGCTGAGGAAGATAGCATGTCGCTATCTAAACGTTACGGAGGGCAAAGAACTTTTAATAAAGGTTTGTGCCTTTAATCATTTCTAATACAACTCCTCTTGCCTCAGCGCTCCTAAAGACCACAGTCTTTTTTTGCTTCCTTTCACTTGACGCTATGTCTTAGTATGCATGGACTACAGACTACAAATCCCATTTTCATGTTTTCGGTGCTACAGTATTACACCAACGTGCACTCTGACTTCCTCTCTCTATTCTGTAAAATCATAAAATGTCCACATCTCATCCTTTATATTGCCTCTGAAGGTCAATCCTAATGGGCTGTGCTACACCATTTGATATGATAGCCACAAGGCATTATAGGAAAGCCCATGCAACCCTTCCTGATATAGTGAGTCAATATATCACTTGAGGAAAGACGGCTGTAGACTGTCGAAACATGTTGTGGCATATAGGGGACATCTTAAGAAAGGTTTGGATGCTTTAATATAAGATTAGTAATCCTCTCCTTCTTAGCGCTCCATTAGACCGCCTTTTATTTTGTTGATATCGTGAGTCAACTCTTTGACTGATTACATTTTCAGCAATGTGAGAAAAGGCACCGGCCATTATTGATGATTCTTGCTAATTGAATTGTAAAGTATTTTAAGTATTTTAATTCACCTAGTACCTGCAAAGTTTATAACATTTTGATCAGAGTCGATAAACAACGGATTGGTTTACTCAACTGTAATCTGCATGTTGGGTTGGAAACCAAACTACTGTCTATGAGCACGTGAGCCCGTTGTAAAAGATTGTCAAATAAGATGTTTTAAAATTGCTAGACACAAAAAAATGAAATATTGAAGTCATGTAAGTTTAATTAAAGTGTGCTCCCCATTCTATTGAGTACTGAGTTCCAGAATGTCGTTATTGTTGAGATTTTATTACTGAGCAGTTTATTATGGATCAGAGCTGATGAGCATTGTCACCATTCAGGAGAGAAATGCTGGCAATTAGGCGAAAAAGGCTGAGAATTACACAGTAAAAGAAGCCGACCTTCCAACAGTGGAGAGTATTTATGTGACAGTCATACAAGAAGGCAACTCATTCATGGTCATAAACACATGAGCGTACCATATAAGACTGTAAGATCATTTATTCGACTTACTTTATTTGAAGTTCCATCTTCACTAAACTGTCAAAAGGGATACAATGGATGATGAATTGCATAATTACTGTTTTTACATCTCTCTCTCCGGTATATTCCTTTATTGGTAAGTGCGGCTACCTGAGGATTAGATGTATTTGGATAGCTCAAGATAAACTGTCCTTTTGTGCATCTGAACTAATTTATCCTGTGGAACAATGCTATGAATTACTTACAGTACTGCACAAAGAAATCTACATTTTGAGCTGGGTGATCACTCATCTAATCATTTTCATATGAAACAAATGCCAGTAGAAACAAACCTCTTTTTAATCGTCTTAATAAGTCTTATCATTTTTCTGCAGAAATAACTTTTACAAAGTACTATATATTTTCTTGACTTTTATCATGTCAACTGCTCATGTAAAGATATCTTACATAGATTAACACACCTTACTAAATTCTAATACATCATGCTTGTTATAAGACACATTCTCAATGCTATTAATTTTGGAAGTGTATAATCTAATACCTTTTACATTACTAGATGCTGGCCCTCAATGACTGATGATTGGCTACACACAAGCCAATCATTTACTGGACTGTTTAGACTGGCCAGTATACAATATATGCACACAGAAAGGTCATGTTATCATATTATTTGATTTTATCAGCAGAACATCAATCTTGTCCATGAACAATGTGCTGCTGCTAACAATAATTTTAAGCTCTCATACCACCTCTGATTCTCAAGAAATTGTGCTACTCAATTTGATTTTTGTTCTAATTGTTGTAACATTGTATTCTTCATCTTCACACACCATATTGTTTGTTGTTAATTATAGTTATACAGTAAGGACGTGTGGCTCAGTTCATTATAATCCTATATTGGCTTCCTGTATTATCTATGCCACTGGCCGCTGAAGCACCTGGCCCACTGGCCACATGCGGCCCCTGAGGCTACTTGGTGTGGCCCGCAGGCACCACGCATGCTTTAACGATCACGTCTCAGTCCAGGAGGCCTCTGCAATCCACACTTGATATGTATTACTGGCACTGCCAGCTCTGCTCAGCTACAACAATGCAAGCACTGGCTAATCAGAGGCCAGCAGCCGACGTAAGCATATGACGGTAGATGCTGTTATGGAGACACGGGGGTCAATGGTTGCTCTTGTCCACTGGCCCAGCCACCTTTAGAAAGACAACATAGACCAGGGTTCATCCCAACTGAACACCTGAGCTCCTTACCCATGGGTGGAACACTACTCAGACAACACAGGGTGAGGAAAACACAATATTAAGGCTTTATTTGATCACTAAACAGTTAACAGCATATAACATATAACCGGCAAAACACAAAATGTAACAGGCAACAGTTTCTCACCCTTCCACTGGCTCACCAGGGATTAGAATATTCATGCCTCAGGGCTTCCAGGGCTACTTATTCCAAATCAGCAGCACCCCACTTTTGGCAGGCACCTACCGAGAAAGGAATAATGCCAGATTTAGGAAGTTGAGCTAGCACAGCAAAGTCTGTAGCCAGGTGATTGGATTGTCCCAAACTGTGTTGCTTCCTTATGTGGTCTTTGATATCCCAGCCGAATCCTAACATTCGATTCTAAAGTCCATGTGGTAATATAATCCAGGTTCTGATCACCTTGGTTGGCACCGAAGTGCCTAGGCCTGGGGTTATGGCTTACCAATTGGATCCGTAGATCCTAGATTAGCAGCATATATCAAGTCTCGTGCACCTCTAGTCGGGACCAAAATCCCTAGATTGAGGCCACAAAACAAATCACTCTGGTTAATGAACAGGTCTGCTTATATCCCCCCTGACCACATCAAACATTGGGAACTTCACGATTGGTTTACTAAGACTGTGCTTTCATTGGCTAGATTTCAAGCCGCATACATAATATCTCTAGTAGTATTTCATTGCTGGCAGGGGAGACTCAAAGACAGATAATTTACATAGAATCTAGCAGTACACATAGTAATACAATGGAAGGTTAGCATAATTAAGTTCTCTGAGTCTCTGACCTTCTCTGATAAAGGGGTGAGACAATTACATTAAAAACGTTAAACACTAGCAGACTTATAGAAGTCTTGTAGAAACAATGAGCAGTTTATCACAAGTAACTAAACAAAATGACATCATGTCTGGCTAAATGTTAAGAAACTTAAACCATGCTATGCATTGAAAGAGTCCATGTCGTCACAGCTGTCTATTGTTTGGTCAGAGGCTGTCATCGGAGTAGCTGAGCATGAGAGATTAAATCTGCATGGCGCCAACAATACATATCAAGCACGCACAGCTGGAAAAGTTGGTGCTTAGGGATTGGAAGACAGGTGTGTGTATGTGTGTGTCCTGTGGTGGGTGTGGGTGTGTGTGCGGGTGTGTAAAATGGCACAATGGGGCACATTACTACAAGGAGATTTTCAGGATGGGACATATTACTACAAGGAGAGGATCAGGATGGAGACTTATTAATTCAAGGAGAGTATCATGATGGTGTCTTTACTACAAGGAAAGAAATGGGTATATTACTACAAGAAGGGGATCAGGATAGAGCATTACTACATGGAGAGGATCAGGAAGGGGACATTACCACAAGCAGACAAGGAGAGGATAAGGATGGGGTCATGACTTTAAGGAGAGGTTCAGGATGGGAACATTACAACAAGGAGACAATCAGGATAGCTACATTACTACAAGAAGGGGATCAGAATGGTGACATTATTACAAAAAAAGAGTTTCAACTCTGCTGGGTCTTTGTAAAGCAGACAAAGACTCAGCAGGGTTGAAATGTTGCACCACTGAGGGCTCTATTAAAGGGTGTCCCTTTTACTTAATTTTTGGATGTGTTGTCTGTTTTTTGGATGTATCTCTATCTATCTATCTATCTATCTATCTATCTATCTATCTATCATCTAAGTATCTTTCATCTATTTTTTTCTATGTACATATTCACCCATCCATCCACTTGAACAGCTGAAAACTTGAGTAATCCTTAAAACCTTAAAGGGAAACTGTCAGATCGTGCTACCCCTTTAACCTATCACTAACTGTCCCTGCACCTTCCTACTATCTGATCCCTAACCATGCCCGATTGAGCTAAAGGGGCCCTATAGTGAGGGAGAAAAATAACTTATATACTTACAAACAGTCTCCAGTTGGAGACTGGAAAGGCGAGCTCCATGCTCCATTCTCCATTCTCCCCTCCTTGCTTTGTCTCCGCATGCCTCGCTGGGTGTCCTCATTCTCCTTTGGCTGAGCCACCTCCTATTGAAAATGCCCACCTCTTCTGATCATGTGATGCCCGGGCTGGAAAGACATATCCGACCCGGTGAATTTTGGCCCCACAATGCACTGAGCTGGATATGATGTTCTGGCCCGGGCATCACATGATCAGAAGAGGCGGGCATTTCGAATACGAGGTGGCTCAGCCCAAGGAGAATGAGGATGCCAGCGGGGCGTTTGGAGACAAAGCGAGGATGGGAGAATGGAGCCCGGAGCCCGCCTTTTCAGTCTCCAACTGGAGACAGTTTGTAAGTATATAAGTTATTTTTCTCCCTCATTATATGGTCCCTTTAGCACAGACAGGGATGGTTAGGGATCAGATAGGAAGATGCAGAGCCAGGTAGTGATAGGTTAGAGGGGTAGCACAACCTGACAGGTTCCTTTTTAAAGACTTTAAAATCTTTAAAAAAAAATTAGCCAAATGGGTAATGTCAGCTGACATACTACTAACTAAGTCATATTAGTAACACAAATAACCATACCAATTAATATTATATTTGAAAATTAACTCCCTAAAACATTCCTCATTCACCATTTTTTTAAATTAAAAGTCACTTTTAAAAGTCTCACGTTCCGCCCAATAATAAAAAGGAGTAAAATGTAAAAAAAATTGAAAAAAAATGAAACCCCAAAAAATACTGAAGTAGTCCCAGTATATAGGGGAAAAATCAGTGACTGCATCTCACATATAGTGGGATATCAGGCACAACATGGATCCCGGCAGTGGGACAAGCTGTGACATCACTGAAATTGTCTCAGGTTACTCAGTGAGTATCACGCATCAGGCAATCCCGCTGTGTGACCTGAGATAACTTCAATGGCATCAGCGCTTGTAACACTAGCTGTTTTATGAAAGCTACAATATCGCACGAGATGTAGCGGGTGCATCTCGCCAGCATCATGAGACAGCGTGTTTGAGATGCAGTGACATCAGGGAGTGCAGTGCAGTTCAAACTTGCAGGATAGCCCCTTTGTGACCCCTTAAGTCTGAATTGCAGTAAGTTTTGTGATGGCACCGCTTGTCATTCTGTCACCAGTGCCTGCGTGCCTGCTCTCACAGCATATGGGGGATGCTTTCTGTAAATGTGACCCTGCATATGCTTGTAAGAATGTCCATGGAGAGCTTCAGTTGTTGTAGAAGGGCTTGAGGATTCTTATTGCCCCCTGGCTACTTCCATGGAAACTTGTAGGTCAGTGGTGGACAACTGCAGTCCTCCAGGGCTGCAAACAGTGAAAGTTTGCAGGATTTCCTTAGCATTGCACAGGTGCTAATTTCATCACCTACACAGGTGATGATTTCAACATCTTGTGCAATGCAAAGTAAATCCTGAAAACATGAAATGTTTACAGCCCTTGAGGACTGGAGTTGCTGAGCCCTGTTCCACAGGAATTTGTGTAGTGTCTTACATTTCCACATCTCACACCTTCAGGCAGGAGGCCTGCGATTTGTTCTCCAACATGTGTAGGGAAGTATCAAAGCAATACTTACTTTACATAAACAGTCCAGCACACAAGGATGAAGTTAAAAAGCTTTAATATTAAAAAAAAACACTCATATATACATTTTCACAGTAAATAAGTAAATCAGTTCCACTGGGATCAGCAGAGTGCATTAAAATGGGATACAGGCCATCAAGATAATGGGGCATAGTCAATTAAGGGCACAGTTCAATTAGGGCTTTGAGGTGTAGCACAAAGGCTACAGTCCCACTAATCCAGCAGGAAGAAATGCAAGCGGTGATAAACTTGGGAGGGAGAAAAATAAAATTAGGCCTACTTCCCCACGAAGCAAAAAAAATAAAAATAGGCCTCAATCTTGTCAGAACTCCGCACAAAAACAGTCCTTATCTGGCCAACAGGGCAACTCCAGGAATAACGGCCAGGCTATCAGCATTCAACTTTACATCCTGCATGACACAGGGTCCCAGTGGGGGCATTTCTTACAAGCAGTGAGCGACCCAACAATAGGTCTATTTTTGGGCAGTCCTCTTTAATCAGCATTATTTAGTGAAGCCTTCCACTGTCGACACAACTCTTTCACTGATGACCAGGATGGATATGCCGGGTCCATGGTATAGACCACTCCAGGAAAGTCTTGTGGGGTTGCAGGGGCTACTCCTCCATGTGGAATTATCCACTACAAGCTGCTCCCAGCCCACCCCATCATGGAAACCACTAAAGAAGAGGACAGAGAAATTAGGAGATGGCGCGCCACCGCTAGCACACACAGGAAGAACTTGGGCAACCCTGAATGGCTCTCTTGCCCTTGTGGATTTCACTGCAGTTGGCTGGCTAACATGGTAAGGTCTGGCCAGTAGCCGACTACACTCCATCCTCTACATGTTCGCCACCTGCTGCCACTCTTGGAAATACTCTGTAGTGGCAACCCAACTTACCAATACCGCTTACCACCCCTTGCAGCCCTTTACCTTTATGAAGGTTACCACTTCCACAACATACAGGGTGTGTAGTCGTGAAGGCAGATGGTGATGCAGCAAGGTGAACCGGTTGGCCTAGCACCGGTCAACAGTCCCATCTTCAGCTACTAACCCAAACCGAAGCGCACCCTGCCTTGGGTACATTTGTCCTCCAAGTCGTTACAATTAGGCCGCTGCTATAAATATATATATATACAGTGTTGGCCAAAAGCATTGGCACCCCTGCAATTCTGTCAGATAATACTCAGTTTCTTCCTGAAAATGATTTCAATCACAAATTCTTTGGTATTATTATCTTCATTTAATTTGTTTTAAATGAAAAACGCAAAAGAGAATGAAGCAAAAAGCAAAACATTGATCATTTCACACAAAACTCCAAAAATGGGCCAGACAAAAGTATTGGCACTCTCAGCCTAATACTTGGTTGTACAACCTTTAGTCAAAATAACTGCGATCAACCGCTTCCAGTAACCATCAATGAGTTTCTTACAATGCTCTGCTGGAATTTTAGTCCATTCTTCTTTGGCAAACTGCTCCAGGTCTCTGATATTTGAAGGGTGCCTTCTCCAAACTGCCATTTTTAGATCTCTCCACAGGTGTTCTATGGGATTCAGGTCTGGACTCATTGCTGGCCACCTTAGAAGTCTCTAGTGCTTTCTCTTCAAACCATTTTCTAGTGCTTTTTGAAGTGTGTTCTGGGTCATTGTCCTGCTGCAAGACCCATGACCTCTGAGGGAGTCCCAGCTTTCTCACACAGGGCCCTACATTATGCTGCAAAATTTGTTGGTAGTCTTCAGACTTCATAATGCCATGCACACGGTCAAGCAGTCCAGTGCTAGAGGCAGCAAAGCAACCCCAAAACATCAGGGAACCTCCGCCATGATTGACTGTAGGGACCGTGTTCTTTTCTTTGAATGCCTCTTTTTTTCTCCTGTAAACACTATGTTGATGCCTTTGCCCAAAAAGAGAGAACATTCTTTCAAAACGTTTTAGGCTTTCTCAGGTAAGTTTTGGCAAACTCCAGCCTGGCTTTTTTATGTCTCAGGATAAGAAGTGGGGTCTTCCTGGGTCTCCTACCATACAGTCCCTTTTCATTCAGACACTGATAGATAGTACGGGTTGACACTGTTGTACCATCGGACGGCAGGGCAGCTTGAACTTGTTTGGATGTTAGTCGAGGTTCTGTATCCACCATCCGTACAATCTTGCGTTGAAATCTCTCGTCAATTTTTCTTTTCCGTCCACATCTAGGGAAGTTAGCCACAGTGCCATGGGCTTTAAACTTCTTGATGACACTGCGCACGGTAGACACAGGAACATTTAGGTCTTTGGAGATGGACTTGTAGCCTTGAGATTGCTCATGCTTCCTCACAATTTGGTTTCTCAAGTCCTCAGACAGTTCTTTGGGCTTCTTTCTTTTGTCCATGCTCAATGTGGTGCGCACAAGGACACAGGACAGAGGTTGAGTCAACTTTAATCCATGTCAACTGGCTGCAAGTGTGATTTAGTTATTGCCAACACCTGTTAGGTGCCACAGGTAAGTTACAGGTGCTGTTAATTACACAAATTAGAGAAGCATCACATGATTTTTCTAACAGTGCCAATACCCTTGTCCACCCCCTTTTTTATGTTTGATGTGGAATTATATCCAATTTGGCTTTAGGACAATACTTTTTGTGTTTTTTTTCATTGAAGACAAAATAAATGAAGATAATAATACCAAAGAATTTGTGATTTCAACCATTATCAGGAAGAAAATGAGTATTATCTGACAGAATTGCAGGGGCATCAATACTTTTGGCCAACACTGTATATGTATATGAATATATATATATATATATATATATATATATATATATATATATATATATATATATATATATATAATATAACCCCGCTTCACATGTAAAGCGCTCTGGAATTATGGGTGCTTAAAAAAGAAATTATACTAATAATAATATTATTGATTGGCTAAATTTTTCTTCCTTGATCAGATGCCTCACAAGAACACCACTTGTATGGCTGGGTAGAGGATCATTTAAGAACTTTTTTGATCCCTAGTAAAGTGAAGAAAAAATGACTATGAGAAAATGCATTCTTAAAGGAAAAATGTCCAGATGAGACTGGATCAACATTCAAACAAGAATATGATACAATAACATAAAGCATTGATGCTATCTGCCCTAGGAAACCATCTTAGCATGCCATTAATTACAGTATTTCTGCTATGACCAATTCCTGATTGGAAAAATTCTAAGTCTATAAGAAAAGGGTTCAGTGTTTTAATAATTTAAAATGATTAAAAAACTTTCTACCTCAATTCTAAAATTAAAAATGCATACCCCTTAGGTATGTAGAGCACATAACTGCAATGAAAATATAATTTGTATTATCTACAATATTTCTTTTCAGTTGATTTTCAGTACATAGTTGAGACAAAATGATAATCTTAAACTTTTTTCAATCTACAGTATATAGACCAAATATGTGTGTTCATATTAAGCAATTGTTCAGATTGTTATCGAACAGAATAGATTTTACAAAACATACCGTAATTAAGAAAGTGCTCTCTGTAATATTGTATTCACCAAGAATTGTTCAAGTGGCATTTCAGAACCATATTTAAACAATGAGATCTCTTATTGGTTCTGTCTGTCCTTCTTCCTTTTCTCATCATACTGTCTTGTGAGACCACGATTTATCTCTTTGCTGTTTAATAGCTTTTTGCAATTGGAATCTTGATGTTCAGCACTCATGTCATCCGGTATGTCCAATGACGAGCCACCTGCAGTGATTGTTGCCTGAAAGCTTTTAAACTACATGTTGGTTGCTTTATCCGTGCTCTTTACAAGACTTATGTTGTCAACATACTTATTGATTTCTTCTGTGTAACCTTAAAACAAATCAATATCGGTTAAGTTGCAATTTAGGGTTAATTTTATTGGCTTATATTTAGTGTTGATTTTTCATGAAAGTCATTAAGTGACCTGACATCTCCTTCCAGCTAGAATAAGTATATGGAGAACCATTTATCACTATATACACTGTTGTGGCTACAGGCTGGGCATGTGTATAAAAAAACACTGACAAAAAATCTCAAAGGAAAAACAAAGCAGGACACAGTTTAAAAAGCACGAGGTTTAACTAGCAGAAATACCCTCTACGGAAAAAATATTCTTGAAAGAGACCTTAGTTATCTACTATATAATCATCTAAGCATTTCCTGCGTCTGTCGCCGAAATTGCCCGCCAGACGCAGGCCGCTCATTGGTCGCCGGCAGACGCGGCGGCCAATGAGCGCCGCGTATGCAAAAGACCTGCACGGCGCGCAAATTTAAAATTCGCGTGCCGCGCAGCTCTCATCTAAGCCCCCGCTCCTCCTGTCTCCTGCCCGCGCTCCCCCCTTCGCTCCTCCTGCCCCTCTCCGCCCCCCCTGCCCCCCTCCGCTCCTCGAAGCCCTCCCGGCTCCCCCGCATCTCCTGCCCGGGGCCGCACCGTCCATCCGTCCCTGCGGCAACAGGCAGAGGAAGCGGTTGTGCAGAAGGGGGCGGCGCTATCCCCACACAGCCGCTTCCTGCCTGCTGGGCACCGCCGGGTGCGGTAAGATAAAGAGCCCCACAGCCCCCCCATGCTCCTCACCTGCAGGTGGGGAGCTGACAGCACATCAAGCTCCTCCGGCTCCATCCTGCCCCGCTTGCTTCATCCTGCCCCCCCGGCTCCATCCTGCCCTACCGGCTCCATCCTGCGCTGCTCGCCACCATTCTGCCCCCCACCACCATCCTGCCCCGCCGGCTCCATCCTGCGCCCCCATCACTATCCTGCCCCCCGCCACCATTCTGCCTTGCCGCCTACATCCTGCCCCACTGGCTCCACCCTGGCCTGCCGGCTCCATCCTGCTCCATTCGCTCCATCCTGTCCTGCTTGCTCCATCCTGCACCCCTCACTCCATCCTGCCCCACTTGCCACCATCCTGCCCCCCCTCCCCCCACCACCATCTTGCCCCACCGGCTCCATCCTGCCCACTCGCTCAATCCTACCCCGCTTGCTTCATCCTGCCCCGCTCGCTTCATCCTGCCCCACTCGCTCCATCCTGCCCCCCGCCACCATCCTGCCCCGCTTGCTTCATCCTGCCCTCTCCCCCCCCAGCTCCATCCTGCCCCGCTGGCTCCATCCTGCCTCACCGTCTCCATCCTGCCCCCCCGCTACCATCCTGCCACCCCACCACCATCCTGCCCCCCTTGCCACCATCCTGCCTCACCGCCTCCATCCTGCCCCACCGGCTCCATCCTGCCCCCCCACCACCATCCTGCCCCACCGGCTCCATCCTGCCCCACCGGCTCCATCCTGCACCCCTCACTCCATCATGCCCCGCTTGCCACCATCCTGCCCCGCTTGCCACCATCCTGCCCCCCGCCACCATCCTGCACCCCCACCACCATCCTGCCACCCCGCCACCATCCAGCCCCGCCGGCTCCATCCTGCCCCGCTCTCTCCATCCTGCCCCGCTCTCTCCACCCTGCCCCGTTCGCTCCATCCTGCCCCGCTCCCACCATCCTGCCCCGCTTGCCACCATCCTGCTCCCCCTCCCCCCACCACCATCCTGCCCCACCGGCTCCATCCTGCCCCGCTCGCTCCATCCTGCCCCGCTCGCTCCATCCTGCCCCGCTCCCACCATCCTGCCCCGCTTGCCACCATCCTGCTCCCCCTCCCCCCACCACCATCCTGCCCCACCGGCTCCATCCTGCCCCGCTCGCTCCATCCTGTCCCACTCGCTCCATCCTGCCCCCCGCCACCATCCTGCCCCGCTTGCCACCATCCTGCCCCCCCGCCACCATCCTGCACCCCCACCACCATCCTGCCCCCCGCCACCATCCAGCCCCGCCACCACCATCCAGCCCCGCCGCCACCATCCTGCCCCGCTTGCCACCATCCTGCTCCCCCTCCCCCCACCACCATCCTGCCCCGCTTGCCACCATCCTGCTCCCCCTCCCCCCACCACCATCCTGCCCCACCGGCTCCATCCTGCCCCGCTCGCTCCATCCTGCCCCGCTCGCTCCATCCTGCCCCGCTCCCACCATCCTGCCCCGCTTGCCACCATCCTGCTCCCCCTCCCCCCACCACCATCCTGCCCCACCGGCTCCATCCTGCCCCGCTCGCTCCATCCTGCCCCGCTCGCTCCATCCTGCACCCCTCACTCCATCCTGCCCCGCGTGCCACCATCCTGCCCCCCCTCCCCTCACTACCATCCTGCCCCACCGGCTCCATCCTGCCCCGCTCGCTCCATCCTGCCCCGCTCGCTCCATCCTGCCCCCCATCACCACCCTGCCCCGCTTGCTTCATCCTGCCCTCTCCCCCCCCCCAGTTCCATCCTGCCCCACCGGCTCCATCCTGCGCTGCTCGCCACCATCCTGCCCCCGCCACCATCCTGCTCCCCCGCCACCATCCTGCCCCGCCGTCTCCATCCTGCCCCCCCGCCACCATCCTGCCACCCCGCCACCATCCTGCCCCCCTCTTGCCACCATCCTGCCTCACCACCTCCATCCTGCCCCGCCGGCTCCATCCTGCCCCCCCACCACTATCCTGCCCCACCTGCTCCATCCTGCCCACCGGCTCCATCCTGCACCCCTCACTCCAACCTGCCATGCTTGCCACCATCCTGCCCCCCCGCCACCATCCTGCCCCCCACCACCATCCTGCCCCCCCGCCACCATCCAGCCCTGCCGCCACCATCCAGCCCCGCCGCCACCATCCTGCCCTCCGGCTCCATTCTTCTCCGCTTGCTCCATCCTGCCCCCTCGCCACAATCCTGTCCCCCCAGCTGATCGGTTTCCCAGGCAACGACAGGTCCTAAAGGCCTGTAGGACCTAGAAGATGGAGGTGGAACGAGCTGGCGGACAGGTGAGTATCCTCACTGAGGATTTTATTATTTTTACTTTTACTGTGGAGGAGGGGGGGCCGCGGGGGAGCGGAGTATCGCCATATACCATAGTGCTGCTATACATGTAATATAATATACCGCCATGTACCATAGCGCTACTATACATGTACTGTAATGTACGGCCATATACTATAGTGCTGCTATACATGTACTGTAATGCACCGCCTTATACCATAGCGCTGCTATACATGTAATGTAATGTACCGCCATAAACCATAGCGCTGCTATACAGGTAATGTAATGTACCACCATATACCATAATGCTGCTATATATATATATGTAGTTCACTCACGTTGACTGAACAAGTTCTGTCAGTCACAGTATGTCAACTACATACATATTCTAGAATACCCCATGCGTTAGACTCGAGCCACCATCTAGTATGAAATATTTATAGTGAGAGGTGGGATTAAAATGTTTAACAAATGGTTCACTACATGGAATCTGCACTATACTGGACCATATAAACGTATATCTACTGTATAAATATATATATGAGTCCACTCTTGCATTTTTGTAGTTTTGCTAAATAAGTTATTTGATTACAATGCAAATTCATTACATTAGATATAAATACAAAATAGCATTAACATCTCCCAACAAAGTATTAAAAAGTAATGTTTTTTTAAAGCTGAAATAGAAACAATGACTGCCCAATTTATTTTACTTCTCTGTTTATAATTTTTTAAATTATGCTTCACATCATACAAAGATGTTAATTAAAGCAGTAGAAGATGTAAAATAATAAATGGTCATCCCAAGAGTTGGTGTCCTCTTTTTTGCAGTTTCCTTTTCATCAAGTCTATATAAAGGCACTACTTGGAGCCAAATATCACAAAGTCTGATGGAGGTGTAAGAATAAAAAATGTTCACAGCCATGGGGGTGGAAGCTGCCGTTATGGCTCCTAACAACATCTCCATGTGGACTTGATGACAAGGAAACTGTAAAAATTGGACACTTGGAGTGAGAATTCATTCTCATGTCTTCTATTGTTTGAATATTGTCCTGCCACAGGCTGGGGAGACTTGGGGTTAATCATAAACTCTGCGCAAAGGAATCCCTCATCTGTCACTCAACTCTGAGACTGTGATCTGTCCCTTATCTGAGAGCTATGCCTGAAGGTGGTAAGGTTTGAGCCACCAGCGTAACCCTAACTCCTGAGATACCCTGGAATAAACTCCCTCCATGCAAAGGGACGCCTTATCTGTCCCTCGACATCTGTGATTTGCCTTTGTGATTTTTCCTGATGAAGGGTATTATCTCCCCAGAATGCGTAGAAATAAAAATCACATATTTTTCATCAAGGCGGGAGCGCGGTCGTAAAGCCCTTTTTCTTCCTCAAATTGGCATTGCTTGAATAGTGTCATGCTACAGGCTGGGGAGACTTGGGGTTAATCATAAACTCCAGGCAAAGGAATGCCTCATCTGTCACTCATCTCTGAGACCCTGATCTGTCCCTTATCTCAGAGGTATGCCTGAAGGTGGTAAGGTCTGAGCCGCGGGCGTAACCCTAACTCCTGAAATCCCCTAGAATAAACTCCCTCTCACCACCCAAAGGAATAAAGAAAAATATACCCAAAATATACAATACTGAAAATATGCTGCTGAATTTCAAGCAGCAGCAGAGGAACGGCACCAGATTAGTTGATCTCCTAAGCAGTGGCTCACACAGGCATACTCCAGGCAAAATAAGGTAAGACTGAGCTATCACTGACACCACCTGGAGGAACACAGGACTACTTAAAGGGAAGCAACCACCTCAGATCACCCTAATACACAGTTAGTACATGTCCCTGCACCCTAGGGATACCTTTCCAGCACTGTTTTTGTGTAAAATCTTGCATTAGTATAACTGATATAAAGAGTTTATAAACTTACTAGCCTGGAGACATCTGGGCGTATCCCTCCTTCTGTTATACTTCAGGGCTGTGCATTGCATGTCTGTGCTCACCCTCCCTCCGTGCCTGCTGCCCTGCCCTGATGGGCGTGATCGTTATCTCCTCTGCACAGAGGGAGGGGGAGCACAGCCATGCAATGCACAGCCCTGAAGTATAACAGAAGGAGGGATACGCCCAGATGTCTCCAGGCTAGTAAGTTTATAAACTCTTTATATCAGTTATACTAATGCAAGATTTTACACAAAAACAGTGCTGGAAAGGTATCCTTAGGGTGCAGGGACATGTACTAACTGTGCATTAGGGTGATCTGAGGTGGTTGGTTCCCTTTAAGAAGAAGTGGGAGTGAACACACACTGGAGAAAGCCTTCCTGATACTACCAGAAAAGAGAAAGCATTAACCCTTGCTGTTCCTGAAGAAATTAACATCTAAAGTAAAACAACACAAAAGATCTGTTACATACTCATGACAAATAAACAGCAGGAGAAATAAGTATTGCACACGCCATCAATTTTTAAAGTAAACGTATTTCTAAAGGCATTATTGACATGACTTTTTCACCAGATGTCAGTAACAACCAATGCTATTCACAAAGGCAAAAAAATCAAACAATTGATGTCCATAAATAAAGTTGTGTGTAATAATAAGAAAAAATGTATTAAACAGAAGAAAGAATAGTGTAAAATGCCATGGAAAATCATTACAGCAGCTGAAATCTGCCACTTAGTGAGAAATATCAGCTGGCTCAACTGATGGCCTATGAAAAGGTGTCATATAGGAATCATGTCATGATGGGTAAAACCAGTGAACGGTCTCAAGACTTTTACAACCTTATTACTACTAAACATATTGATGGGATTGGTTACAGAAGAATTTCTAAACTACTAAAGGCTCCATTGTACACTGTTGTAACCAAAATCCAGAAGTGGAAAGAACATAATCTCACCATAAATCAACCATGACCAAGTGCTCCTCTCAAGATTTCAGAGAGAGGAGTGAAAAGTGTTGCCCAAGAGTCAAGGACCACCTGCGGAGAGTTACAGCAAATCCTGGAATCAGCAGGTACAATTGTTTTACAGAAAACAATAAGGAATGCACTTAATCTCTATGGCCTGTATGAATGCTTACCATGCAAGATTCCATTGCTGAAAATAAGACATGTTCAATCATATTTAAAGGTCATTCAATAAATGTCACGTTTGTCTCTGGAGCAATGGAAACAAGTTTGGGCCTAGAGTCTCTTTGGTTTGAGAGACTCTGAATTAAACATTGTTCATTTCTTTTGGCACACTATGGGTTATTGTAAGTTCTGCTTGCAAACCCTGTGATCTGTTCAGGTGTGACCACTCCCATCTCCTTCAAATAGTCACATGACCTATGACGCAATGCTGGTGATTAAATTCCATTCATTGCAAGCCATCATGGTGGAAGGAGCTTAGTGAAATGGCTGGTGATAAGCCATCTGCTGGTTAGGAGTTTGGCCGCAGCTATGAAGTTGCTTTAACCTTTGATGTTTTCCTCTGTCTTTTATACCATTCATGTTGTATCAGTTCAATGGTGGGAGTAGTGCTTCCGCTGCCAGCTCCTTGTGAATAAGAGCAGGGCCACCAAGGGAATAGAATCTTGCTCGGCAACAGGATGAAGGAACCTGTATAGGAATGGCAAGTGTCCCTTTCCTATTCCCTACTGACAGGGCCCATAATTATTATTGTGTGTCCTTATTTGTCCTGTTGTGCACCAGACAGCCGTTGGTCTGTGTGCCACTGTCAGACAGTATATTCGGGCACACAGTAGTCAATGCATAACAACAACATTTAGACAAGCTTGATAAGTACTTTGAGAATAGATAAACAGAGAAGCCAGAGAACAGATAAGAGCAAAATGTAACTTTTAGATGCCATAATATCCACAGGTTTGGGGGCAAAAAGGCCCTGCACATCACCCTAAAAACACCATACCAACAGTGAAGTTTGGAGATAGAAATCTCATGGTGTGGAACTCTTTTCCAGCACTTGACACTAGCAAACTTCTTATCATTGAATGAACGATAAATGGACAAATGTACTGAGACATCTATGAAAAAATCTGCTGTCATATATCAGAATGATGAAGATGAAATGAGGATGGACATTTCAACAAGACAATGATCCCAAACACACAGCCAAGGACACTCTCAGTTTGTTTCAGAGAAAGAAAATGAAGCTACTGGAATGATCCATGCAATCACCTGACCTGAGTAAAATAGAGCATTTTTGAAAGGAATGAAAGCTCAGAATTTACAGAAGGATCCATAGGATCTTCAGGATTTGACAAGGGTTTGTGTGGAAGAATGGACCAAAATCACACCTGAGCTTTGCATGCCCCTAGTCTATCCATACTTGAAGCTGTCATCGCCAACAAAGGTTTATGTACTAAGTTCTAAATAAATTTCATTAAGTTTATTGAATACTTTTTCTTTGTGTCATTTCTGATCATTACACATCACTAAAATTATGGACATCTATGATTTGATTTGTCTGGGTGGATTGGATGGGTTGTTACCGACATCTGGTGAGAAATCCATGTCAACAGCACTTTTAGAAAAATATTTACTTAGAAAATTGGTGACGTGTTCAACAATTATTTCACCCACTGTATATCTTTGTGTGATGTGAAACATAATTTGTAATACATTATATTGAAAAGAAAAACACTTTGTAAAGTGATATAATCATACTGACATTGCAATGGAGAACACTTGAGGCAGACAAGGGTTAAGGAGGGAACTCAGTGAACCAATCTAACCCAAAAGTGTTTATCTGAGAGTTCGAATATATCAGTGTTATATTGTTGTCTTTTCAAACCTGTGATCTTGAGCTACTAATCCTGGAACATGTGGAAAGAGATAAAGTCAGGAGGACATTTGTAATATTTAACACATACAATATTAATACACACTCTATATTAATCTGAATTTGAAATAAATATGTACATACATAAATGTAACAACATACATGCATAATATCCTATACATTTTTCAAATTTGTATGTCCGCCAGACTATGTATTAAAAACACATCTGTCAACTTATAGCTATAAAATGTACATATTTACCAGCACCCACTCACTATGCTGATTTAATCCATCCATGACTTTGTTATAGACATATATATGTGCACATTCATAAACATATACAGCCTTTCCAGATTGACTAAACTAGAAGAAAGGGGAGATGACATCAGGGGTTAATAACCCATTTACAGTATAGCCGGCTATTGTTGGCTTTGCACAATTTTATCAATGAAGCCGTGGCTCTTGACAGTTGCGCAGATACTGTATGTAATGTACCGTATATACTCGTGTATAAGCCGAGTTTTTCAGCACAAAAAATGTGCTGAAAAGTCCCCCCTCGGCTTATACACGAGTATATACGTAGCCCCAGCTGTATACAGCAGCCCCAGCTGTATACAGCCCCCCCTTGCTGCACACCTGTAAAGGAAGATGTCAGTATATTTATCGCTGCCGCCGCCGCTCCGCTGCTCGGTCACCGCTCTGCTCCGGGTCTTCATGCTTCCTGTTCCTTCTCCGGCGCTCAGGAAATGACGTTATTGTTCGAGCGCCGGAGAAGGAACAGGAAGCATGAAGACCCGGAGCAGCGCGGTGAACGGGCGGCGGCGGCAGCGATAAGTATACTGACATCTTCCATTACAGGTGTGCAGCAAGGGGGGCCCTGGATACCACGGGGGGGCTGTATACAGCTGGGGCTGCTGTATACAGCTGGGGCCCCTGTATACTTTTTATGGGGGGGGGATCTGTATACCTCTGGGGCTGCTGCTGTATATACCCCCTAGGGCTGCTGCTGTATATACCCCCTGGGGCTGCTGCTGTATATACCCCCTGGGGCTGCTGCTGTATATACCCCCTGGGGCTGCTGCTGTATATACCCCCTGGGGCTGCTGCTGTATATACCCCCTGGGGCTGCTGCTGTATACTACCACTGGGGCTGCTGCTGTATATACCCCTGGGGATGCTGTATACTACTACTGGGGCTGCTGTATACTACTACTGGGGCTGCTGTATACTACCACTGGGGCTTCTGTATACTACTACTGGGGCTGCTGCTGTATATACCACTGAGGCTGCTGTATACTACTACTGGGGCTGCTGTATACTACCACTGGGGCTGCTGTATACTACCACTGGGGCTGCTGTATATTACCACTGGGGCTGCTGTATACTACCACTGGGGCTGCTGTATATATCTCTGGGGCTGCTGTATACTACCACTGGGGCTGCTGTATATATCTCTGGGGCTGCTGTATACTACCACTGGGGCTACTGCTGTATATACCACTGGGGAGGCTGCTGTAACACTGCTGGGGCCTGTTTGTACCACTGGGGAGGCTGCTGTATACCACACTTCTGGGGCTGTATATTACCACTGGGGAGGCCTGTACACCACTGCGGGGGCCTGTATACCACACTGCTGGGGGCTGTATACCTGTGCTGGGGTCCACCCTCGGCTTATACACGAGTCAATAGATTTTCCCAGATTTTGGGGGCAAAAGTAGGGGGTCGGCTTATACACGGGTCGGCTTATACACGAGTATATACGGTACGTATAGTATCTGCCGCTGTCCAGGGTCCTGATACCTTTAACATTAGGTCTATGGCAGTGCGCTGGCCATAGACCTTATGTTATAGGTTTCAGGAGCAAGGACAGCGGCAGATGCTATGCGTACATTATGTACAGTGTCTGCGCAACTGTCAAGAGCCGCGGCTTCATTGATAAAATTGGAGTGGGCAGCATGTCTCTAGGGGGGGTGGGCACCACCTAGAGACATGTTGCCCACAACTAATATTAATATTTAATGTTTTATTAAACAGTTAACACTTTGTTCATCTCTGCGGCAGCAGGGATAAACAAAGTATACGGTAACCGCATTGCTCAGGATTAAATTTCCAGAGCAATCCGGTTACCGCATAGGGGGTCACAGAAGCACTCCGTATTCTGCAGCCTGCATGATTTTTAGCGCAGGCTGCAGATCCGGAGCCGGTAACCGGACTGCGTGTAGTGCAATCCGGTTACTATTTGGGCTCCTATGGGGAGCGGTTCCTGATCCGGTTTTGAGCTTTTTGCAAGCTCAAAACTGGATCAGGTTTCTAAAACAGAAACGCAGATGTGACCCTAGCCTAAGGCTAGGGTCACACTTGCATGCTTTTTTAAGGTTGCTTTTTGCAGCCTGCATTTTTAGGCTGTGTTTTTGCTGTTAGGTGTGGAGCAGCCTTAAAAAACACATGCAACAACGTATGCAAAAACGCATGGTACCATTTAGTGCCATGCAAAAACGCATGCTTTTCCCATAGGGCCCCATGTTGAAAAAAATGCATACGTTTTTGAAAAAGCACCAAAAAATGCAGCATGATGCATTTTTTGGTGCTGAGCCACAACGATTCACAAAAACGCATGGCACTTTAGACATGCGTTTTTGCTATATGGGGCATGTGTTTTTTTACATGGGAGCCTAAGGATGCGGTTTTCCATGCATTTGTCCCAAATGACAAGTGTGAAAAATGCATGGAAAAAATGCAAGTGTGACCCTAGCCTAAAGCTAGGGTCACATTTGGAAGGCACAATCCAGTAACCGCATTCCTCACCGGATCCGGTATTACCGTGTGCCGTCACATTTGGCATCACATTGCAGATCTGGATCCCGTAATGGATCCAGATCTGCAATGAGAAAACATTGTGGCACCAAAAACCGGATCCGTTACCGCAAGGTACATTCATATGCCTTGTGGTACCGGATCCGGTTGCCATAGTCGGCCATTATAAAAAATCGGATCCGGTTTTTCAACCACTCCAAAAAATGTTTACCATCCATGCCATAGACAGAAACCAAATGCACTTACAGGACGCAGTCAGAGCCCAAATGTGAAGCAAGCCCAGCTGCAGGCTGTTAAAATCACCTCTACCATCAAGATGTGGGAGGCGACCTGCCATGCATATACTAGGCCTGCATAGGACACCATTCACACTGATACATATGATGCAGAGTGTCTGAAAGCTACCCAACCGCTCCGCTGCCTGAGCATTGGGCCGCACAGAACGATGCTTCTGCACCACTAGATGAATGGCGCCCCTATGGGCCAAACTGCACCCTGGATGGATAAAAAAGTGCAAAAGTTTTTTATATGATAAACAAAAAACCTTTATAGATGGGATTTTGGTTCATGTTTTGGCCCAAGACATTTAAGCTGATGACCCACGATCAAGGGATCCCATGCTCACCAGTCCTAACAAAATTGTACAAAAACTACTAGAAAAAAGCAGCATCAAAAATTCTTACCATCCATGCCATAGACAGAAACCAAATGCACTTACAGGACGCAGTCAGAGCCCAAATGTGAAGCAAGCCCAGCTGCAGGCTGTTAAAATCACCTCTACCATCAAGATGTGGGAGGCGACCTGCCATGCATATACTAGGCCTGCATAGGACACCATTCACACTGATACATATGATGCAGAGTGTCTGAAAGCTACCCAACTGCTCCGCTGCCTGAGCATTGGGCCGCACAGAACGATGCTTCTGCACCACTAGATGAATGGCGCCCCTATAGGCCCAACTGCACCCTGGATGGATAAAAAAGTGCAAAAGTTTTTTATATGATAAACAAAAAACCTTTATAGATGGGATTTTGGTTCATGTTTTGGCCCAAGACATTTAAGCTGATGACCCACGATCAAGGGATCCCATGCTCACCAGTCCTAACAAAATTGTACATAAACTACTAGAAAAAAGCAGCATCAAAAATTCTTACCATCCATGCCATAGACAGAAACCAAATGCACTTACAGGACGCAGTCAGAGCCCAAATGTGAAGCAAGCCCAGCTGCAGGCTGTTAAAATCACCTCTACCATCAAGATGTGGGAGGCGACCTGCCATGCATATACTAGGCCTGCATAGGACACCATTCACACTGATACATATGATGCAGAGTGTCTGAAAGCTACCCAACCGCTCCGCTGCCTGAGCATTGGGCCGCACAGAACGATGCTTCTGCACCACTAGATGTATGGCGCCCCTATGGGCCCAACTGCACCCTGGATGGATAAAAAAGTGCAAAAGTTTTTTATATGGTAAACAAAAAACCTTTATAGATGGGATTTTGGTTCATGTTTTGGCCCAAGACATTTAAGCTGATGACCCACGATCAAGGGATCCCATGCTCACCAGTCCTAACAAAATTGTACAAAAACTACTAGAAAAAAGCAGCATCAAAAATTCTTACCATCCATGCCATAGACAGAAACCAAATGCACTTACAGGACGCAGTCAGAGCCCAAATGTGAAGCAAGCCCAGCTGCAGGCTGTTAAAATCACCTCTACCATCAAGATGTGGGAGGCGACCTGCCATGCATATACTAGGCCTGCATAGGACACCATTCACACTGATACATATGATGCAGAGTGTCTGAAAGCTACCCAACCGCTCCGCTGCCTGAGCATTGGGCCGCACAGAACGATGCTTCTGCACCACTAGATGAATGGCGCCCCTATGGGCCCAACTGCACCCTGGATGGATAAAAAAGTGCAAAAGTTTTTTATATGATAAACAAAAAACCTTTATAGATGGGATTTTGGTTCATGTTTTGGCCCAAGACATTTAAGCTGATGACCCACGATCAAGGGATCCCATGCTCACCAGTCCTAACAAAATTGTACAAAAACTACTAGAAAAAAAAATGCAGTCTGCATGATGTTTCCCGCAGGCTGCAAAATTGTATGCGGTAACTGGATTGCATTAAGTGCAATCCGTTCTTTCTATTGCAGCCTATGGCTGTGGATCCGGATCCGGTTTTGACCATTTTTAATGGTCAAATCCAGATCCGGATTTGAAAAAACAACCACAAATGTGACCCTAGCCTAAGGCTTATTTCACATCTAATGCAAGTTTGTGTTTTGCTTCCTTTGCATTTTTATGCGTTTTTACCGCTAAAATGCATTCAAAATGCATGCGTTTTGCCCCATTGATTCAATCAAAACACATGCAAAAACGCATGTGCATTTTTCTAATGAAAAAGCTCATTCGTTTTTGCAAACGCAGCCAAAAATGTGGGCAATGCGTCTATTGCTGCGTTTGCAAAAATGCATGAGTTTTTGCGTTAGGAAAATGCACATGCGTTTTTGCATGCATTTCCATTGAAATCAATGGGGGCAAAAACGCATAGAAACGCAAATGAAGCAAAACGCAGACCAGGCTTAGATGTGAAAAGGGCCTAAAAGTTCTGTTTGTGCAGTGTGTTGATAAACAGGCTGTTTGTCATCCAATTACCTATAGTCAGAAATATTGAGGGTCCCTTTGGCTTGTCTATGTATTAAAGTACTCAATATGGGCTATATACCATCTTATGAGAGCTCAAAGTGTTATACTTATCTTTTTAAGGCATCTTTTTAGAGGCTGCATTACTTGTGAGTTTGGAAAAAAATTGTAGAAGTTGGGGAAATTGAACTACAAAAGAATCAATAATCTCTAATGTTTAGAATTTCAATATGCAGTCCTGTTCAGTGACTGACAGCCTCATATAGGAAAATCTGTCAAACTCTACTTTTAACTGCCCACTGGACTCTTAAGAGAAGGAATTTGAATGGATACATTTCAAGTTATACAGTATACATTTTTCCAACTAATTAAGACTGCTCTGCTTCTCCTATTCAATACAATGTTGCCCATTCAAAATGCTACTTTTTGGTCTACAGGGAATGAGATCCCAAGTTTAAATACATAGATACCACTCCCAAACCCAGTGTTAGTACTAAGCTCAGTACATATATATCCAAGAGCAAGCTGTTTTGAAGGAATAAAAAAAGAATAAAAACACACAAATAGGGTCTTATCTGAGAGTTAGTCTGTTATATGAGTTGTTGTAAAGGCTCACCTTTTGTGGCTGTGAGAAGTCACAACCACTATAATGGCATAAAAACTTCTGCCACAGCCCCCAGCAGTTATTGTCTATCAAGAAGAAGCAGATGAAGGGTTATTATTCGCACTGCCAAGATCCATGAAACATCAAGACTTAAAGTTATAATAAGGGTTTATTGTCAACGCATTTCAAGGCTCCCTGGGCCCTTCCTCAGGACAAACCAATGTGATCCTGAGGAAGGGGCCAGAGAACCTGAAACACGTTGACAATAAAACTATGTTATAACTTTAACTCTTAATTTTTTGTTAAGTCACTAACCCTTCATCTACTTCTCCTTGATATGCTGCACATATATATGGTACACAAGGCAAGCTCATTACATAAGTAATATGGTACCAGAAGCAAATTTATTGCATAGAATAGAGAAGGAGCAACATTCGATATGTAACTAGAAGTAAAAGTATCAGATCCATTTTATCTACCGTGTTGTCCAAAAATAGGACAGTGTCTTATATTATTTCCATATCCGAAAAAAGGGCTAGGCCTCCTCTCTCCATAGAGAACACATGAACATAAATGTCAGAAAAATACCTTTAAGGACAAGCTGACCATACCTTGAAGGTGTATGGCCAGTTTCAGCTTGATGGGGTATGGCCCTAACTTACATTCATAATTTCTTGTTCTGTGTCAGTGTCTTTTATGGTGCTGTGGTGTACAACTTACTGGCACTCTGAAAATAGTGGCACTCTTCTTCTCCAGTTTTATGGAGCCAGGAGAGGACAGGAAGCTGGATCCTGGAGTGGGACTCAGGTGTTTGTGATGTCACACATCAAATGTGGCTGCTTCAGCGTGAGGGAGCAGGGATGGCCAGTAGGAGGAACCAAGGAGGCGGCACTCGGGAGTCAGGAGGTGGGATGCTGCAGCAGCAGCTGAGTGCTGCCTCCTTGGTCCTGCCTCCCAGTCATCGATGTTACATGCTGTTTACTTGGTAGGCAGGAGATGGGATGCTGGAGCAGCAGCCAAGTACAAGTAATGTCTCATTAATGGCCTGAAGGCGGGACCAATGAGACAGACTCAGATACTCAGAGCGGGTGAGCACATTTTATTTTGCCATGGCAAGCGGCAGGTCTATTTGGGAGCCTATTCCAGCACCTCCAGCATTAGGTTATGTCACTAACATCTTAGAGCTCTAGAGACACTGACTAACTATGGCTTATTTTTGGAGTAGGGTTTATATTTAAAGCCTACTCCAAAAACTCCTAATAAGCAAGGTAGGGCTTAATTTCAGGGGAAGGCTTATTTTTTTAAAAACATGGTACACTAGACCATAACCAAAGTTAAATCAGTTTAAAGGGGTTGTCCAGTCTAAAATGATATTTCTGTAGTCACTCTATGTGACTGCAGACTTATCAATCCTCCAAGCATCCACATGGGGCGTTTTGAGGATATAACTGTTTCTATGCCAGGAACGGACCACAATTATGCGGTATGCGTATTCCTGGCAACAATATGACTAATGGGCGTGGCCTTGGTCAATGCAAATGTATGGAGTGGGTGTATTTGAATAGTATCTAGAGACAAAGAAAATATGTGCATAACGCGTCAGCCTTTTAAGGCCTTATTCATACACAAATTATATTTATTTTTCCTTTTTTGGAGATATGCAATCTCCACAGTGTCATACTGACCACTTGTGGTGTAACCTATTTCTTTCAACAACTGGCAAAACTTAAAAGAAAAGGAAATATAATTTGTGTATGAATAAGGCCATAAAAAGCTGAAATGCTATGCACATATTTTCTTTGTCTTGTTGCCAATAAAAAGCATTGAAAAACCAAAAATTGTTGTGCCAAGTAACCTAATTTTGAAGTTTTTAAAGGAGTGGAACCCTTAGTTGAGCACATTAGTGTGCCTCAGTCTATATATTTTTGTATTTGAATAGTAAGCGCAGCCATCTTTTGGTCGTGGCCTTGCTCCATAAATTTGTATTGAGCGAGGCCGCACCCAATAGTCGTGTTGTTTCCGGGAACATGCATACCCCATACTTGCGGTCCGTTTCCGTCAAAGAAACTGGTGAATCCTCACAGTGCACAGTGCGGTGCTGGGAGGGTTTATAAGTCTGCAGACACATAGAGTGACTACAGAAATATTATTTTAGACCAGACAACCTGTTTAATGCTGTATTTGTGAGCTTATACCGTGTGAAACTACAGCTTATAGTAAAAAGCCTAAACTGTAGTAACTGTATATATTACCGTATATACTCGTGTATAAGCCGAGTTTTTCAGGCCAAAATTTGGGCTGAAAAGTCCCCCCCTCGGCTTATACACGGGTCATATACGGTGGTGGGGGCTGTGGAGGCTGGAGGAGGCGGGGGGAGGCTGCTGCATGAGCGGCCCCGTCACGTGGGGCCGCTCATTATATATGCACTGCTTCCCCCTGTCAATCAGCGGCAGGGGGAAGCAGTTCATATATGCCCCCTAAAAGCTGGCACTGTCCCCCCTTGTAAGGGCCCCCCCCCCCCCCGCTGCTTATACATTACCATCCCAGTGTTCTGATCGGCGCCGCTCCTCGGTGCTGCTTCTTCATCCTCCCGTCCTCGCTGGCTGCATCCGGGATCTCCGGCCGTTGCGCGATGACGTCATATGCCTGCGACGGCCGGAGATCCCGGATGCAGCCAGCGAGGACGGGAGGATGAAGAAGAAGCACCGAGGAGCGGCGCCGATCAGAACACCGGGATGGTAATGTATAAGCAGCGGGGTGGGCCCTTACAAGGGGGGACAGTGCCAGCTTTTGGGGGCTGTTGGTACCCCCAGGGGGCTGCTGGGTACCCCCTGGGGGCTGTTGGTACCCCCAGGGGGCTGTTGGTACCCCCAGGGGGCTGCTGGGTACCCCCTGGGGGCTGCTGGGTACCCCCAGGGGGCTGTTGGTACCCCAGGGGGCTGCTGGGTACCTCCAGGGGGCTGCTGGGTACCCCCTGGGGGCTGCTATATGTTCCCCTGGGGGCCTGCTGTATACCACTGGGGCTGCTGTATACTACCACTGGGGCTGCTGGGGCTCCTGTATACTACCACTGGGGCTGCTGGGGCTCCTGTATACTACCACTAGGGCTGCTGGGGCTCCTGTATACTACCACTGGGGCTGCTGGGGCTCCTGTATACTACCACTGGGGCTGCTGGGGCTCCTGTATACTACCACTGGGGCTGCTGGGGAATCTGTATACTACCACTGGGGCTGCTGGGGAATCTGTATACTACCACTGGGGCTGCTGGGGAATCTGTATACTACCACTGGGGCTGCTGGGGAATCTGTATACTACCACTGGGGCTGCTGGGGAATCTGTATACTACCACTGGGGCTGCTGGGGAATCTGTATACTACCACTGGGGCTGCTGGGGAATCTGTATACTACCACTGGGGCTGCTGGGGAATCTGTATACTACCACTGGGGAGGCCTGTATACCACACTGCTGGGGGCTGTATACCTGTGCTGGGGTCCACCCTCGGCTTATACACGAGTCAATAGGTTTTTCCAGATTTTTGGGGCAAAAGTAGGGGGTCGGCTTATACACGGGTCGGCTTATACACGAGTATATACGGTACTTGAAGGGATCCTAAAAGTTATCTTTTATTTATGACCAATAAAAGATGTGAAATGTCAAAACTCCTCTGTGCCACCCTAATAACATGACAGTATTGTTTAATTTCTGAGTTATTGTTAGTTCTAGCTAACAGTTAGAATACTATACAGCCATTGAGAACAAGGCATACAGGTAACATGCTCCAAAGAACTACGGTACAACTCGTCCCTCAAAAAATAAGCCCTAAAATATCTACGGTATATTGAAGCAAAAATAAACTATGGCTCTTTAAGCAGGGAAGGTAAAAACAAATGTGCAAGAATAGAATATAGCCTGGTTGTGAATGGTTAAATATTTACTAAAGATGGCTATAGAGACTAATGACATTGCAGTACAGTTTGATATGTTGGGCTGGGGTCACATTTGTGGTACAAAATTAAGATCCTGATCCGGTTTTGAGCTGTTAAAAAGCTGAAAACTGGATCAGAAACAGCAGCCCATAGGAGCTCATTATTTAAACCGGATTGCACCACATGCAATCTGCTTACCACATCCGGAATTACAGCCTGCTGGGAAATTCTTGCAGGCTGCAGTTTTCGCAGCAGGATTGCTTATAATGGGCTCCTATGAACAAAGGGTTAAATCCTTATAAAGGATGCTGTCCTGTCTCTGGTGCTTACACAAACTACGTAGTATACTCCTGCAAACACAGGAGCCGGTGGCTGTCATTATAAAGTATAGAAAAAGCTGACAATAGCGGTGATACAGTTAAATATAGAATTAACCCCTCACATGTCAACCTGTGTGGACAGCATGTCTCTAGGGAGGGTGGGGACCCCCTAGAGACATGTTGCACACATCTATTAATAACATTTAACCCTTTGTTCATCACTGCGGCAGCAGGGATGAACAAAGCATACGACTGCCGCAGGCATTCACATGTGCCTTGCGGTTGCCGGATGCAAACCGCTCTAAAAACTGCAGCCTGCAGGAATTTTCCCGCAGGCTGTAATTCCAGATACGGTAAGCGGATTGCATGTAGTGCATATAGTGCAATCCGGTTTAAATAATGGGCTCCTATGGGGAGCAGTTCCTTATCCGGTTTTGAGCTTTTTAACAGCTCAAAACTGGATCAGTATCTGAATTTTGTACCGCAAATGTGACCCCAGCCTTACAAGTGTGACTCTAGCCTTATTTTACCAAACAATGCAACTAAAATTTAACCTATCATGTGAAAAAACATTATTAAGGCTAGGGTCACATTTACATTTCGACCCTAGCATGACGGAACCGTTAAGAACTTAGAAATTTCCCCCACAGCGCATAGCGTTAACGCTATGCGCTGCCTGGCAATGGAGCCCCATAGTAACCCGCTGTTTACCTTAGCAGCCAGCCACACACAAAGCCCCAGGATGTGCGCTTTACAACAGCACATAGGAAATGCTGCAGACAGCGGGTTACAGTTTGAATTGGTGAGTCTAATCTGATTACAGAGTCAAATGGAAGCATGCTGTGATTTCTTTCTCATATTGAATGGGTATAAGAAAAAAAAAATGTTCTCCAGTTCTGCTTCATTGAATAACATTGGGCCAAGTGCAATTCTTTTTTTATCTGTTTGCAGTCATCCGATTTATACAGTGGTGTGAGCGAGCTTTAACATATATCTGGAGTGGGTGTGGCTATGGGGAGCTAGCGGGGCTATGTTAAGTTGGTAGAGCTTGATACATTGACACACACATACAATGATATATGTATATGTATGTATATATATACATTGACTGGAAGCTTGTTATATAACTAACTCAACATATAATATACAGTATATATGCATATTGTATATATTTTTATATATATTTTATATTATATATATATATTATTGGATAGATAGATAGATAGATAGATAGATAGATAGATAGATAGATAGATAGATAGATAGATAGATGTGTATACTTTAGTTTCAAGTCAATATATTTTTGGATTAATCTTAACATTCTGTTTGCAAAGTAAAAAGGTATAAAACTAAGATTGTAAACAGCGTACCTCTACCTGTGGCCATTATGCAATTCCAATTTCTAAATTGCTTACAAAGCTGAATTTCAGCTGACTCAGACATAAAATTCAGATGTACAGGGGAAAGCATATTTTTTAATCAGCATCTTCGTAGTAAGCATGTACAAAATAAATGTAATAATGCATTGATTTATTGCGCTGTTAGAAAACTACAACCACCATATGCACTGTTTTTGCTAACTATCTTTAAATTTTTTATTGTATCTACTAAACAGAAATAAAAAAAAATCCTGAAAAGATTCCCTAATATTAACAACTAAGTATAAATTCATTCTAGCATTATTTTACTATATCTGCATTATATTCTGCCTTCTCACTCATTTTTTAGATACTATTATTACTATTTATTATTATAGTTATTAAATATTAGTTAGCATGTTGTCAGCATCACATACTCCTGGGCTAATGTGAGGGCCTACTGGACTCTGCATTCTATGACCATCTGAGTAAGCCCAGAGATACACTGAGCAAGATGTACGCGAGATACTCGCATGAATCTCACATGACTCACCCAGAACGGCCGCTGTCTCTCTAGGTAGGAGCGTGTCAGCTGCATGAGTATCGTGTGTTTCTAGCAGCTGACAAACTCCTGTCTAGAGAGTTGGTGGCCGTTCCGGGTGAGTCGTACAAGACTCGTGCGAGTACCTCGCATACGTCTCGCTCAGTGTGTTTTTGGCCTAAAGCTAAGGTAAGCTATTATTATTTATTATTATAGCACCATTTATTCCATGGCACTATACATGTGAAAAGAGCATACATAGACAAGTATAATAAACATGAGCAATACAAGGCACACACAGGTACAGTAGGAGAGAGGATACTGCCCATGAAGACTCACAGACTAGAAGCTAGTTATACTTAGGATCATGGGCTGGATGGCCTAGGGAGCAGGACGCAGATGCCCCCCAGGCCAGTGGCCAAGCAGCAGTTTCATGGCCGCTCGGTCATCTGTCACATTGGTCTGTGCGGATGATCTGCCTCTGAAGCTCACTGCCTTGATGCAGTGACAGGTGGCCGCAGATGGGATGCCCACTGATAATGGGCAACTGCTGTGTGCTTACCCCCAGACAGCCCCTGCTTAGGGTAAACAGAAGGCACTATATTTCTCATTTACATACCTTTATTCAAATTTAGCAAAGTTTCTTTTAACTGAGATTAGACAGTACCGGGATTTTATAAAAAAAAGTGTACCTTGACACCCAACTCATCTTTGGTGAGAGCAGCATGCATGACCGGAAGTGTGGTGACTTACGCTCATATGCATACACCCAGTGTCAGAGAAGCTCAATGCTGAAAGGTACAGAGCCGTGCACACACGTGGCTTTGTATAGCGATGATGATGACGCTAGCTGTTGTAAAGCTTGTTATCACACCCACAGGGGAATAAGAACATGATAAGTGGGCCGATAAGTCAAGGAAACTGATGCCCAAACCAAAGCTCTAATTAGGATCTCATAAACGGAGTTTAAAAATACATTTTATGACTCCTACTACAGGAAGAGACAGGCAGGGATTCTAGTTATGCGCACAGAACTGCTGGTGGCTCTGGTTGCACAGGGGACCTGACAGGTTCCTTTTAAGTGACAATTTTCTGTGACAAGTTATCAAGATGGTGGGTTATTTGTCCGATTAAGCTTAGCTTCAATTATATACCGTACTTGAAACCAGCCTTGGTAGTTATTTAGCTGATATTGACTTTTCTTGATGGTGTATTTCAAAACCCAGGCATTGAACTGAAAATCACAGGAGAATAAGATTCTTATAAACTCATAAATGTCCAAATAGTCTTCTATTTTTAATGCATAGTTTAATTTTTAGATATTTTGTATGAACAAAAAGGACTATAGCAAGTTTGAAAGCGGCAGAAAAACTCACAAGCTATTCACGACTATTCACGCATGGCAGATTCAGGCCATGAATTGGGTGATTGTCTCATTTCTACGAGTGGGGCTTGGAGAAATCCATAGACATTCTTTAAAGTAAACTACATCTTATGCATTCAAGAACTTAAAGTGTAAATGTCATTTCATTAAAAAAAACACAATAGTGGACTGTTGTTAATGATGGGTCTCATAGCAGTTAAGATGATGCTTTTTTTTGCCATGTGACTTATTTTTTCACAAGTTTCTCTTGAGCTCTTTTAAAATCAGCATATTATGACTGTGCTGGCGTGGCCGGCAGCTGATGGGGTGCAGTGTAAAGTGACAGCAGAGAAGGGTTTAACATAGATTGTGACTGAGCTGTGTGGAGCCAGATGACAGTTCCGAAGCTTTTGCTAAATGTGATCCTGACATTCTGAAATTGCTCTGCACTGTACTGTAGCCAGAAGTAATCTGATACATTGTTGTCACCTTATCAGCTGCAGTCACTAGTGTGTATGCTGTGCAGGCCCTGCTTCATTTACCCTTATATGGTTACATGCCCCATATTCAGTGTGAGAAGCTTGAAGATGGATTTGACTGATAATGAACGTATGTCTACTTCTGACATAGTGTAGTGGGCACACTTTGTGGAAAGTTTAGGAATGGTTTCCTTCCAGATTTCATTAACAAAGTATATTTGAAAGTTTATTAAAATCAATTATTGTGTTCTTTTGCTTAGATAGGTCAATGCAATCCTCCTCCTTACACTTAGCAGTGGCACACTTTCTTCTGGATTTGCCTTTTGATATGCCCTCCAGGTGTTGACAACAGCAATGTCTATCATTTGAGTGAAAAAAGGCCAACAAAACTTTCTGGAACGGATTCTGACCCGGTACAGGGAGATTTGTTTGTCTAATAAGTCAACTCCCCCCATGTGGAAATTATATTCCTGAACTATCAGCGGCATTGAGATTTGGACATGTTTTTTATATTTTTGAGAGTACCTATGAGCTGATGTAGACAAAGGCTCAGGGGCGTAACTAAAACAGGTGCAGGGGTTGCGATCGCACCCGGGCCCTGGTGCCTGGGGGGCCCCAAAAGTCCCAGGACCTATAGAAAAAGACTATTGCTATTAAAGATTTGCAATAATTGGGGGCCCCGAAGGAGTTTTTGCATCAGGGCCCATGAGCTTTACGTTACGCCACTGCAAAGGCTCTATTGTCAAACGTCACAAACCTTATTAACCTTCCATTTCACCACAAGAATGTTATTTGCTTTATCAAACCGGTAATCACAAAATCCTATTTCCTTTTGTTTTTCAATCACCTTGCTTGGCCTAAGAGGACACTGTTTTGTGCGATTTTCTCTCATAGTGCCAGTAGCTTGGATGTTTTTGTTTTTCAGCATCACCAGAGCATCAATACTTGTAAAGAAATTGTCAAAAAATAACTTGTAACTGAAAGACTGGCAATTAGGAATTACATTTGTAAGTTGTGAAATTATTCTCAAGCCTAACAGTCCTTCCTTTTTGTCAGACTTACCACAGTATGGCACAAATTTGTAGAGGTAGCCGTTGGAATTGTACAGACACCAAATTTTGTAGCCGAATTTCATTGGCTTACCTCGCATGTACATGTAAAAACTAGTGAATCAAACAAAAATTTCCATGTAAAAAAAACATCGAAAATAGATAGTGCATTCTACCAATGTCCCAAAAATGGGACGGCAATTTCACTTGAATAGAACTCTGGCCTTGGTAAATCTACATCAATGTTATTGCTTTATATACCTTCCTTCAAGTATAAACAATAGTTCTAATAACTTTGTGATCACAGAACTGTGATTTTAAATAATAATTTCCGCTTATGACCTAATTTTGAAAAAAAACTCGAAAATAGGTGTTTTGAAAGCTCTCTGGGTGGAAGAATATTCAATTAAAAATGACAATGACATGATTTCCTGTTTTGAAAATATTCATTTTACAAACACAACACAAAAAATTGGACCTAAATATAAAATCTTAGTTGCTAGAAACAAAAGATTAGGCGTCCCAAAAAAAGGACATTGGTAGATAATGGGTTAATAGTAATGAAAGTCTGCTTCAGAAGTGTCTGCTTTTGTTTCTCAAATATGTGTCTCACTAAGTGTCAAGAAATGACCAGAAATAACAGGATGCACCTCATCATCTTCTTCATCTAATCGGCATCATCTCTGTCTTCACAGGTATGAATTCTGCTCTCAACTCAATCTCATCCAGCTTTCCCAGTAACTGACCTGTGTTTTTCCATCAATATTGCTGCGTGGTATGAATCCTGCTCACAACTCAATATCATCCAGCTTTCCCAGTAACTAAGCTGTGTTTTTCCATCAATATTGCTGTGTGGTATGAATCCTGCTCACAACTCAATCTCACTGATCTATTTTTCACACTACAAAATATTGTATTAGGAATGTAACTATCCATCGATTCCACTGACCTCCCTCCCACACACCCCTGTTTATGACTCTTTCCTTAATCTGCATGTGAGCCACCATTTGGTTGAGCCTAGATTGGTAATGGCTTAATGGAGACCTGTGCCCTCACCCTTGTTCCACACCTGAATTTACTTTCTTGAGTATATTTTAGCTGATACAAGTCTGATTCAGACGTGTCTGCTTTTGTGTCTCAAATAAGTGTCTCACTAAGTGTCAAGAAATGAAATAAACCAGAAATTGACCAGAATTGACTGGATTTGACTGTAAGGTAACGGGATAGAAAGCCACTGAAAACAATGTGTATAAATCTTTTCACTATCAATCTTTACATTGTCTTTTATTTCATTGTTTGTTTTCCTATGTGCTTTTGCCACCCACTTTCACTACCCAATCCCCCCACCATCATCACTGATTCACATCAGCCGCTCTCTCCTTCCCTACCCTATTTACAGCTCCCATGCTATCTTCAGTTTACTGAAGAACGTCAGTCCATCATATTCTAAAGTTTTGCATCATAATCCATGTCACAACTCCAAAAACTATTTGCTCTTTTTGCTGCTGCTCCTGTCCTGTCTCTCCCAACCCTGGTCCACCCTCTGCCAACTTCAACCCCTCCCCCACCTTACACAGAAACCCTACTAACGTTATTAACATTACCTGCACACCTTCATCTCCCTATTTGAACTGGAATCCACAGTCTGTATGCAGCAAGCTTCCCTTCATTCACAATTACTTTGTTACCAACTCTCTTAATCTGTTGGCCTTAACAGACACCTGGATCCAGGATTCAGACACTGCTTCCCTTGTTGCTATTTCTCATGGTGTCTTAGATTTCTCCCACTCCCCGAGACCTGGTAACAGACATGCTGGTGGAGTCGGCCCACTCCTTTCCCCACAATGCACTTTCCAGGTCATCCCCCCCAGCCCCATCACTCTCAGTTCCTTCTTTTGAGGTCCACATCATTAGGATCTTCCAACCCCTTTCCCTCAGAGTAGCAGTGGTATATCGCCCCCCAGGTTCACCCACCCAGTTCTCGATCATTTCTCCACATGCTACCACACTTCATGTCCTGGGAATTACCAACCCTTATTCTGGGAGACTTTAAGATCACCATAAACAGCCCCATTTCCCCAACGGCATCTCAGCTGCTATTTCTAACCAACTCTCTTGGCCTCCCACAGCTCTCAACCTGTGAGACACACAAAAATGGTAACATCAATGACCTGGTCTTTACCCGACTCTGTTCAACCTCCTCCTTAGATAATTCACATTTTCCTCTCTTTGATCACAACATTCTCTCCTTCACACTCACAAACCTTCACCCACCACAGCATACTCCTACCTATCATACATTCAGAAATCTTTCGGGCATCAACTCTCATACACTCACAGACTCTCTATACTCATCACTTTCCCCAATCTCCTCAATATCCTGTCCAAATCTGGCTGTGACTCACTACAATGACACTCTCAGAAGCACCTTGGACCAAGTAGCACCTCTCACCCTCAGAACCTCCAAACATAGAATAAAGCAGCCATGGCTCATAACGCAAATTTGATTCCTCCAGCGATGCTCTAGGAGTGCTGAATGCCAATGGAGAAAAACTAGCTCACCAGGAAACTGTATCCATTTTAAATTCATGTTGAAAACCTACAACTCTGCCCTTTACCTCGCCAAACAGACCTATTTCACCACCCTGGTCTCCTCACTATCAAACAATCCAAAAAAACTCATTGACACCTTTCACTCTCTCCTCAGTCCTAAAGTGCAGGTGTGGCACCCCTGCAACCAGGATGGCCACAGGTAAGAATTGCAGCCAGGAGATAAAGACAGTTTTCCACAAACACCTTCATAAACACACCCACAGACACAAGACCCAACCCGGATCCCGGGACTCTAGGCGAGCAAGGGGTGGTAGGGCCAGTCACAGTGTGTGTGACGTAGTCGAGGTGATGGACCGGGTACACAAGGGGAACACCAGGAAGTAGTAGTTAGAAGGGCAATGGGTGTTGAAGAGTAAAGACGGAGTAGACCAATGGGTGCTGAAAAGTAAAGACAGAGTAGGCCAAGGGGTGCCAAGCAGCAAAGACCAAGAGTAAATAGAGAGAACAGCAGAATGAGCAGGAAGAGACTTTCCTGAAGGTTTCGGGCTCCCTGGAAGCGCAGAATCCTGTGAGGCCTAAGCCCCTGGAGAGAAAGCCCGCTCCACAGCCCGTAAGCAAAGGGAAGGGGAAAAACCGGGACCAGACCAGTACAGCTGGGTCTGAGGAAAACGGCAGCGGTGCCAGAGGACGACCGAAGGGAAGGATCCCCTATGTGCGCCGTAGTTACACGGGTAGGAAAGAGCCTGGTGATCCCCTGACACTGGAAGGCTAGGCTGGGACCAGAGAGTCGGCTCTGAGGTGACCATAGCTACAAGCCGGATCACAGACATACCGATTGGGAGCTCAGATTCCGAGTCTGATCTCCTAACACACGTACAGGAGGTACAGTGACATATAGGGCTCAGAGCTTGCTACCCACACATAGGGAGAACCCACACAAGAACCCGAGTTACCTACCATACAGCACACAGGGGAGAGAAGTTAGAAGAAAGCCTGAAAGGAATCCAGAAAGAGAAGGGTCAGAAGCAGGAACCTGGCTGCAGTGTAGTAACTGGAAGTGTGGAGTTTAACCCGTAAGAGACTGTACAACTGTGTGAACTGTACTGAAAAGAACTTAAGTAAAACCCGCTGAACCCTGCCAGTGTCTCCAATGTGTGTTTCCCTGCATGTTAAACTGTTATTTACCCTGCCAGGAGCAGGCCAACCTATGGTGGGCTCATCCATCCGGCTGCAGCACCATCCATCCTCCTGGCAGAAGCAAGCAGCAGCGGTGGTCCCCCACTGACCACAACCCATGGGTGGCGTCACAGTTAACCCTGTAAATAACCCCTTTTACTTGTGGGCTCGGGACATGGTCCGGACCAAGACCGCCGTGATAACTCCTGTGATACCCAGTCTGGTTCCGAGTACCCGTCCCAGTGGGCTCCACACAGGCCGCCATCACTGACCTTGGTGCTGGTGATCTGGCTTCTTACTTTATGGAGAAAATAGACAACATTCACCTGGAAGTCAGCTCCTTGCCTCCAAGCGCTACTATTCCCATTCTTCCCCACATTTCCTCCAGCTCACTCTCCATATTTGACCCAGTCACAGAAGAAGAAGTCTCCAGGCTCCTCTCTTCCTCTTGTCCCACTACATGCACCATTGATCCCATTCCCTCATACCTCCTCCAGTCCCTCTCTCCAGTCGTCACTACTTACCTAACCAAAATCTTTAATCTCGCCCTCTCTTCTGGCATCTTCCCCTCCTCCTTCAAACACTCTATCATTACCCCATTATTTAAAAAAACTTCCCTTCATCAGTCCTGCACAAATAACTACAGACCAGTTTCCAACCTTCCCTTCAACCTTCCCTCCAACCTTCCCTTCATCTGTAAACTATTGGAGCGCCTGGTCTACTCCCGCCTCACCCATTACCTCTCCACTCACTCTCTTCTAAATCCATTACAGTCTGGTTTCCGCCCCTACACTCTCCAGAAACTGCCCTCATTAAAAAGACCAATGACCTTCTGACGGTAATACGTAATGGTGACCACTCTCTGCTTATTCTTCTCGACATCTCTGCAGCTTTTGACACTGTTAACCACCATCTCCTACTCCTGGACTCCATCGACATAAAGGACCCTGCTCTCTCCTGGTTCTCGTTGTATCTTTCTGACCGCTCTTTCAGTATTTCATTCACTGGCTTCACTTCCTCTCCTCTTCCTCTCACTATTGGGGTCTCTCAGGGTTCAGTCCTTGGCCCTCTTCTCTCTCTGCACGGCCCTATTGGACAGACCATCAGAAGATTTGGCTTCCAGTACCATCTCTATGCTGATGACACACAATTATACACTTCAGCCCCTGACCTTACCCCTACGGTACTAAAGAAAACCAATGACTGTCTAGCTGCAATTTCCAACATCATGTTTGCTTTCTATTTGAAACTCAACCTTTCCAAAACTGAACTTCTTCTGCACCCGCCCTCCACTAACGTCCCTAAATTTGACATCTCCCTCTCAGTATGCAGTACAACGATAATGCCTACGTAGCAGGCTCGCTGTCTGGGTGTTATGTTTGACATCGGTCTCTCCTTCACCTCCTGTATACAATCTCTCGTGCTCTTGTCGCTTGCACCTGAAGAACATCTCTAGAATCCGCCCCTTTCTCACTATGGAAACAACAAAAACCTCACCCTGGCCCTGATCCATTTCTGCCTTGACTACTGCAATTCTCTGTTAATTAGCCTCCCCCTCACTAGTCTTTCCCCTCTCCAGTCCATCCTTAATGCAGCAGCCGGGATCACTTATCTAGCTAACCGTTACTTAGATGCCTCCACTCTGTGCCAGTCACTGCACTGGCTGCCCATACACTACAGGATCCAATTCAAATTGCTTCTTCTCACCCACAAAGCTCTTCACAGTGCAGCACCTCCCTACATCTCCTCCCTCATCTTTGTATATCACCCTACCTGTTCTCTACGTTCAACAAATGACCTTTGACTAACATCTGTATTGATCCGAACCTCCCACTCCCGGCTCCAAGACTTCTCCCGAGCTGCACCAACTCTCTGGAATGCTCTACCCCAAGAAATTAGGACTATCCACAACGTACAGAGCTTCAGACACTCCCTAAAAACACATCTTTTTAATGCGGCCTATCATGCTCCCTAATAAAAGTCCTTTATACTGTATATAGCCCATTTACTATCTCTCTGGACATAACTCTCCTTCAAACTCCATCAAACCAAAAAGCTCTACACATATTGGCTGGTGACTATTTATGTAATTTTTTTCTATCCCCCTCTTCCTCAAGATGCCTGGACCATCATTGTAATAAGCCCCTATACTTTGTGTAACCCCAATCTTGTATAATTGTAAACTCTTTTGAGCAGCATCACCTTTATTTTTGCTTTAACTATTGTATTGTATTTTTTACATTGTCTCTCTGCTTTAATTATTGAATTGTATTTTTTACATTGATTCTCTACTTTAATTATTGTATTTTATTGTTTTTATACAATTGTTACCTATGACCGTTTTTATATGAACCACTGACGTGTAAAGCGCTGCTGAATATGTTGGCATTATTTAAATAAAGATTATTAGTAGTAGTAGTAGTAGTAGTAGTAAAGGGAAATAAAGAAACCCACAACACAATTTTGGGGTTTCAAGGAAACGAATGAAACACAGGATCGCATGATTGACCACTACTTTATTTCCCTCAATGATCAGGAATTATTCACTATCCACTAGATAGGGGATTATTTCAAAACTTGCTACAAACTCTTTAAAAAGAGTAGACATAGATGGGACAATCTTATTTCTTGATATTTGTGAAAATGACTAATAACTACCGTATTCATACTATGAAATGTGCTGGTGCTTGTGAATAAAGACAACAAGTAGAAACTAAAAAAAAGTAGTCAACAATATGACAAACCACAAAACCCCAAAACAAAGATTCCATGACTTGTTTTTCAAGATTTCTTCAGATTTGAAGCTTTGTGTAATTAAAGTAACTCAGTACAAGTTTTAATAAGTTAACAATATTAAGAAAGGAGGTATGGAGATGTCCATTGCTGCAAATTATCAGAAACCTTGATCATATCTAATAGTTCTTGGCATCCCCTGTCACTATGGAAATTTCCTGGTTCTTGATTTGTTTCCAGTGTTATATTTTAATTATAATTTTAATCATCCTTGAATGGTGGTGACCTTTAAGAGTGGTGAGCTGGAGACCTGTAAAAGACAGATGCAAACTCAGAAATAGTTTTGACAGATTACCGTTTACAATGCTAAACATACTTTATTAATGCAGCACTAATGCTGACTGTAGATGCCACGATTTTGGCTTTTAAATTACCACTGATTGGCTACAAGCAAACTGATCAGTAGCCTTTTAATGGCCTGTTTGGATGTGCTGACCAGACAAAAATTGTTAACGCAATCTTTAATAGTTGGGGACGTATATTCCAACAAAACCGTCTTCCCTGATTTTGGCTCACCTAAATAGGCCTTTAGCAGGTTCTCAACCTTTCTGACCTTGAAAGCCACATTCAGCTCTTACAGAGGGTTGCAAGCCATATTCTGCTGTGAGAAAGGGTGCGAGCCACATCCAGCACCCACCCCCTCACTGTAGTGTCACCCAGAGCTCCTGTTACAGGTATGACAGCAAAGCAATTCCATATATATAACAATGAGGCAGAAAACGAAGATCCCGGGGTTCATACCTTACCCCTTTTAAGTATTCTTATATCAAGCACTCCCATCACAATGTCATGTTCACCTTCAAGCAGCTCTTGTTACAGGTAGTTTCATCCTCTTCAGCTTAACATCCTTAAATCTCTAAATCTCCAAGGCCGGAATGTGGGGATCCAGATCTGGTCTTTTGTGTGATGCTACTCATGTAATTCACCATCTGGAGACCAGATCATCATAACTATACTAAGTGCTATTGCAACAAGCTGGAGAAAAGCTGTGAGCCACACACCATGGATCCACAAGCTCCAGGCTGGGAAGCCTTGCTACAACCCCTTCACCCCCAGGAGATTTTTCACTTTCCATTTTTCATTTTTCCCTTCTCTTCTTCCAAGAACCATTGCTTTTTCAATTTCCCATCAATATAGATATATGAGGGCTTGTTTTTTACAGTAGGAGTTGTACTTTTGCATTAAATGATGTATCTTACCATTTAATGTACAGGAAAATGGGATGAAACTTCCAAATTCAATGAAATGACAAAAAAAAGTGCAATTACATGTTTGTTTTTTGGGTTTTTCATTCACCATGACTAACATGTCAGTGTGATGCCTCAGGTCGTACGAGTTCATGATACCAAACATGTATACTTTTACTGTTATCTAAGTGGTGAAAAAAAATTAGAAGCCTTTTAAAAAAAGAATTGCACTTTTGCACCATTTTCCTTTGCTTTGTCATTTTTTATTTTTTGCTGCTTGAGTTGACATTTCTAAAGACTCCATTTTGGGGTAGATACAATGTTTTGAACACCTGCTATTGCATTTTATTGCAAAAAACCATACTTTTGCAGTTTATACTTTTTTTTATCACAGTTTACAGATCTGATAAATTGATCTTATATTTTCATAGATCGGGCATTTCTAAATGCGGCATTACAAAATATGTGATTTTTTTATTTTATTGTTTTATTTTCAATGGGGCAAAAGGGGGTTGTGTGAACTTTTGTGGTGTTTTTTTTTCAAACTTTTCAAAACCTTTTTTCTTTATTTTTCTTCGCCCACTGGGCAGCCTCAGTGCTGCACTGTCCGATTGCTTTCCCTGTGTTCAGATGGGTTACAGAATATCAGAACACAGGGAAAATGATCACTCCCTGCCGGTGATATCGCTAGGACATCGCTGGCCAGAAATGATTCCAGACAGCTTCCGGGTTCATCAGATGACTCCGGGCTGTGCAGGTAAACGCTGATCATGGTGGGGAACTTTGCTTTCCCAGCCACAGGGCTTTGGATCACACTGTCATTGACTGAAAGCACGATCAAAAAGGTTAAAAGCACCGATTGGATCACTTATCTGATTGATGCTGTTAGCTACACTTCTCAGCTGGTGAAATCAGCTGAGATGTGTGGGGGAAGACATGAGACACAACCAATGACCTGGATGCCTTTCTTGAAAAATATAATATTACCGGTTATATATACAAGATTCTTTAATAGGGCATTGATCCAGGGAACTAGTCTGATTGGCATATGTGGAGTCAGGAAGGAATTTTTTTCCCCAATGTGGAGCTTAGTGTTGCCATATGTTTTTTTTTTTGCCTTCCTCTGGATCAACATGTTAAGCTATAGGTTGAACTAGATGGACTTAATGTCTTCCTTCAACCTTAAATACTATGTTACTATGTTAATGACGTATATATACGTCCTTTGTCGTGAAGGGGTTAACGAGTACCAGTCATGAAAAATTACTCCTCTGTTTTTGTATATTTGTTAAAAATCATTATAGAAAGGGTTTTTATTACAATAGGGATTGATATGCAAATGATATGCTAATCCAACAATCAGTAACATGTTGCCACATAAATGCTCAGTGTTATGAAGTGATAGAAGTGCTGTTCCTGGTGACATACCACTGCTTTATTATAGGATTTCTCCTTAACTCTCTTAGCTTTACTAGGAGTCATTGTCACAAAACCAGTATGCTAGAGATCAATACTGAAGGTGCTGACATTCAGGGAAAAGTGTACTAAAATACTGCTGGTGAAGGGCAGTGGGGCAGCAATGGGTGGTCTTCTAATGAAATGCAGTCAACCAGAGCCACGCAAATAGGATCACTTCCTGGTCTCTTTCCACAATAAGCAATGAGATCTCACAAGTTAGTGTGACGACTGTAGATAGTAAAGCTGCATCTCCAGAGAAAAAACACAATAAGGTTGGAGGGGTACCCAGGATCAGCACTTTTTCAGTCTAGCTGCCTGCACATGTGCAATGGAAGCATGTTTGGTACACGGGTATCAGTTATGCTTCCATTTAAAACTAGGAATATAAAACAAAGTTTTTTAGATAAATGCTGACTTTCAAAAGTCAGTATCTATGTTCAATAAGTAAACAGTCACATACATATAACTATATATTTTTTATTTTTAAATAAAAGTAGATTTAATAAATGCAAATCTTAATTGAACAAAAATGCTAATAACATTAATAAAGCCAAATAATATAGGGAATAAAGAAGACTCTGCTAATAAAAAGACAGTACATTTATACAAGTTAATAATCAGGGGATAAGCATTCCTAAGAATATTTGTCCCCAGCTATCAACCAGACTAAGGAGGCTGGCAATTACCAGACAAATGAGCAAAATGTTCACTCAAAGTATGCTTAAATATCATCTTTATTGGCAGCACATCACCCAATGTAAACCAGGAATGTGCTGCCAATAACATGATATTGTATGCTTACTGAATCGTTGTGTTTATGATGCTCTTGTATGAAAGGAATTGTGGTTGACCTGTCTAAATAGATTATTTAATCATCGCCTATAAACCTGCATGTAGCTAATGGGCAGTCATTTAAAGGGGACATTCAGTGCATCTAAATCTGCCATTAGAGATCATGAATATGTGCTATCTGCCTATGTCTTCCATGAGAATTATTATGGTTGTTTATAGGATTAGAGAAGAGGTATACGTCCCAGTTCTCTCCACCCATTTTCCAATTTGGACATATTCAATAGTGGTGGCCATATGTGCATTTTCATGGCTACATAATAAAAACAGAGAAATAAAAGGAGCTAACGACGCGCTGCCATTAAATGGAACAACATCAACATATTAAAATGTGATTTAAAAAAATATACTTTATAGTCAGTTTATGAGGATTAGGAAAAAATTGTTCACAAGAAATAGATTTCCATAAACATGCTGAGGATTTGAAAGAAAGGTTTATGGAGACAGAATTTGTCAGAAAGGCATTGTCTTGCGCTACTCCTTTTAAACAACTAGATCTGATTAAGCTCAGGGATAAAAAGACCCTTTCAGATTCTGCTGATTTGCGTTTAAATATTTTAACCACCTTCAGCTCGGACCATTTACAGATCAGACGGATTTTGGAGGCTCATTCGGATGTTTTTAAAAATGATCTCGTAATAGGCTGTAAAATTCCTCAAAAACCTGGTATTACATACAGAAGGGCATTACACTCTGAAATATGAAAGCCTCAAGGAAACTAAAAATGGATACTACATTAAATTCTTCTCAAACTAACATATATGCAACTATAGGATCTTTGAAATATGGTTCTAAAGAATGTCTATGTTATATTGTAATTATGCACGGGAGACAGGTTTTCAATCTGTCCTGCACTCAATTAATTTCCTTTCTAATGAAGCATTATTTGAATTGTTTATCAGAATATGTGATATTTTTTATGGAATACACTGCGTGCAGAATTATTAGGCACATTTTATTTCAGAGAATTATTTTTTATTATTGATCAACAACTATGTTGCCAATGAACCCAAAAGACTCATAAATATCAAAGCTTAATATTTTTGGAAGTTGGAGTGGGGTTTATTTTGGCAAGATGGGTCAGAACAAAGATTGGCCTCTGAAAAGTCCACAATTGTGAGATGTCTTGCAGAGAGATGCAGAAGTCTTGAAATTGCCAAACTTTTGGAGCGTGATCACTGAACAATCAAGCATTTCATGGCAAATAGCCAACAGGGTCGCAAGGAGCATGTTGGGCAAAAAAGGTGCAAAATAACTGCCCATGAATTGAGGAAAATCAAGCTTGAAGCTACCAATATGCCATTCCATTTGCCACCAGTTTTGTAATATTTCAGAGCTGCAACGTTACTGGAGTATCAAAAAGCACAAGGTGTGCTATACTCAGGGACATGGCCAAGGTAAGGAAGGCTGAAAAATGACCACCTTTAAACAAGACACATAAGATAAAACGTCAAGACTGGGCCATATCATAAGATTAAAGGGATCCTGTCACCCCCAAAACACCTCCTAAGGTATTAAAAGCTGTCCCTAGAGCATATTAACACTTTCCCTACACTCCTTTTACCTCCTAAATGCACATAGTCAAAGTGAATAAAAACGTTATTATAGTACCTCATTACTGATGATAATGAGTGACTATGGTATTCATAGTCACTCATCCAGGCTGCCCCTCTTCATCATATGTTAACTTCAAGTCCCGCACTGCGCATGCGCAGTGCGCATTTTGAAGCTGACAGCGCTGTGCGGGTGTAAATACGTCACCCGGCGCCGGGAATGACGCGAATCGCGTCATACAGCCCCCACACTGAAGCCCGGACGGAATAGGAGAGCAGGGAGGCGCGCAGGGAGGCGCGAATTTGAATCTGTGATGTAGATCACGCTTATTCAGGCGTGATATGATGAAGAGGGGCAGCCTGGATGAGTGACTATGAATACCATAGTCACTCATTATCATCAGTAATGAGGTACTACAATAACGTTTTTATTCACTTTGACTATGTGCATTTAGGAGGTAAAAGGAGTGTAGGGAAAGTGTTAATATGCTCTAGGGACAGCTTTTAATACCTTAGGAGGTGTTTTGGGGGTGACAGGATCCCTTTAAGGAAAGAGAAGATTACTGGCTAGGAGCGCTGGTGAGCAATCCAGGAGTGGGCCAGGAAGCCAGCGTGAGCTGTGTCAGAGAGGAGCCAATGCCCGGAGGTCCCCTGAGCCACTTGCTGCATTTTACAGATGAGAGGCGACCCCTCATTCCTCTTATAACGTGCCCCCATTAGACCACCAGAAATATCTTAAGACTGATTTTTCAAAGGTTTTATGGACTGATGAAATGAGAGTGACTCTTGATGGGCCAGATGGATGGGCCAGAGGCTGCATCAGTAAAGGGCAGAGAGCTCAACTCCGACTCAGACGCCAGCAAGGTAGAGGTGGGGTACTGGTATGGGCTGGTATATATCAAAGATGAACTTGTGGGACCTTTTCGGGTTGAGGATGGAGTGAAGCTCAACTCCCGGACCTACTGCCAGTTTCTGCAAGACAACTTCTTCAAGCAGTGGTACAGGAAGAAGTCGGTATCGTTCAAGAAAAACATGATTTTCATGCAGGACAATGCTCCATCACATGCATGGCTGGCCAGTAAAGGTCTAAAAGAAGAAAAATAATGACATGGCCCCCTTGTTCACCTGATCTGAACCCCTTAGAGAACCTGTGGTCCCTGCTAAAATGTGAGCTCTACAGGGTGGGAAAACAGTACACCTCTCGGAACAGTGTCTGGGAGACTGTGATGGCTGCTGCACGGAATATTGATCATAAACAGATCAAGCAACTGACAGAATCTATGGATGGAAGGCTGGTGAGTGTCAAAATAAAGAAATGTGGCTATATTGGTCACTAATTTTTTTTGTGTTTTGTTTCTGCATGTCAGAAATGTTTATTTCTAAATTTTGTGCAGTTATATCAGTTTACTTGGTGAAAATAAACAAGTGAGATGGGAATATATTTGGTTTTTATTAAGTTGCATAATAATTCTGCACAGTAATAGTTACCTTCACAAACAGATATCCTCCTAAGATAGCCAAATCTAAAAAAAAAACAACTTCCAAAAATATTAAGCTTTTATATTTGAGTCTTTTGGGTGATTGAGAACATAGTTGTTGATCAATAATAAAAATAATCCTCTACAATACAACTTGCCTAATAATTCTGCACGCAGTGTATAGGCAGGTGCATCTCAATTAATTAGAAAATCATCAAAAAGTTCATTTATTTCAGTAATCCAATACAAAAAGTGAGTGCATATACTGTATATATATAGAGTCATTACAAACAGAGTGATCTATTTCAAGTGTTTATTTGTATAAATGTTGATGATTATGGCTTACAGCCAACGAAAACTCAAATGTCACGTCTCGGTCAGAATCTGTGATTGCGATTGTTGTTTCAGCCAACTCTTTCAGCTAGCGGTGTCGGTGATAGGGGGGCCATGTCCTTGCCAGTACCTGCTCCTTTAGTTCCTGTCTTTGTCACTGAGCATTGCCGTGCTTGCCTGGTGTATGATGTTAATAATGTGGGAGAGGCATCTGCAGTGTTGTCTGGTAGGCAAAAGCTTTGTTCCTCTATCAGAATTGGAGTGGTTGGTATCTGTGGTGCATCATTGTCTGGCCTGGTTGTAGGGACAGTCTGGGTGAGGTCATTATACTCTGAGCTCCATCCTACGAGAGGGAACTGCACCCTTCAAATACCTTGGGGCCTACAATGCTAACCTCAAGATGTATTCTTGGTTTCCCCTTTTGTCTAATTTTGATTTTATATTTGACTCTGACCCTTGCCTGGATTTTGGACTCTGCTACCGCGCCGACGATATTGTACTTTTACTGCTTCTGACAACTCTTTCGGATCCTGATTTTGTATTCTCTGATTTCCTAAACTTGACCCTGCCTGGTGACCTCCCTTCTTTGATCTGCTGCTCACTTTTAGGCAGTTACCTCCTGTGTTCTGTGTTTCTAGGGGTGCTGCCTTACCAGCAGTTCAGCCTTAGCAGTGGACAGTCGTCACATCAAAACTCATTATTTCAGAAAATTAAGGTAGGGAGAATGAAGGGTCTGAGAGATAAAATATTACCTAAGTAGGTATCAGAGGCTTCACCTTGAGTTGTTGTGAGAGTCACAACCACAATAATAGCATATCACGGCTGCTGCAGTCCCAAGCGTGGTACATATACAGTAGGGAGACTGAAGGGTCTGAGAGATAAAATATTACCTAAGTAGGTATCAGAGGCTTCACCCTGAGTTGTTGTGAGAGTCGCAACCACAATAATAGCATATCACGGCTGCTGCAGTCCCAAGCGTGGTACATATACAGTAGGGAGACTGAAGGGTCTGCCATATTCCAAGAGACATCAAAGGGTGAATATAATATTGATTTATTAGTCAATTAGCTTTCAGGGCTCCCTGGCCCCTTCCTCAGAACAAATCAATATCCTAGTGCCATGTTTCAGGACATTCCAGGGAGCTCTGAAACACTAATTAATCAATATTAGATTCACCCTTTGATGTCTCATGGAACATGGCAGCATTGTTTTTAACCCGTCATTCTCTGTGAAGCAGAATAATCTGCTGCCTGCACAGAGGTGGTAGAGCTGCTATGAGATTCTCATCAGCGCGAGCACAGAGGGAAGAGGTGAGCGCACACACTGCAGCACTGAGAGCGGTTGTCTCCTCAGAGCTGCGGATTAATCACAGTGTTTCAGAGAAGGAGATGATCGCTCAGTGTAATGCAGTTCTATTACAGTTTACATAGGGGAATGGACTTTGGGGTGGCCGGGTATACTGGAGACTGGGATGGTGGGCATGCTTAGGACTGGGGAGGGCTTGCTGTAGTGTGGAAAGGGCTTGTTGCTGTGTGGGGAGGGCTTGTTGCAGTGTGGGATGGCTTGTAGCAGTGTGGGAGGGCTTGTTGTAATCTGGTGAGAGCTTGTTGCAGTGTGGGGCATGTTTGTAGGTCACTGTGCACAAACGAAAAGTAGTGAAGTTTACACCCAAGCTCCAAAGCAAACACGCCTCCTCTAGATGTGTAAATAACAAACTGTCAGCATTTTGCAAACTAGATACACACAGAGATTTTACAAAAAGCCCGGACAACCTCTTATTCACATTAGACAGTAGTAGACTCTTCTAGAAATTGGTGGAGAATCTAATACATACGTAGCATACGAGCACACATGTTAGAAATATTAATCAGTTAGTGTCCACAAGCTAAATATTAATCTGTTGAGGTCCTGAACTGAATGTCCCAGCATCATTTTTTCTCTTTCTGGAGACTTAAAACAGGCTAAATAGAAAGTCTCTGAACTCATCTTCAGATATGAAGAAGAGATGGTGCTTGACTTAACACTTATGGTGGGTTTACACGTTGCGATATCGGCGTCCAACTCCGACCCAACTCCGACCAAAAGTCACGTGGTTCGGGCGTTGGAGCCGATATCGTTTGCGCGTTGTACGGTGTGAACGTACAACGCGATGCAGGAACAATGTCAAAACGATATCAGGGGTCGAATAAGCATGCTATTCAACCGCCCGATATCGGATGCCGGTTGTAGCCTCATCGTCCTGTCTGACAGCCCAACTCCGATGTGTACTGCCTCGTCACCCATTCACTCCCATGTTAAACGGTCGTTCATGGGTTGGGGGGCGTACACATCGTCGGGACGTTGTATCCCGATATCGGGCTGTCTAAACTGGCACCATCATGGTGTGGTTTACACGTCGCGATATCGGGCCTATATCATAGCCAACGACGCGGGAGCGCGCTTTTTGAGTGCGCTTTTCCCGGCATCGCCGGTTTAGACGGCCCGATATTGGGATACAACGTCCCGACGATGTGTACACCCCCCAACCCATGAACGACTATTTAACATGGGAGTGAATGGGTGACGTGGCAGTACACATCGGAGTTGGGCTGTCAGACGGTACGATGCGGCTACAACCGGCATCCAATCTCGGGCGGTTGAATAGCACGCTCATTCGACCCCCGATATCGTTTTGCCATCGTTCCTGCATCGCATTGTACGTTCAAACAGTACAACGCAGGAACGATATTGGCTCCAACTCGCGAACCACGTGACTTTTGGTCGGAGTTGGGTCGAAGTTGGACGCCGATATCGCAACATGTAAACCCACCATTATACTCTTTGCTGAAACAAAAGCTAAGTGATTCATAAAAGGTTATGAAGCCACTTTTCAATAAATACCAGAATGGGAAAACAACATAGGCTTATGTGGCACCCCACTGGTCAGTGCGCCACAGTGGGGGTACTGCACCCAAAAAAGAATGTGCAGTTATTCCTGTCACATGGTAGAGTAAGGTTTGTAGGCGGATCTCAATCCAGCACTCCCGCACTCGAGCCTAGGCAAATGGTTAGAGCCCAGTTCTTAGGGGGAGAGTTAGGGGAGGAGGGAAGTCAGACAGTGGAGTTCTAGTTTGCACTGAGGAGCGAAGGAGAGGGGAGCCTCCGAGCGAGAGAAGGAGACTCCCAGGGAGGGGGCCTAGAGAAGAGGCAGCCCAGGGAAAGAAAGAGGGGTCCCTTTATTGGAGCGCACATACTATGGAGGAACCCTGGTCCACCTAACGTAGTACCGGCTCCGAGGATACGGTGCAGGGTGTTCAGCCCCTGAGCTGTCTACACCAGTCGTCACGGGTCAGTTCATCAACCCTGACACCCTGTCTACAAGGTGCAGTCTCGCCAGGATCCCCTTCAGAGAGAGAGGGAGAAGAAGGGAATTCATAGCACCCCAACAGGCCTGGTACACAAGAGGGCTGTGCCGGGGCAGGTTTTAGCAGCAGGACACGGGATTGACAAAAGAAATATACTATGGGATCCGCTGAATGACCTTGCCATCGTCTGTGACTACCCGTCCAGCTACCTGATTATAGACTGTTTGTGCTGTAACCTGAATTGCCATCTGAACTGGTTTACAGAGTAAAGTACCCGTGTAGAGTGAGAAAGCCTTCGTGTGTCTGTTCATCTGCTGTATTGCTCCACAGATCATCTCCACATCCAGCACCACCACCATCAGTGCTGGTCTGCCCCGGGGACTTATGCTCCACCTGCAGGGAGCCGTTCCATCCAAACTGCAGTACCATCTCCCCCGGAGGTCTGAAGCGGTGCTGGTGCCCATCACCAGGATCTGCAGGTGGAGTCACGACAAACTTTTATATTTTTTCTTCATCACTATTCCCTAACTCCCTTTTCAGTTGATCACCAGGGCCACGGGTCTGGGCATGCCACCAGTGACATCCCAACCACAGCAGAGCCCAGATACCTTAGTCCCCATATAACCCTGGGTGATTCACTTGTAATTAGTGAGTGGTGACCCCATCATTGGCAAGCAGTTGGTCTAAAGAACCAATTTGGCTTATTTGAGTCAAAAATGAATGGCCTTGCAGGAAATTGGTGAAAAGGCTCCCTAATTACCTTTTGTCCAAGCCACTTGGAATTAAATAATACAGTAATCAGATGAAGTGGGCTTAGTGGACTGAAAGAGCATTTAACTGGAAACAGGAATATGTAAGAGCATCTCTTACTTCACTATCATAGCCCAGATATAAATGATTCTTTATGAATAATGGGGTGTATTTGTTATAGGCAGTTTATGGTTGGTTACAATATTATGCTACAGGATCAATACGCCACTAAATTGTTTGCCCCTGCACTTACACCAACCTGAAATTGAAAATGTGCTTTCCCAGAAAAACATTGGAATCACATTTTTTCCAATCAAATCTCTTATTACAAGTACAACAAGACCATAAATCAAGTGTCAGAATAATTTAAAGACCTTCAGGCCTATAGACATAAAAGATCTATATTCTCACAATTCAGCTACTGAAATGATAAATGAAAAAAACCTAAGATCCGAAACTAAGCATTGTGGTCAGCAGTTCACTGCTGCTGTCCTTAATCAGGTGATTTGGTTAACGACCACTCCTCCACCCTTTAAATAGTTACATGATCCATTACCTGATTTCAGTAATAGAGTTCATTCTCTGACTGACCATCATGCTGTGTGGTAGATATGCTCTGCTAGTACTGAATTTAGTTTAATTGTTAACTCTCAGTGCTAAATCTGTATTTGTTTGCTAAGAAGGGATACTAACACTCTATTTAGTTCAACCCTTTGTCGGTACGTTTATTGGAATATCTAAGTAACAAACAATATGTAATAAGGTAAAAAGAATTAAAAGGAATGATTAAAAACTTTGTCTTTGTGGGTCCTGAATGACCTCATTCCTTCTTAACTTGTTGGAAGTCTATGTCCCTCATAGATATAATCTGTAATTGTAGAGAGATTTAATCAGTCCGTTGTCTCTCTGTGTGTATTGTACCGCCTTTAGTAGTAATATTAATTACCTTACCACTTGGTAGTTAAACCTGTCGGTATTGCTGTGCTGGCTTAATATTTGTATAAACATTAAAGGGATCCTGTCACCTCCAAAACGCCTCCTAAGCTAGCAAAACATGTCCCTGCAGCATCCCATCAATAATCTCACACTTCTTTTGTCTCCTAAAAGCATCCTGTGAAAGTGGAGAGAAACGTTTTAATACTTACTCCTTAGTGATTATAATTAGCAGGGGCTATATACTTTAGTCACCAGGGCATGTTGTTTTGCAGCTCCAGGATCCAGCCCTCTCTCGGTCTGTGCTTAAGTGAAACTGAAACTGAAGGCAGGACTAATGATTTGCATTCTGTGAGTGATAGAGAGGGGGGAAGGGTAAAGCCTGCACAAGCAGAGCAAACAGACAGAGAGGGCTGGATCCTGGAGCCTGCAAAACAGCCCGCCCTGGTGACTAAAGAATATAGTCACTGCTAATTATAATCACTAATGAGTGAGTATTAAAACATTTTTATGCACTTTCATAGGATGCTTTTAGGGCACAAAAGAAGTGTGAGATTAGTGATGGGATGCTGCAGGGACATGTTTTGCTAGCTTAGGAGGTGTTCTGGAGGAGACAGGATCCCTTTAAATATCTTGTTAGAATGCTGCTGTAAACTGTTTCATTTGCATGGCATTCAACAATTTATTTGGTTACCTTGATTTTTGTTAAGTATGCACAGGAATTGGATTGCTTTAGTTACCGTATTTTTCGCTTTATAAGACGCACCTGATTATAAGACGCACCCCCAAATTTGGTGAAGGAAAAGAGAAAATAAATTATTTTTAATGTTAAATGGGGTCCGTCTTATAATGCCAGTGTCCGTCTTACAAATCAGTATATATGTCCCTCATCCTGGTACATAAACCCCCCCATCCTGGTATTCCGGTATATATGTCCCCTCCATTCTGGTATAAATGTCCCTCATCCTGGTATATATGTCCCCATACTGTATATATGTCCCCATCCTGGGATATCGCTCATCATGGCATACATGTCCCCATGCTATAAATATGGCCCCCCCATCCTGTATATATACCCCATTCTGGCATATACATTCCCCTATCTTATCTATATCTTCCCCAACCTGTATATATGCCCCCATCCTGTGTATATGTCCCCCAACCTGTATATATGTCCCCCATCCTGTATATATGTTCCCCAACCTGTATATATGCCCCCATCCTGTGTATATGTCCCCCATCCTGTACATATGTCCCCCATCCTGTATATATGCCCCCCAACCTGTGTATATGCCCCCCAACCTGTGTATATGCCCCCAACCTGTATATATGTCCCCCATCCTGAAACTATGCCCACCATCCATTATATATGTCCCCCATCCTGAAACTGACCCCCCATCTTGTATATATGTCCCATCCTGCTTATTGCCCCTTTTGTGAATGCCTCTTCCCCATTCCCCCCCTCCGGACCCCAATGACTTACTGACATGCGGCTGCTGAGCGGGGGTCCGGAGGCAGGTTCAGGAGGATGAGAGGCGCAGGAGCAGGGCCGATGCTGCAGCGGGTGCAGCGGGGGCACGGGTGCAGTACCGGGGATGAGAGGTGGCAGCAAGCGGTGGGCGCCGCCATGTTTCTTTTGGCTGGCTGCATTCACTAACTGCAGCCAGTCAGGTAAGACTTCAACAAAATGGCCGCGGCCATAACGGAGACCCGCGGCCATTCTGGAGTCTCTACCTCTACCGGCCGGCTGCACACTGCTTAGTGAATGCAGCCGAGTAGAGGGAAGATGGCGGCGCCCACCGCTCGCTACCGCCGGTCATCCCCTGCAGCTCCGGTAGGGCAGCTGTGCCCCTCAGCCCATGTAAGCTGCCTCCGGCACCCCCACTCAGCAGGCCCCCCTCCCCTGGTAATATTTTATTATTTTTTTTAAATTGCATATTTTTTCACATCTGCTTTTTAAGACGCACCCCCTTTTACCCCCCAGTTTGGGGGAGGCAAAAGTGCGTCTTAAAAAGCGGAAAATACGGTACTTCTCTTGTCATTGGGCTTGATTTGTTTGCCAGTTTATGGTGATCTATAGTGAAAAGTATAGGTGTAAGTAATTGTCAGTTAGGTATGTGTAGGTTAGGTGGTTGTGGTATAGTCACCTTATACAGATTGTTGGGGTGGGTGTTCGTTTAATGTTCAGTCTGGTATATGTGGCTCCTTATCTTATGTAGTCCTATTATTACACAAACACTTATGCATTAAATCTAATCTCTTATGTTGCAGATCTAGCATTTGTGCATGTATAAATGTTATTAAGCACTTACTCTGTCCTCTGGTCATCTCCCCTTCCGATGCTGCAGTTCGTGCGTTCCTCCCTGTGTGTGTGGGTGGACACTGGAAATTCTGGGAGTACGCACTGAGGCCTCAGGCACCCATTTACCTGAGTTCCAGTCACCTGACTATGGCGTCACTGGTCATGCGGTCGGTGAGGTGTGGCGAGGGCGGAGAGTTGTCGGGGCTGTGCAGCGTCATAATCAGCTGTCAGACTGATATGTTTCGAAGGCCCGGCCTTCTTTCTCAAGGTTCTGAACCCCAAGGTCTACTAGCAGTAAATCAATATCAATCCCAAGTGATATAAAAGGGGAGCTCTGGTGTAACCATTCAAATAAATCACTAGTACTGAATTCATCCTGGAGACCCCTTTTTCTGTCTTTGAGTTCTACAGCTAATATCAAGCATCCTTAATGTCTTTCCCCCGGTCTGCCTTTGTTTTATTATTTGCAATGGTGAGGCTAGCGCCCTGATTGGCCAGTACACTAGCCACAGATGCGTTTGGTGACAGACAGGGACTAGGCACATGACCAGGCAGGGGAATTTACCTGCTTAGGGTGGTTAGGACAGTAAGGGGCATGAACAGGTCAGTGTCAAGAAGAGTCCATATCCCCCTCTCCCTACTGCTAAGGCCTTCTTTACTTTTTTTCTTCATCCTGTTGTCCTCTGCTGTTGCACCATGTTGCGGACATTTTCCATGTCCATATGTGATATTTGTTGACTGCAAAAAAAAAAAAAGACTTTAAGTAATGAGTAAGAAACAGACTTAAAAATCCCTATTAGAACAATTTTTTACTCTAGAGGTACAAGGCTAATGATGAATCGGGCTTTTGACTTTTACTGGAGTATCCATTTAAATGGTTGCATTTAACTACAACATGTACTTTATATTTAGTATTCATTTTGTTTTTTAATATTCATACACATTTGAGGGTATTTCCAATAATACTCCAGATTGTTTTGATGTTCTTCATAAAAAGGACAAGGTTCAAAAAATATGTTTTTGCTAATTCATCACAAAAGTTTTCTTCTCGCTTCTACATTGGTTTATTGCCTGGAGGATAGAGACAGGTAGTTTTCATCTGTCCCTTTGTGTTGTTTTATTGAAAAATAGTTTGATTGTAAGAAGTATTTCATATCTTTCCTCGGTTCTAAAGTGCTTTGATCAACTTACCAAACGCAAAATTACTTGATATCTGGATTCTGAAATTTAGTATTCTAATTAAAGAGAAGGGAGCCGGAGTTTATGTGAAAATTGAAAATGCAAGGAAATGTTTCTTATTTATAGTGCTAATATTGTTTACTGTCTTGGGCATTTTTCTAGAAAATGTTTATTTTTGACACTGCAAAAAATATATTTTTTGTAGTGGATAAATGGTGTTTATTAACTCTTAGGAGTGTTGATGTTTGTTCCAAATATCTGTATTTTACACCAGACAAAATCAAGAACTATAGACATTTTGATAGTTCCAAATCAGATCGTCGTGTTCATTTCTGGTAGAGAACATTTGTTTCCCATTAAAAGTTTTTTTCTTACATATTTATTCGTTTTTAAAACATTTCATCCAGGTTTCATGATTAGGTAATATTAGGTTGACTTCATAAACAGCAATGTTCAATAAAATATTCCAGAAGTATTTTTTATTAAAGAGGACCTGTCACCCCCCTGCTGCATGGCAAACTAAATACAGCACTGAATGCAGCATGTCTGCTGCATTCAGGAAGGGGTCCCCAATGTCTCTAGCCCCCCTGTAAGCTTTAAAAAAGACTTTAGAAAACTCACAAGTAGTCTAATGGGTGGGATCTTATTAAGAGATCTTCACTGCTGGCACAGTCCTCAAGCCTCCTCCTTGTGTATTCTGCCCCTTTCTATGTCTCTGCACCGCCTCCTGTTCTGCTGGCTCTGCCCTCCTCCTCTCACGCTCTCTGTCTCTCAACCTGCCGCACAGAGCTTGGTCAAAGCAGCTGCAAAGCATTTGGCTTGACGTAAGCGCCAGATTGCCACCCTGTTTATGCTTTATTCAGCCAGCAGGGCGGGAATCTGGCACTGATGTCAGGCCAAATGCTTTGCAGTCACTCTGACTAAGCTCTGTGCAGCAGGTTGAATGACAGAGAGCAGGAGGGCAGAGCCAGCAGAACAGGAGGAAGCGCAGAGACATAGAAGGTGGCCGAATACACACGGAGGAGGCTGGAGGATTTTGCCAGCAGTGAGGACCTCTTAATAAGATCCAACCCATTAGACTACTTATCTGTAAGTTTTCTAAAGTCTTTTTTAAAGCTTACGGGGGGCTAGAGACATTTGGGACCCTTTCTCTGAATGCAGCAGACATGCTGCATTCAGTGCTGCAATTAGTTTGCCATGCAGCAGGGGGGTTAAAGAGAACCTGTCAGCCCAATTTTGGAATGTAAAATAAAGACACCATTTGAAGTTTTCTGCTAATTCCATTGCATTGCACAGGGACTGGACTATGCACTGGGTCTTCTCCTCCCTCCATGTCTGTGATCCTCAAGCTCCTCTTCGTACCTCCAGTTTGGGAATGACAGATCACTGCTGAGCAGGGATAAGCAAACATTTTTAAGGAGTGTTTTTTTTTTCAATTTAATTTTGGACACTCACTACAGCAAAAAACTGTACTTTAAAGCCCAGTGCAAGCCTATCAAACACTGTATGTGGGTCGATCTGGGCCAAGCACCAACTGTACCGGACCACAACAATGCTCGCTCCAGTGCTTTGCAAACATAAAGCACCTCAACTCCAAAAAAAAGAATAGGTTTCCTCAACACTGGTTGGCAACCCAAACCAAGCTGCAACTTCAAAGGCTCGCTCATCTCTACTGCTGAGATGTCAAACAGAGGAGGCATGCAGAGGAGCCAGGGAATCAAAGATAAGGAGGAGATGTCTCACAGTACAGTCTGGCCCCTGTGTACCCAAACCAAACTCGCAGAAAAGTTCAAATGGTGAAAGAAGACCAACAACCCAGATTTCTTCACCAAAGGAATCAACGTGCTCTGTATTACAGCACTTCTAGAGACACGTTTTTACTTTACTCTAAAAAATCGTGCTGACAGGTTATTTTTAACCCTAAACGCGCAACCATAGAAATCTACACTTTCACATACCTGGGGCCTTTTAGGCCTGTGTGCAAATAACATGGGGTAACTCAAATAGAAATACTTTTCAAAGACTATTTGAGATGTGAATATTTCAAAACATTATAATTATGTGCATAAACCAAAAAAAAGTAATTACACCGGCTTAAAACACCCAATATATGCATTCTATATAATTCTTTATATATATATATATATAACGATTTTTTTGTCTAAAAGTTTTTTATATAAAAGTTGTAGTAAACATGGTGCAGGAATAGTTCTTTTCAAAAACTTTCCTTTTCAACTTTACTGATTACCCCAATAATTTTCACATATTATTTTTTCAGAAGAATGTTCCTTGCAGACCTTTTGTCCACAAGTAGTACAGAAATGCTCAGATTTCCTTTCCTTCTATGCTGGACAAATATTACAGTGCTTTCTTTTTTTTCTCTTGGCTCTGGATGTTCCTGAAAATGTATACCACATCAGATTATAGCTTCTGTAATTTGCCTTGGCAAGCATTTCGTGTTACTTTGCTCCATCATGGTAGACATCAAAAGTTCATAGCAAAGTTCTTTCAAGAATAGACGTCTCTTGTCCTTCCTGTTGGCATGGAATTCTGGATGAGTTTCACTATAAACAATATAGCTATTGAGGGCTGACACATCAAGGATATTATAAAAAATGAATATAGGCCAACATTTTGTCTGCCTCTTGCACGAATACTCTTCAATCATTTCATCCATCTTGTTCACACCTCCTTTTGTTTTATTATAATGCAGTATGATTTCAGGTTTCTGTTTCCTGTCATTGGTATCAATACTTCCATCATGATGTATTGTACTCAGTAATTGTCACGCTGGGTGTAGGGAGACACACAGGGCTGGATGAAACAGGGGGGAAAAGAAAGGAGTCCCTGATGCTAAGGGCAAAAAGGGGAGATGGTGACCCCTAGAACAACTAGCGCTGACACCTGGCTCCCCTAACGTCCTTATACAGTTTCCGCAACTGTTACCTATTCCCTGACTGTCGCTGGACTACCCCTACACAGGGCTCAGAGCGGGTAAACACTAGTGAACCCCGCTAGCAACTAGAAAATACACAAGGGAAACATACAAAGTGGGGAAGACATATATTTAGCTTTAGCAGATCCAAGCAACAAACCAGCAAGCTCCAAGAAACACTGCTTTGATCCAAGAATGAATCAGGAACACCTGAGGCTATCACCAGCAGTGCATCCTGGGAGTCAAGGAAAATATATAGGCAGCTCCAAGGTAAGGAATCAACTGGGTCCTAGTGACCTCCAGAATTAACTAAAAGGGAAATGCCTCTTAAAGCGACAGAGACATATTTACTTTAGGATGTGGACTGTTTGGCCAAATGCTGGGACCCTCTGAGATTGACCTCTACAGTCTCATCCGTGCCTCCTGACTCACCCGTGACAGTAATATCACAGATTTTTCTTTCTTTGCTTTATTAGATACCATTGTCGCTTGATTGCAGAAACCAAAGACACTCTCATAAAGTGATCGCTTGGGATTGTGCTTCATGATTGGAGGAATTTCGCGGCGGTTTGGCCTCATAGTACCAACAAGTGTAAGTTTTTTCTGAAGCAAAAATTTGCCCAGTTCCAGATTGGTAAAGTAGTTGTCCACTGTTATATTTTTTCCAGAATTGAAAATTAGTACTGCAAGTGTTTTTTACTATGTCAGAACATAGGTCTTTCTAGACTTGAGCATCAGCTTCTTTGCCACAGTAAATCAGTCCATTCATGCCATAATAGCTTGTAGAATCACACATCCAGAAAATGTTTATGCCATACTTGGCAGGTTTACTGGGCATATACTGAATGAATTTGCAACGTCCCATAAAGGTAAGAAGTTGCTCATCCACTGTCACATTGTCATTAGAATGGTAAAGCTTTGTACAGTTTTTGATGAAATGATTCCAGATGTAGCTAATAGGGGCTTTTTTATCTGTTTCCAACCTCACAGGACGAGTTCTCTTATCACCAAAATGAAGGCTTCTCAAATATTCTCAAATCTATTGACTGACATTGTAGCTTTGTAGTGTGGATCTAAAAAAGGGTTCAGAAATAATTCTCTGATTGGAACAGCGTACGATTTTGTACACCCTGCCAGAAGGGTACCATATAGTTCCTCTTTTGTTATATTTTTCCATGTTTTTTTCTTCCTGAAGCGATATCTTTTCCTTCTAAGTTAGTACACAAAACTACCTCATTTGCAATATCATCTGAAAATAATTTACAGAAAACATCTATTTTGGACGAGAATTGGGAATTCCTACAGCTCCTTCTGCAACTCTCATAATATTATGTGGTGGGGTGCGTCCAAGAACCCCAGCAGTACTGTTCCAAAAAACATTAGTTTTGGATGTTCTATTTGTACGTTCTGCTGGATCCACTACTTCTTCATCATCTGAAGAATCACTGGACGATGAAGGAGAGACATTAGCTGGTGGCATGTACTCTTCATCGGACAAAGAAAGTTCACTGTCTTCATCACTATCAAAAATGATTGCCTCGATTTCTTGGTCAGTCAAACCCCTGGATGTTGACTGTACCATTGTAACCTTAGATGTCAGTAAACTAAAATGAAAAAAATGATTACAATCAGGGTTTTGCACTCTTTGTTAGTGTGGGTGCTAAAGGTAAAGTGCAGCCCCCCTCCTCTTACCCTCAGCAGGTCACCACTTTCTTTTAGGTCAGGGGTCCCCAACCACAGGGCCGCGGACCGGGATCGGGCCGTCGGGGTCTTCCTGCCGGTCCGCGGCAAGCTGCCGGCTTCCCCGCCCCCTGTGTGTCCCCGCCCACCGCACCCTCACCTCCTGTATGCCGCTCTGAGCCGTAGCCGAGGTCTCTGCCTCAGCTGCGTGCATATGTATGAGCGGAGCTGTCGGCCAATCAGCAGCGGCCATGCCCTACCGCGCTGTTATTGGCCGACGGCTTCGCTCATACATATGCACGCAGCTGAGGCAGAGACATGGCTGGCTGAAGTTTTTTCATATCTCGCGCTATTTCCAAGCGCAGTAGGGACGTGTGCTTCACGTGATGCGCTTGGAAATAGCGCGAAATATGAAAAAACTTCAGCCAGCCATGTCTCTGCCTCAGCTGCTGCTGTATGAGAGAAGCCGGCAGGAGCTGTGAGCAGAAGAGCATCTATGTGTGAGTGTCTGTCCCTGAAACAATGCCTGTGTGTGCAGGGCCGTATTTGGAGTTCCTGCTGCCCTAGGCACTGTCAGCGGCCGACCCCCCCCATGGCTCCTCCCCCTGTTGTGACCCCTCCCCCATTGCAGCTCCTCCCCCATCATGGCTCCTCCCCCGTTGCGGCCCCTCACCCTGTCACGGACAATCTTCCCCCCAGTCGCGGCCTTCCCCCCCAAGCTTCATGTAGCCTCTCCCCCACATTTCATCATGTAGTACATATAAAAGGTTTGTCAAACCACACTACAGAGACCTACTGATAGGATATTTACATTGTGAGCCCCAATGGGGACAGTGTTGATGATGTATGTAAAGTGCTGTGGAGTTCATAGTGTAATAAAAAATGCAAAAAGTATTATTCTTAATATTATGTCACAATACCAGGATCTGAGGATCTTCTATTTCGAGGTCAGGGACTCTCTGATGCCATGTTGCTGCTTGTCTCACTGTCGTCCTCTTTTTGACACTGCAGTGCGGTGTACAAGAGAGCATTAACTGGTTAATAACAAGAAGCATGGAGTGTGTACTGAGCCATAAACCCTCCCCATACCCTGTCCAGCAGACATTGTAGGATTACTATATGGATTTTATTCTGTAACTGAGAACACTGTAAAATGTTCCTGTAAATGATTCTACAGTAATAGCTGCTGAGGAAAGAACAGATTGCACACGGGTGTGATCTGAGAAAAATGTCAGACACTCGCACAGCAGTTGCCAAAGGGACCAAAAGACCAATGACACTCATCCGACTCTCCTGGATGAGAAACAGACCGATTTTAAGGCGGTGGGAGACAGTGTAGCACCATGTACTCAACTCTGTGCTGTGCACACAGTGTACCACCATGTACTCAGCTCTGTGCTGTGAACAGACAGTGTACCACCATGTCCTGAGCTCTGTGCACAGACAGTGTGCCACCATGTCCCCAGCTCCGTGCTGTGCACAGACAGTGTACCACCATGTCCTGAGCTCTGTGCACAGTGTACCACCATGTCACCAGCTCTGTGATGTGCACAGACAGTGTGCCACCATGTCCCCAGCTCTGTGCTGTGCACAGTCAGTGTACCACCATGTCCTGAGCTCTGTGCACAGACAGTGTGCCACCATGTCCCCAGCTCCGTGCTGTGCACAGACAGTGTGCCACCATGTCCTCAGCTCTGTGCTGTGCACAGACAGTGTGCCCCCATGTCCCCAGCTCTGTGCTGTGCACAGACAGTGTACCACCATGTCCTCAGCTCCGTGCTGTCCACAGTGTGCTACCATGTCCTCAGCTCCATGCTGTGCACACAGTGTGCCACCATGTCCCCAGCTCCGTGCTGTGCACAGTGTGCCACCATGTCCTCAGCTCCGTGCTGTGCACAGACAGTGTACAGTACACTGTCTGTGCACAGCACAGAGCTGAGGACATGGTGGTACACTGCACAGCACAGAGCTAGGGAGATGGTGGAACGCTGTGCACAGCACGGAGCTGGGTACATGGTGGTACACTCTCTGTGCACAGCACAGAGCTGGGTACATGGTGGTACACTCTCTGTGCACAGCACAGAGCTGGGTACATGGTGGTACACTGTGCACAGCACAGAGCTAGGGAGATGGTGGTACACTGTCTGTGCACAGCACAGAGCTGAGGACATCCCAGAAGAGACAGACAGGCCACAGACGGGTGGCCAGACAACACTGAGCCCCCCGGGAAGAACTACAACTCCCAGCATCCAACACACTGCCCAGAAATCATATAGGACAGGCAGAAGAACTACAACTCCCAGCATGCCACACCCTGCCAACATAGGAAGGTGGCAGCAGCTGCATGGAGGCAGACAAGACGGTACAGCTGCCAATATCACCACACACAGCGCCAGCCACAGCCCCAGGCCTGCTGCACCCACATCCTCCTCTCCTCCGTCCCTCCTGCTGCTCCTCTGTCTTCCTGCACCTCCGTTCTCCTCTCCTTTGCCCCTCCTGCTGCTCCTCTATCCTCCTGCACCCCCATCCTCCTCTCCTATGTCCCTCCTGCTGCTCCTCTATCCTCCTGCACCCCCATCCTCCTCTCCTCTGCCCCTCCTGTTGCTCCTCTATCCTCCTGCACCCCTATCCTCCTCTCCTCTGTCCTCCCGCACCCCTGTCCTGCTCTCCTCTGTCCTCCTGCACCCCCATCCTCCTCTCCTCTGTCCTCTTGCACCCCTGTCCTCCTCTCCTCGTCCTCCTGCACCCCCATCCTCCTGCACCCCCGTTGTCCTCTCCTCTGTCCCTTCTGCTGTTCCTCTATCTTCCTGCACACCTATCCTCCTGTCCTCCTGCACCCCCGTCCTGCTCTCCTCTGTTCTCCTGCACCCCCGTCCTCCTCTCCTCTTGCACCCATGTCCTCCTCTCCTCTGTCCTCCTGCACTTCCGTCCTCCTCTCCTCTGTCCTCCTGCACTTCCGTCCTCCTCTCCTCTGTCCCTCCTGCTGCTCGGCTGTCCTCCTGGACCCCCATCCTCCTCTCCTCTGTCCTCCTGCACCCCGTCCTCCTCTCCTTTGTCCCTCCTGCTGCTCCTCTGTCCTCCTGCACCCCAGTCCTCCTCTCCTCTGTCCCTCCTGCTGCTCCTCTGCCCCCCTTGTTCTGCCCCTCTTTCCTCTTCTCCTGTCCCCCTGTTTCTGTCCCCCTGCATCTCTGTTCTCTTTTCCTCGGTCCCCCTGTTTCTGTCTTTCTGCCCCTCTTTCCCCCTGTTTCTGTCCTTCTGCCCCTCTGTTTCTGTCCTTCTGCCCCTCTGTCCCCCTGTTTCTGTCCTTCTGCCCCTCTGTCCCCCTGTTTCTGTCCTTCTGCCCCTCTGTCCCCCTGTTTCTGTCCTTCTGCCCCTCTGTTTCTGTCCTTCTGCACCTCTGTCCCCCTGTTTCTGTCCTTCTGCCCCTTGTTTCTGTCCTTCTGCCCCTCTGTCTCCCTGTTTCTGTCCTTCTGCCCCTCCGTCCCCCTGTTTCTGTCCTTCTGCCCCTCTGTCCTCTTCTCCTCGGTCCCCCTGCGCCTCTGTCCTCTTCTCCTCGGTCCCCCTGCACATCTGTCCTCTTCTCCCCGGTCCCCCTGCGCCTCTGTCCTCTTCTCCTCGGTCCCCCTGCTCCTCTGACCCCTGCAGAGTTCCCCCACACTTCTACGGTAGGGTCCTCACCTGGTACTGGCTGCTGACATTGGCCGGGCTCCCTCTGAGCACAGTGATGTGCAGCAGGAGCTCCGCCGCCAGGGACCGGAGCAAGAAGGTGGGAGAAGCAGCTCACCCCCCCACACACATGGCCTCTGGACTGCTAGCACCCCCACCACACGTGGCCTCCGGAGGATTGCTAGCACTCCCTTCCCCCTGGCTCCTCACATGGCCTTCGGACTGCTAGCACCCCCCCACATGGCCTCCGGAGGATTGCTAGCACTCCCTTACATGGCCCCGGGACTGCTAGCACCCCCCCACATGGCCTCCGGAGGACTGCTAGCACTCCCTTCCCCCCCCGGCTCCTCACATGACCTCCGGACTGCTGGCACCCCCGCACACCTTAAATGGCCTCTGGAGGACTGCTAGCATCCTCCCCCTTCCCCCACTGCTCCTCACATGGCCTCCGGACTGCTAGCACCCCCCCACATGGCCTCCGGAGGACTGCTAGCACTACCCCCCCCCCTTCCCGGCTCCTCACATGGCCTCCGGACTGCTGGCACCCCCCACCCCTCACATGGCCTCTGGAGGACTGCTAGCAGCCTCCCCCTCCCCCACCACTCCTCACATGGCCTCCGAACTGCTAGCGACCACCACTTCCTGCTTCTCACTTGGCTGCCCCCCAGGGCAAGATCTGCCAGTCAGCCCCTGGGGGTCAAGTTCCCTTTAACAGAAGAAGAGCAGAGGTGAGCAGGACTATGACCTCTGACACCACACCTGAGCCACAAATCACTGGATGTGGGGATCTCTCTGTCCCCTGTCCTGCCAGTGCTGCTGTCCAGTGTTATCTGTAGCTCCATCATGTCAGGAGAGAAGCTCACCTCATCTCTGTGTCCGGATCTGCTGAGGTGAAGTGTGCTCTGACCTCTGCCTGTGATGGAGTTATGGACAGTGCAGCAATCACCAGGACATGAGGCAGTTATTAGCACAGCATGTCCAGAGATCAGCACTTCCCTGCCTGGTGCTGCAGTGCTCAGTGTTATGCTTCTCTATCGCAGGCACAGGTCGGGAGCGCACTTAGGACTTTCACTTTCCCCTCTTCTGACTAAAGCAGCAGTGAATGTGCTGCAGCACAGGGAGCACGGAGGCTTCATATTCCTGAGTATGGTGGCACCCAGCGCCACCCGACACCAGTTAGCACCAGACATCCAGCACACAGTGACTGCAGGGGATGGCATCCCCGCACTGTCTACCAACCATGTCCTGACTGCCACTGCCTGTACTGTGCACAGACAGGCAGTGCCAGCCAGGACATCGTGGTCAGTGCGCACACAGAGCTATGTATCCCACTGCCCGGGGCTCGCCATCAGGCAGCTCGCTCAGCTCATTTCACATACCGGTGTCGCTGAGCCGCTGCCTGAGCCGCCGGTGATGTGGCTGCGCGGGAACTTTCAAGTCCTCCTCCAGTCCTTACGTGGGAGGCCCCTGCAGCAATACTTGAGGTGGTGGGCGGGCGTGGGCCGATGGTGTGGGCGGGGCTTAGGGGGCGGGGCGGTCCAGCCAGACCCCGGAGGTTAAGAAGAAAAAAAAAAGATAAAAAAAAAAAAAAAACCTTGTTCAGGCGCCGCCCTCCCCGCATCCCCGGCGCCCTAGGCACGTGCCTACGAGTGCCTAAGGGCAAATACGGCCCTGTGTGTGTGTGAGGGGTATATACAAGGGGCAATGTGTGTATGCGAGGGGTATATACAAGGGGCAATGTGTGTGTGTGAGGGGTATATACAAGGGGCAATGTGTGTGTGTGAGGGGTATATGCAAGGGGCAATGTGTGTGTGAGGGGTATATACAAGGGACAATGTGTGTGTGTGAGGGGTATATACAAGGGGCAATGTGTGTGAGGGGTATATACAAGGGGCAATGTTTGTGTGAGGGGTATATACAAGGGGCAATGTTTGTGTGAGGGGTATATACAAGGGGCAATGTGTGTGTGAGGGGTATATACCAGGGGCAATGTGTGTGTGAGGGGTATATACAAGGGGCAATGTGTGTGTGAGAGGTATATACAAGGGGCAATGTGTGGGGGTTATACGGGGGCAATGTGTGTGTGTGGGGGTTATACGGGGGCAATGTGTGTGTGTGGGGGTTATACGGGGGCAATGTGTGTGTGTGTGGGGATTATACGGGGGCAATGTGTGTGTGTGGGGGGTTATACAAGGGGCAGTGTGTCTGTGTGCGGGGGTTATACAGGGGGCAGTGTGTGCGTGCGGGGGAAGAATTTATGCTATATGGAGCGATGTGACGCTGCATTATATTATATGGAAGGATATGAGGTTGCATTATACTTTATGGAGGGATGTGATGCTGCATTGTACTATATGGAGAGCTGTGAGGCTGCTTTATATAATGTGGAGGGCGAGTACGCATGCGCCGCAATATGCGATCCTACTGGCCGGGTAGAAGCATGTGACCATGTTGATTACGGATATAAGCTGCAAATGTAATCGGCGGTACTCCTCTTGATGAAGCAATCGGGATAACAAGAAAACCAAGCGAAACGTACGTCAGGAGTCTGGTACTAAGGGGGTTCCCTCCTCCCTGCACTACAGCCACTTTGGTATGGATATGGACTTTTAATCTTTATGGACTGATCAGCTCATTAGTTGAGAAGCAATTATATGGGGCTGTTATTCCACAGTATAGTCTGTCTGCAACAGTGTGATTATTGAATGGCTATCTGTGATATCCCTAAATAAGGGTGTATTAATTGTCCTCCCATGAATTGTATTGATTGTCAATCCATTCGTGCAATATATCCTACTGTACCTTGGTGCCAGTGTATTTGTAATAACGGCACTTTATCTCTCTTGTATTCTAGTATTTATTATGTCTCTAGAAACCTAAATAAATCAAGTATTTGTATGCAAAGCATTGTAGCAATATGCTCTAATTTTTCTCCTATTTATTGTATGTATCAAATATAGAGCTGCTGAGCTCCACTGGGATTTCCCAGTATCTCCATTATTTAAACTATATGGAATTGTATCAAGTATATGAAAATTAGAAGTAGTGCATCTTTTGAGGAAATAGGGCAGTAAACTCCACCCCTTCTCCATAGCCTCGCCCCATAAGTTCAAAGCCCCGCCCGTCGGGCCCCGGAAGGACGGTCTTGCATGAAGCCGGTCCCCGGTGCAAAAAAGGTTGGGGACCCCTGTTTTAGGTGAAGTAGAAGCCTCTGGATTTTTGAAGCTCGGAAAGTTTATTTTTCCAGAAACAATAAAGCTGACTCCTTCCTTCAAAGTCTCTTCAGCAAGTAGCATACAATGGACAGGATGTTGTCTGTCCTCCTGTACCTGTGTGTTGATGACCTGCGATGATGTCAGAGACGCATGACTTTTTGAGGAAGCCTCCCTCCCAAGATCACATGACCATGTAGTCAGGCAGAATCCACACTCTTCCCAGCAACAGCAGAGTCATAAAGACTGAGTAAGAAAGACAAAGTCTTCCCCAGCAACAGTACAGACAAAAAGGCTGAGGATCACATGTAAAACAAGTACAGGCCTAAAAGGCTCCAGGTATGTGAATATGGGGTAGTCCCAAAAAAGAGTTGTTTTACCGAAATGCCTATTACATAAAAATATATGAACAACTGGAAATTACTAATAACTATATACCTGAGGAATACCTAGAGTTTCAAAATTTTAACTAAAGTAATGTTGCAGAAAATAGAAAACCTAGCAGGCCTGCGAGGCCCCAGGTATGCGTTCTAGGGTTGGGGCCTTCACAGACAAACTTTGTGAACATTTGTATTTTTTTCACTATTTTAAATGTAATGCTTTGTCTTAAACAAGCCTTTTTGTCTTGATGATTTCAGACAAAACTTCTGTGAAAGCTGATGCTAAATTCATCTGTAATTCCCTCCCATGTTTTTCCATACCCAATATATCTCAAGGTTGCAAGCAACAAAGGTCAAATGAAGTTTAATAACACATAGGGTTTTCATCCAGTAACAGGTTTGAATAAGAGCAGTAGACACAAAATACTAGAAGATTTTAATGAAGAATGTTTATAAAGTTGCTTATAATTTTAGAAGTATTCATTCCATAAAACTGAATTCTATTTATAAAATTATATCAATTAAATTGAAATCTGTCCATTTATTATGGAAAAATTGGTGCAGTCCACCAATGCAAACAGGAAAAGAGGGAATTTTTAAAAGCCCATGTTGGTGATGCTTTGGTCCATTTGATAATGTTTCTCAAGAAAAGCAAGGAAAGAGGACAGTAATTGCAAGGAGATAGGAGGTGTTGAATCAAAACCAGCAACGCCCATCGGACTGAACCGCCCTGTAGGTGAATATAATAAAAGCTATTTTTTTATGTCAGATTGATAATTTATATACAGCATTCTAGAATACTGTATGTAACGGCTTACTGGTGGGACATGCACTTGATATACCGTATATACTCGTGTATAAGCCGAGTTTTTCAGCCCAAAATTTGGGCTGAAAAGTCTCCCCCTCGGCTTATACACGGGTCAATACGGTAGGCTGCGTGGTGGGGGCTGTGGAGGCTGGAGGAGGCGGGGGCAGGCTGCTGTATGAGCGACCCGTCATGTGGAGCCGCTCATTATATATGCACTGCTTCTCCCTGTCAATCAGCGGCAGGGGGAAGCAGTGCATATATGCCCCCAATTGCTGGCACTCTCCCCCCTTGTAAGGGCCCCCCCGCTGCGTATCTTACCATCCCGGTCTTCTGCACAGCGCCGCTCCTCGGTGCTCCGTTCTTCATGCTCCCGTCCTGCTACATCCGGGATCTCCGGCCGTCGCAGGCATATGACGTCATTGCGCGACGGCCGGGGATCCCGGATGCAGCGAGGACGGAGCATGGAGAACGGAGCACCGAGGAGCGGCGCTGTGCAGAAGACCGGGATGGTAAGATAAGCAGCGGGGGGGGGCCCTTACAAGGGGGGCGAGTGCCAGCATTTGGGGGCTGCTATATACCCCCTGGGGGCTGCTGTATACTACCACTGGGGCTGTATATACCACTGGGGCTGTATATACCTCTGGGGGTGCTGTATACTACCACTGGGGCTGTATATACCACTGGGGCTGCTGTATACTACCACTGGGGCTGTATATACCACTGGGGCTGCTGTATACTATCACTGGGGCTGTATATACCACTGGGGCTGCTGTATACTACCACTGGGGCTGTATATACCTCTGGGGCTGCTGTATACTACCACTGGGGCTGTATATACCTCTGGGGCTGCTGTATACTACCACTGCGGCTGTATATACCACTGGGGCTGCTGTATACTACCACTGGGGCTGCTGTATACACTTCTGGGGCTGCTGTATACTACCACTGGGTCTGCTGTATATACCTCTGGGGCTGCTGTATACTAACTACTGGGGCTGCTGCTGTATATACCACTGGGGCTGCTGCTGTATACTACCACTGGGGCTGCTGTATATACCTCTGGGGCTGCTGTATACCACACTGCTGGGGGCTGTATACCTGTGCTGGGGTCCACCCTCGGCTTATACACGAGTCAATAGGTTTTCCCAGGTTTTGGGGGCAAAAGTAGGGGCGTCGGCTTATACACGGGTCGGCTTATACACAAGTATATACGGTAGATAAAACCTGATGTGTCTTTACGACTGCACATATCAAGGTACTTTGAATACTATTAATGATTATTATGTGACTAATTATAATACATATAACTCTGATAATCAGAGATGAGGTGAATCTGTAGATGTTCGAGTTCACTGGATTCACCACACTGACAGCTGTTATAAAGCCCTAGCTTGGTAATGTTAATGTCTCTATGAGACCCGCACTTTACCAATCCTATAAATAAATAGTTAAAAAACACAGACACAAACAAAAATCTTTTATTTGAAATAAAACACAAAGACAACCTCTTTTACCCATTTATTAACCCCAAACATGCCCGATTCCAACATTAAATCCCCAGCGCGATGTTCTGAGAAACTCTCCTGGATTTGCTAGATTATAGAGAGCAGAGATATTACAGTGTCTGCTCACTGCAAGCAGCACTCACACTGACTGCCCCAAGAGCCGCTGCTGTAAGAGCGGTGACAGCAGAGATTACCTCAAATGATCTCTCTGCCTTAATCATCATTTTGATTATTTTTACTGCCCTCCTAGTCAAACTTGAATTGTAAAACAGACTTCTCTGTGAAGTCCTTGCTAGGTGTTTGGTACCCTAAAATTTAGAGTTTGGGATCGCCCATCACTACTGATGATATTTATATATATACTGATATGATTCTACACTAAATATATTTAGGAAATGTGTAATTTGTAATCATTGTTCTAATTAATGTACCCTTAAAGGTATAGCACATGCACTTGTATTGCTTGAGAAAGGTTGATATATATCAAACCTCACCGTCATTGAATATTAATAAGTCATTATATTTCTAATTTTTTCATTAAAATGTTAAGTTCATTTTTTCTGATTATCATCTATCTATCTATCTATCTATCTATCTATCTATCTATCTATCTATATGTCTGTCTGTCTGTCTATCTGATCCGCTTTTCTCTTTATAAACTGAAGATTATCATTACATTAAGCTATGTGCCAAAACCTAGTGATACCCTTGATTCTCATGACTTTTATCCATCACAATGCCTTTATAATACAACCAATTTATTTTCTCCATAATCTTGCATTTCTATCTACTCCAATAATAGGACATTTCTTATGAGTAGCAAATCAGCACTTGATTGCATGTAACTTTTTATTCTGTGACAATCTCTGTAGTCTAAAATAATCACTGGAGAAATTCATCAGCCAGAAGCAATCTATGATTGATTACTTCTATCAGGACTTGCGTGTATGTAACGCTGTGGATTCAAGACGTTTGGGAGTCAAAGGATTAACATATCAAGAATTGAACAAATAAGTATCATGGCATTATAATGAAAGTTAACCTTATGTATGCATAGTAATATATGTGTATAGATTTAATGCAAAGTCAATTAACATCTATTGCATGTCAGAGTAAAATATTTAGGATTTGGATTAGGACGAATAGAAGAATAAATATAAAATAAATATAAAATAAAAAATTCACATATTAATGACCAAAACCCCAACTACTTACCCCAGTCTCTAACTCCAAGGTGTAGTGCTTACATGTTTATTCATACACTCCCTCCATTACTTACAGAACTAAATAATACCTCAATTCTTTCTTGAATATTTTGTGACACTTGGATAAAGTAATGCATTACATATCATCATGTTGGTCAACTTACAACAGTAACAATATTTTGAACATATGCCACCATCCACTACAGCTTTGAGCATGAGATTTCCTACATTTTATAGACATCATATTGGCTATCTCATATATAAATATGACTCACAACTGTTTAGCCTTTGATTGGTTTGTTAATGTTTTGCTCCTTGCAGTTTGCATCTGCAGGCTGTGAATTTCGAAACATTGCCAGATGTGGCAGCAGCTGTGAAGTCCAGAAACTTATAATGTCCTTAAAACATCTGTCTAAATGAGCGTAATATATATATTTTTTGTGGGGAATATATGAATATATGTATTTTATTATTTATTATTATATTATTTTTTAATTAATATTATTTTTCTAGGGGAAGGGCAAACCTTTATTATTGCAGAGGTTCAGCAGCATGTGATGCCATCTCTTCTACACTTGTGATAGCTAGTGATGCGCAAGTAGCGAAATATTCATAATCACTATACTCATAATGAGTACTTTATATTACTCACATACTTGTCCAAATAGCAAGCCTAATATTAGTTAACTAGTGATAGCCTCCCCACACACACAGCCGGCCATAAAACGAGCATTTCCAAGACAAGGTGGAAGGGTGGGCTTTTTGGCAGTTTCAATGCATAAAACCCCTTGCTGTGCCCCACAGATAGAGCCGACTATTCAATCTGCACTCACTGGAGTTCCAACTCCCTTTGTGTACTGAAAGGAGGCAGCAATATGTGTCAGATTCTTATCGATCGACACTTCACTCATGAGCACCATTACTTAATTAAGTAAAAGAAAGGGTTAAATATAAAAAAATCTCTATGCTCACCTGTCCGGCGAGGTCCTGATACTTATATGACCTGTGGTGACATCACAAATCGGGTCACATGTCCTTGACCTTTCTGCCGCCTTTAACACGGTCGACCACTCTCTCCTACCTCAAATCCTAGAATCCCTTGTATCACTGACCTCGCCCTCTCTTGGATCACCTCATACCTTACGGACCGCACTTTCAGCGTCACCCACTCCCACACCTCTTCCTCGTCCTACCCATTTCCTGTTGGCGTCTCCCAGGGATCGGTTCTGGGGCCATTACTCTTCTCCATCTACACCCTTGGCCTAGGGAAACTCATTGAGTCCCATGGCCTCCAGTACCATCTCTACGTTGACGACACCCAGATCTACCTCTCTGGCTCCGATATCACCTCCCTTCTGTCTAAAATCCCCCAATGCCTGTCCGCCATCTCATCTTTCTTCTCTGCTAACTTCCTCAAGCTGAACATGGACAAAACAGAGTTCATCGTCTTCCCCCTACAGCCGCCCTCCCCCTCTACCAGACCTGTCCATCCTAGTCAACCACTACTCTCTCTCCCCAGTCCCCCACGCCAACCTACTGCTCACTGGTCTCCCTCCTTCCTCCCTTTCACCCCTCCGCTCTATCCTAAACTCCGCTGCCCATCTAATCCACCTGCCTCCTCACTATTCCCCTGTCTCCCCCCTCCGCTAAGCCCTTCACTGGCTCCCCACCCCCCAGAGATCTCGATTTAAAGTCCTAACCCTGACATACAAAGCCATCCACAACCTGTCCCCCCCTTACATCTCTAACATGATCTCCCAATACCTATCCACAAGCAACCTGTGCTCCTCACAAGAACTTCTCCTCTCCTCCCCCCTTATCTCATCCTCCCACATCTGCATACAAGACTTCTCCCACGCCTCCACCATACTCTGAAACTCTCTCCCCCAGCACATCAGGCACTCACCTTCCCTTGGGAGATTCAAAAAGAACCTGAAAACTCATCTATTTCAACTAGGGATGGGCGAGTCTACTCGCTAGGACTCGTTACTCGGCGAGTAGTAAGGGACTCGCAGGACTCGGTAATCTGCGAGTTTCCCAGCGATTACTCGCACAGTAACGAGTCCAATGCAAGTCAATGGCAATCCTAGTTTTGTCAGAGTTTACTTTTTCTCACTTGCTAGACTCGCTATATCACATCGCTATGTAGCTTGAATCTCCCCAAATCGTTTAAACAATTGCACCGCTTCACGGATACCCGCTGTCAGCAGCGAGTCTGAGCGAGTCTGAGCGAGTCTACGAATCCGAGTCCTGTATACTGTATTCGGGACTCGCGAATACAGAATCTGTTATGTTCCGACAAAGCTTCTGAGACAGCCTAGCGTGTTAGGTCAGAAAACTTGTGAAGATGGACAAGCATGTTAGCCAATCATATTCAGTAATGCCACAGCCATGTTGGTTGTGGCAGGACTATGATTGGCTTCTGTCTATCGTGATGCCTATGTCATGTATGAGAGGTGAGGCTGTATATAAGCCTTGCCACCGCCATTTCCTCCACATTCCTGTGAGATCTGACCTAGTGCAGGGTGAGGTAGATGCTGGAGCAGATCATAGGGAGTGTCAGTCAGTGTAGGGAAACTTAAAAATTCCTTATATTTAACCCAAACAGCTCTTGTGAGAGCTACCAGGAGGACAGAGGAGTACTGTGTAGAGGACTGTAGGCAGGCAGGCAGGGAGGTGCAGCCTTACAGTGCACACAGGACCGACCTCATAGCTTAGCTTACTCACTCAGCTGTCCTAATAGCTGAAGTCAGAAGCTTAGCTGAGGTACTATTTCCTATTTTTTTGCACCTGATAGATTTTGGGTCATAATAACCCCTTCAGCTTTATTTTCTCTGTGGCAGACCAGTGCGTTGCTGCTCTCCTACCTGCAAATAGCACGTACGCCACCTGCTTGTGCGACTACTTGTGCGCACTTAATAATTTTTGCATGGACTAGTGTGCTGCTACACAGATACGGACACATTTCTTACTTAAGGTGCACTTTTAAAATATAACCTTTAATAAATATTTGTTAAAATAACAAAAAAGTGTTCTCCCACACCTAGTGTCTATAAAACACACATTACAGACAGGGATGGGACAATATCCCTATTAAACCCTGTCTCTTTTTCTCTTGTTATCATATAATTTGGATAAAAACCACAGACACGGACACAGCAGCAAAAAACTGTTGCGAGTGGGGTTTCCAAAACGGCAATGCGAGCGCTTTCCGAGACATCTGCGATTTGTAAATCGCACATTACTCGCTATTACTCGCTTCCCCATTCATTAACATTGGACTCGCTAGACTCGCATCGAGTAGCGAGTCCCGGGCTCGGACTTGCTAGAGTCAAGCGATTCCGAGTAATTTAGGACTCGCCCATCACTAATTTCAACAAGCCTACAACCTATGATGAATTCCTGCGCCGCTCCACCACACGCCTGGCGCTTCCCCTCCTATTGTGTCCTCTCCCACCCCTGTAGACTATGAGCCCTCGTGGACAGAGTCCTCTCCCATTGTGTATCAGCAAGCCTTCATTGTTCATATGTATTGTATTTGTCCTTGTTACCCCCACTTCTAATGTAAAGCGCCATGGAACCAATGGCGCTATAAAAATAAATAATAACAATAATATTAATAATAAAAATAAAAAAATCTCTATGCTCTCCTGTCCGGCGAGGTCGTGATGCTTATAGGACCTGTGGTGAAGCCACAAATCAGGTCACATCACCACAGTTACCACGGTAACTGAGGTCATGTGACCCGATTCATGACGTTACTAAAGGTCCTAAAAGCATCACGACCTTGCCGAAGGCAGCGGTGGATCGCAAGACAGGTGAGCATACAGTCTTTTTTTTATTTTTAACCCTTTCTTTTACTTAATTTCACTTCCACAATGTATGTATATACATTGCGGAAGTGAAAATGCCCCGCACAGCTCATTATTTAGTGTTTTATGGTGTTCGACGGTGTTCGAAGAACATTCAATGAACATTTGTCGAACACCCCCCCTTGATTCGATGAATCGAATCAAACTAGAACACTAGCGTGGTGGTTCATCTCTAGTCTTTATCTACTTATATAATCCGCAGTTGGGAATTCGGGCACTGTAGCCGAATCCCAACATGCTTTGCGGGACTGCGAGTGATGACGCGCAGCGTCATCACGAGCCGCAGACCCGCACTACTGTAAAAAAAAAAAAAAAGTGAATGCTCACCTCTCCCCGAGCCCCCGCCGTCTCCTGCCGTCTTCCTCCAGGCGTCCGGTGGCTGCCGCAGGCTCCGAGTGTCTGCAGAGCTCTTCTACTGCAGTTCAAGGACCTGTGGTGATGTCACAGTCACGTGACACCAGGTTACTCCATGGTAACCTGGTGTCACGTGACTGTGACATCACCGCAGGTCCTGAACTGCACTAGAACAGCTCTGCACACACTAAGAGCCTGCGGCAGCCACCGGAAGCCTGGAGGAAGACGGCAGGAGACGGCGGGGGCTCGGGGAGAGGTGAGCATTCACTTTTTTTTTTTTTTTAACCCCTGCCTTCCTGTTTGGAGACCTTTTACTGTACTGAGCATGCTCAGTACAGTAAATGTCTCCTCCAGCCTCACAGCCTCCCCATCCTCACTGCCTCCTCCAGCCTCAGTCTCCTCCAGCCTCACAGTCTCCACCAGCCTCACAGCCTCCCCATCCTCACAGCCTCCTACAGCCTCACACCCTCCTCCAGCCTCACAGCCTCCCCATCCTCACAGCCTCCTCCAGCCTCACACCCTCCTCCAGCCTCACAGCCTCCTCCAGCCTCACAGCCTCCCCATCCTCACTGCCTCCTCCAGCCTCACTGTCTCCTCCAGCCTCACATCCTCCTCCAGCCTCACATCCTCCTCCAGCCTCACAGCCTACCCATCCTCACAGCCTCCTCCAGCCTCACAGCCTCACAGCCTCCTCCAGCCTCACAGCCTCCCCATCCTCACAGCCTCCTCCAGCCTCACACCCTCCTCCAGCCTCACAGCCTCCTCCAGCCTCACACCCTCCCCATCCTCACAGCCTCCTCCAGCCTCACACCCTCCTCCAGCCTCACAGCCTCCCCATCCTCACTGCCTCCTCCAGCCTCACAGTCTCCTCCAGCCTCACATCCTCCTCCAGCCTCACAGCCTCCCCATCCTCACAGCCTCCTCCAGCCTCACAGCCTCCCCATCCTCACAGCCTCCTCCAGCCTCACAGCCTCCTCCAGCCTCACAGCCTCCTCCAGCCTCACAGCCTCCCCATCCTCACAGCCTCCTCCAGCCTCACAGCCTCCCCATCCTCACTGCCTCCTCCAGCCTCACAGCCTCCTCCAGCCTCACAGCCTCCCCATCCTCACTGCCTACTCCAGCCTCACTGCCTCCTCCAGCCTCACAGCCTCCTCCAGCCTCACAGCCTCCCCATCCTCACAGCCTCCTCCAGCCTCACATCCTCCTACAGCCTCCTCCAGCCTCACACCCTCCTCCAGCCTCACTGCCTCCTCCAGCCTCACTGCCTCCTCCAGCCTCACAGCCTCCCCATCCTCACAGCCTCCTCCAGCCTCACATCCTCCTCAAGCCTCACAGCCTCCTCCAGCCTCACAGCCTCCCCATCCTCACAGCCTCCTCCAGCCTCACAGCCTCCCCATCCTCACAGCCTCCTCCAGCCTCACAGCCTCCCCATCCTCACAGCCTCCTCCAGCCTCACATCTTCCTCCAGCCTCACATCCTCCTCCAGCCTCACTGCCTCCTCCAGCCTCACATCCTCCTCCAGCCTCACAGCCTCCTCCAGCCTCACAGCCTCCCCATCCTCACATCCTCCTCCAGCCTCACATCCTCCTCCAGCCTCACAGCCTCCTCCAGCCTCACAGCCTCCCCATCCTCACAGCCTCCTCCAGCCTCACATCCTCCTCCAGCCTCACAGCCTCCTCCAGCCTCACAGCCTCCCCATCCTCACAGCCTCCCCATCCTCACACCCTCCTCCAGCCTCACAGCCTCCTCCAGCCTCACATCCTCCTCCAGCCTCACAGCCTCCTCCAGCCTCACAGCCTCCCCATCCTCACATCCTCCTCCAGCCTCACATCCTCCTCCAGCCTCACAGCCTCCTCCAGCCTCACAGCCTCCCCATCCTCACAGCCTCCTCCAGCCTCACAGCCTCCTCCAGCCTCACAGCCTCCCCATCCTCACTGCCTCCTCCAGCCTCACAGTCTCCTCCAGCCTCACATCCTTCTCCAGCCTCATAGCCTCCCCATCCTCACAGCCTCCTCCAGCCTCACAGCCTCCTCCATCCTCACAGCCTCCCCATCCTCACAGCCTCCTCCAGCCTCACAGCCTCCTCCAGCCTCACATCCTCCTCCAGCCTCACATCCTCCTCCAGCCTCACAGCCTCCTCCAGCCTCACAGCCTCCCCATCCTCACACCCTCCTCCAGCCTAACAGCCTCCTCCAGCCTCACATCCTCCTCCAGCCTCACAGCCTCCTCCAGCCTCACAGCCTCCTCCAGCCTCACTGCCTCCTCCAGCCTCACTGCCTCCTCCAGCCTCACAGCCTCCCCATCCTCACATCCTCCTCCAGCCTCACAGCCTCCTCCAGCCTCACAGCCTCCTCCAGCCTCACAGCCTCCCCATCCTCACAGCCTCCTACAGCCTCACAGCCTCCTCCAGCCTCACAGCCTCCCCCAGCCTCACATCCTCCTCCAGCCTCACACCCTCCTCCAGCCTCACAGCCTCCCCATCCTCACAGCCTCCTCCAGCCTCACAGCCTCCTCCAGCCTCTCACCCTCCTCCATCCTCAGCCGCACTACCTGACACCGCTGCCATCCTGCCAACCGTCGGCCCCGCACCATCGCCACCGCCCTCGCACCCTCCGCGAGGTCCATGCTGCCCGGATGCCGCCGGAGCCTTCCGCCCCTCGCCACTCTCTCACCGCTGGGCTCTCAATGTCGCCATGCTGGTGGAGTAGCGGTCTACGGGCTGTGGCCGGGTGCCGGGAGCCAGGGACGTCGTCCTGTGCCCGCCAACAGCCAATGGGAGTGAGCGGACCGTGTCAGCCTGCAAAGCCTGACACGCCCCGCTCACTCCCATTGCCTGTCCCTGCAAGCAGATTGGGTGCTGTGTTGTACACACAGGACGCCCATCCCATTGCCCAGGACTTGGCGTCCTAGACCAATCGGATGACCGTCCTGTCTTTACCACACACCGCCCAATCCGCTCCTTCCGCTCAGGTCACATGTGTGACCTGAGGGCAAGAACTGATCCCTCTCTGCATCACCCAACCCGCCGCAGAGGACAATGCCGTGTGACTGGGGCTGCGATCAGCCCCAGCACGCAGCCACGTCCTGCCGCCGAGCGGTGATGTCACCCCTCCAGCAGCATCTCTCCTCACCCTCCAGCCAGACCTCTCCTCACCCCTCCATCTGGACCTCTCCTCACCACTCCAGCCTCTGCTCTCCTCACCCCTCCAGCCTCTGCTCCCCTCACTCCTCCAGCCTCCCGCCACATCATACTCTGCTATCCACAGAGCCCCCTCTATACTCTGACACCCACAGAGCCGCCTGTATAGTCTCCTACCCACACAGCCGCCTGTATACTCTGCTACCCACAGAGCTGCCTCTATACTCTGCTACCCACAGAGCCGCCTCTATACTCTGCTACCCACAGAGCCGCCTGTATACTCTCCTACCCACAGACCCGCCTGTATTCTCTGCTACCCACAGAGCCGTTTCTATATTCTGCTACCCACACAGCCGCCTCTATACTCTGCTACCCACAGAGCCTTCTCTATACTCTGCTACACACAGAGCCGCCTGTATAATCTGCTAACCACAAACCCGCCTGTATACTCTGCTACCCACAGAGCCGCCTGTATACTTTTCTACCCAGAGAGCCGCCTGTATAATCTGCTACCCTCAGAGCAGTCTGTATACTCTGCTACCCACAGACCCGCCTGTATAGTCTGCTACCCACAGAGCCCCATATATACTCTGCTAGCCACTCACCCACCTGTATACACACAATTCATTTCACCGCGCTCCCGATGCAATTGCATCGGGCCTTTTTACTAGTACTCTGAATAAAGAGAGGACTGACTTAAAGAAGGCATGCTGCTGGGTTGCTGACCCATCCCTTAACTCACATTTTGTTTGGAGAAGGATTTTTCCAGTTGTTTTTGAGTTTTTCGAAGAGCAAAGTCTTCTTTTTGTTCATTTTTATTTTTTCCTTTCCCAAGTTTAGCACTGGTTGTGCTTCCCCCTGCTGCATTAGCGGGACTGCAGCCTTTGGGTTTACACCTCTAGGCCCTTAATGGACTCTGCCTTTATTGGGCTTTGTACTATTGTAATGGAAATTTGCTGATCCCTGTGGGACTTTCTTTATATATACTGCCTATACTGATATATGTAGATTTGAAACTTCTCATAGTCTGTGCTACAGTAAAGGCTTTTTTTAATTCACTCCTTGTGTACTGGACTGTTTTTGCGAAAAGAGTTGCTTTGATACTGCCCTACAAAGACTGGAAAACAAGCCGCAGGCCTCTGGCCTGACAGTCTGAGGTTTGGAAATGTAAGACACTATACAAACTCCTGTGGAACAGGGCTAGCCAAGTGCAATCAAAAAAGACCATAACAGTGTAAATGTTTAGGATTTACTTAGCATTGCACAAGGTGCTGCAATCATCACCTCTACAGGTGCTAGAATCATCATCTGTGCTATTCTAAGGAAACCTTGAAAACTGTAGTTGGCCACCACTACTCTAGAAATCTCTGTGTATGTAGCCAGGGGCAAGGGGAATCCTATAGCCCTTTCACTACAGCTGCAATTCTCCCTGGACCCTCTCAGATGCTGTGCCCATGGTGCATTGTTTGATGCTTTTTTGACACAAATTTTGAGATTCTGCATCAAAATCTGCATGTCTTTCCTGAGGCCAGCAAAGTCTATGATAGGTCAGAAGTGCTGTGCCCATATTGTTTTTTTTTCCTTGCACATATGGATTCAATTTCTTTTTTTTGACCCAAAATCTGCACAAAATCTGCAAGGAAAAAGAAACACATTGGCGCTGCACTTTTGAGCTTTCATAGACCTTGCTGGCTTCAGGATAGACATGCAGAATTTGATGCAGATTCTCATAATCTGATTCAAAAGAAGCATCGAACAACATAAAATGGGCATGGGACCTTACAACAATATGGGAGGGTCATGTTCACAGAAAGCATTCCCCATATGCTGTGAGAGCAGACACACAGGCACTTGTGAGAGTGTGACAAGTGGTGCATTAACAAACATTACTGCAGTTCAGGCTTGAGGGGTCAAACAGGGGCTATCCCATAAGTTTGAACTGCACTGTATTGTCTGATGTCACCGCTCCTCACATGCGCTGTCTCATGATGCCGGCAAGATATATCCACTACATGTCGGGTGATATTGCAGCTCTCACAAGACAGCTATGGTAGTGTTACAAGTACTGATACCACTGAGGTTATCTCAGGTCACATAGCGGGATCCTCTGCTTTCTCTGATTCTTCAGCATTTATTTGGGTTTCATTAGTTTGGCTTTCTTTTTTCATACATTTTTAGCAACCTTTTTTAGAGTGTTGGGAGGAATGGTAGACTTTCAACAAATTTAATTTAAAAAATGGCCAAAGATGAATATATTGAAGTTCATTTTCAAACAAAATATTTATTGGTGTGGTTATTTGTGTCCTTACTTGGTTAGTAATATCAGCTATCTGTTTGAGGCCTCCACATTACTAACCTCCGGTCTTGCTACCAGCTGACATTACTCAGCTGGTATCAGTTCCAGATACCATTACCCTGTTTGCCAATGCACCAGGGCAGTGAGCAGGAGCAAAGCACCAGGAGTGGCGCATCTAACAGAGGTGCCGCTCATTGGGTGGTTGTGTGTCGCCCCAGGGTGTGGGGTACTCGGTTATCAGGCGGCAAAAGGGTTAATTGTGTCACGGGGAATGGCGGCCACGCCTGATCCCGTGTCCCGGGGGACTGTTTTTTTTTAAAAGGGGGTTTTATGTACAGGAGAGTATTTATGAAGTTAGTCGTGATGCCACCTGCAGTTTCTGGTGATAAGCACCAGCGCCGCCACAGTCCTCGGAGGTCGGTGGTATTGCAGCTGAGATGGTATAGTCCTCCACAGGCAGGACTGGGATCTCCGGAGCAGCGTAGTGAGGAGGGTCAGGTTGGATGCACGCACACAGAAGAAGCCTCTTTTACCTTTTACTGATGTTTTGCAGGTAAATATGTCCAGGGCACCGATGGGTTGCACAGTGAGTTCCCACAGCAAGGGGGTATAAGGCCTCCTCTGCTCTGTAGTGTTTGTCTGAAGCACAGCCTGCTTGCAGCCTGACTTGCCTCCTCTCTCTTCCTGACTGTAAAGCTTTCCTCTCCTCCTGTGCAGTCTCCAGGATACCTTCTCCTGATCACTGCGGCTCTGCCTGCTGTGTCTGGCTCCTTCTCTTGACTCACAGGGGGGACAAACCGGGTAGCCGAGGCGTCCATGGTGCAGCGAGGTTTTCTGTGGTCCTATTGTGTCCCACAGGTGCGGATCCCCAATATCCGGTGTTTCTCCTGGGACGAACTCCTCAAGTTCCATGCTCACGTTTGGTTCTCTTCTCCTAGCCTTCAGTCCCACTTAGGCTGGCGGGATGCTGAAGGGCCACTCCAGGTCACTGGCTCGGGCCTAATCGCAGCACCGACCACCAGGACGTCCTTGCAGCTCTCCTAGCATCTGCACACTCTGACTAACTCCTCCCCCAGCAGCAGTATTCATAGGGGATCTTGCCTAAGGTCAGCAAGTGAAGCTCCCCCTACTGTGTCAGGGTGGAAGATGTTGTATGAAGTAGGTACCTGCTGTGAAACTCAGCTGTGCATTAGAGAAGTCTGTGTTACCTGCATGAGCAGGGCACCACAGTTGTAGCCTGCTAAATTTTTACAAAATTTTAAAAGCTTTTAAGATTTTAAAGATTACTCAACTTTTCAACTTTTCAAGTGGGTGGGTGAATGGATAGATAGATGCATGTAAAGTAGAGATACATTTCAAGATAATTATATGTAGTAAGATCCGGCACCGGACATTCTCAATTTTCAAAATTTATTCAGTAATATTCATAAGATCATAAAATCAGCGACTAGGTCGCTGATTTTATGATTTATGAATATTACTGAATACATTTTGAATATTGGAGAAGTGTCCGGTGCCGGATCCATTACTACATATAATCTCCTTGGACGTACGGACGTCTTCTTCTGGCACCATCGGTCCGTTGGAATTTGGTGAGCACGAACAAACCCCTACCCTTTCCTCCTCAACATTTCAAGATAAATGACAAAATAGATAGATTTAAGGATAGATTGATAGATGTCAAACCGCTATAAAATGACCCACCCTTATATATTGTAAGTTTGCACCCTTTACTACCTTTCATATTGCATGAAAGGGTGTTTTAGCATGGTGTTTAGCTTAAAAAAAAATAATTATTGAAAATAAAATATAATAAAGCTGTGGGGTACACCATATTTTTATTCTCTAGCTAGGGTACAGTAGACATATGCAGTCTGCAGACCACAGCGTGTGGCTTTATCTTGGCTGTTATCAAAATTGAGAGGGACCCAACAAGATTAAAGGCAAATCGAGTTCACCGGCCCATTATGTGTATGGAAACAATCCAACAGTGAAATCCAAGAGTAAGGCAGAAAAATCCAGCACCATGGGAAGAAGCTCCAAAAACTTTATTCCAACATGATTAATAGCAGGGATTACAGGAAAAAACAGACATCTTTCGGAGCGGAATCACCATAGATCCAGTTTATGCGTTTCTGGGCTGCTGCCCCTTAATTATAACCTAGTACTATGTTCTTAACCCAGGAGTTTTAAATCGCCCAGGGGAAGAAATCCCCACCCTATGTGGTCACACGGTGTTCCAAACTTTCTTACATGCAATACAGGTTAAAATACAAGTACATATGAAAATACCAAGTTTAAAACCAATACATTAAACTATCCATTAAGTTAAATTCAAAAGTGTGCATGGCATTAACAAAATAGGGTCAAAACTTAGCGTTTGTTCAGATCATTTGGATGGGTGATCTCCATCATTAGGATCCACTGAGCTTCTCTGCTTCTCTGCTCAAAAGTTTTTGTCTCCAAGCTCCGCCCTCTTTGGTCTGTTAACTCTTACAAGTCCATGTAAATGGAAACCGCTCAGATCACCTCCATGTATCTGATGGAAATGTTTGGATACATTTGAAGGACTCAAAGCTTCTCCATTACCCGAGTCTCTGAGGTGTTCATTTTGATGCTGGCGCAGTTTTATTGTGGTATACCCTACATATGAGAATCACATAAGTTACAAGTAATCAGGTATATCACATATTAGCTGTTACAGTTTATAAATTATTTGATTTTTAATATCTCGGATTTTACTTTCTTTCTAACTGTTTTACATTCAGTGCATATCTACAAGCACCACATCTGCTCGTTCCCCACTTGAAAGAACCTTGTGTTGAGAGCGGGTTTTTCTCCCTGGCCTCGCAGTCACCAAACTTGGTGAGAGCAGACTAGAGAGTGTCGGGGTTCGTCAGGTTGAAAACTGACATTCATTCTGTGAAATGGAATCCAGAACAGGATCACTTTTCAGCATTGGTACATAGCTTCTCACAATATCTCTGACACCTGTATACTCTTTACTAAACATAGTATCAGGGAAGCTATTGTAAAATTTTGCAAAATCACCAGCCCCTAACATGCAAAATCAGGTCTGCTAATCACTGCTCTCACTTTTCTGATCTTTCAGCTTGTGTGTAATGCTCAAGAGACACCTTAAAGGGAACCTGTCAGGTCGTTCTACCCCTGTAACCTACCACCACCTGTCCCTGCACCTTTGTAGCTGATCCCTAACCATTTTTGTCTGCTCTAAAGGTGCCCTATAATGTTTAAGAAAAATGAGTTATAAACATACATACAGTCTCCATCTGGAGACTGGAAAGGCGAGTTCCAGGCTCTATTCTCCCCTCCTAGCTGGCATTCAGCACACCTTGCTGGGCGTCTTCGGTTCTTGTGCTCTTCCTCCTCTTTTTTGTAATTCCGCCTCACTTTTTGCTATGATACACCGGGTTTGAACGTCATATCCGGACCAGTGCATTGTGGGGCTGATCACGTGCTTGGCCCGGTTCCGGCGCATGCGCAGTGCGCATATTGAAGCCTAGCTGTACAAGTCGTATCCGAGCAAGTGCATTCTGGGGGCTTATGAAAGTGTATGGCTCGGCTTCAATATATGCACCGGATATGATGTTCCGGCCCAGCGTATCATACAGCAAGGGAGGCGGAAAGTACAAAAAAGAGGTGGATGAGCACAAGGACACCCAGCGGGGCTCTCTGAATACTGGCAAGGAGGGGAGGATGGAGCCTGGTGCCCGCCTTTCCAGTCTCCAGATGGAGACAGTATGTAAACATTGTAGGGCACCTTTAGAGCAGACAGGGATGGTTATGGATCTGTTAGGAAGGTGCAGGGAGAGGGAGAGATAGGTTACGGGAGTAGAACAACCTGATAGGTTCCCTTTAAGAAGAACATTTCAAGCTTCCTGTGTAAATTCTTCAGAGAATTATACACAACTAAATGATTTTTATAGAAACATTACACTAGTTCCTGATCCCCATATATGTATCAGTGTTATGCTTAAAGAGGACCTATTATCCCCGCTCCTCCATGGCAATATAAATGCAGCACATTCAGGGAAGGGGTCCCCCATGTGTCTGTGTGCTGTGTACCCTGAAATATAGCCTTAGGCAAACTCACTATTAAAAGTCAGGAGGGCATTCCCTGGTGCAGGAGTCAGCTTGACTCACGGGGGGCCATTCCCACCTCCGGCCTCTCTGTGCTGCTTCTGCTGTGCAGGCTCTACCCTCCTCCACTCTGTCACTCATCCTGTCGCACATAGCATGCAAATCCTTTGTCCTGACGTCAGCTCCAGATTCCTGCCCTGTTGTCTGAACAAAGCATAAACAGCACAGCAGGAGGAGGCACAGAGAGGCAGAGTGGGAGGGAATGGCCCCCGTGAATCAAGCTGACTCCTGCACCAGGGAATGCCCTCCTGACTTTTAACAGTGAGTTTGCCGAAGGCTATATCTCGGGGTACACAGCCCACAGACACATGGGGGACGCCTTCCCTGAATGCAGTAGACAAGCTATATTCAGTGCTGCATTTAGATGCCATGCAGCAGGAGGGGTGACAGGTCCTCTTTAAAGTGAAAAGAAGGTGTAAGTCAGCCACTCTATGTTGATAATTACCAATGTAATAAAAATCTTACTCCCAATACACAGCTAGTCATTTTTGAAGCTCGTAGAAGGACAGGTAGGTAGTTGGTCACCATAATTCCAAAACATGCAAACAGGTTCTCTGCTTTAAGTCCCATTACTATTCTGTGTTGTTTTTATTCTTCCCTATACTTTTATTTTGAAATTTTACTTGATATTTTGTATTGTGACAGTAAAATGAGACACAGGTAGAAAGAACTTCAATTATGAGACCTTCAGTATTCTGCCAGGAATAATCCTCAGTGGAATGAATGGGAAATTTCACAGAGGTAACAGATTCAGGACAGGGAGTTTTGTTATGCAACAAAAAAAAAAATCATTTTAATTGACTTTTCCCTTCTTAGAAAATAGTGCAGCCTAACTGATGGAAAGATAAAAGTCATATACCTTGCATACTGAATGTTAAACCTTAGGGAGTAACTGATCGTGTCTGAATAATTATAGTAGATGTAAATGAATAGCGGAATACTGTATGGAACACAGTGTGCACACTTTAGTTCATGTATAGAAGATGTAACTCATGAAAAATACATATTGTTCTAAAAACTATAAGATAGTAAATCATTTTGAAAAGTATAATGAAATTTCGAGTTCTTAAATCATTTGCCAAGTACATTTCTTCCGGGAACAAAACACTAAGACTACATCTAATTTTATAAACTTACACTGTCTGCTAAGGCTGGTTTCACATAGCGATTTTTTACTGTCCGTGGGGATCCTGTTTTTTGCAGGACCCCATGGACAGGAAAGGGCAGCATCGGATGTGTGCCCACAGATGCCAATTCTGTGTCCGGGTCTGTGACTTTCACGGATCCGGACACAGCAGGGCACTCTCACTTTCGCAAAGTATAATATACATTGCGGAAGTGAAGCAAGGGTTAAAAATAAAAAAAGAAGATACTCACGTCTTACCACTTATAACGGACAGCTACGGATTGAAAAAATCGCTATGTGAAACCAGCCTAAGAGCATTCTGTATTTGGGCTAAAAGGTATTTTTCTGCTATATGTGGTATCTTCTACCATATTAATGATACATTGAAATGATAAATTTACTAACAGCAAATGTCCCAAAATTTTTGATAGATAACAGTGCTTAAACAATGGTAAAATATCAATTGGAAATAAATGAACAGATCTTTAGTTGGTCAAGCTTTATAAAAAGTCTTGTTTCAAAATTCTTACCTGATAAAAGTAAAAAAGAACAGTCACTTACCATATATACTCATGTACAAGCCGAGTTTTTCAGCACAAAAAATGTGCTGAAAAGTCCCCCCCTCGGCTTATACACGAGTCATACAGTATACAGGCGACCCCCCATCGGTATACCGGGCCCCCCCTTGCTGCCGCACACCTGTAAAGGAATACATCATTATACTTATCCCTGTCGCTGTCGCTGCCGCCGCTCTGCACTGTGCTCCTCCGGGTCTTCATGCTTCTTCCTGCTTCTTCATGCTTCCTCCTCCGGCGGGCGCAGGCAATGATATCATTACCTGTGCGCCAGAGGAGGAAGCATGAAGAAGCAGGAAGAAGCATGAAGACCCGGAGGAGCGCGGTGCAGAGCGGCTGCAGCGACAGCGACAGGGATAAGTATAATGATGTATTCCTTTACAGGTGTGCGGCAGCAAGGTGGGGCCCTGTATACCGATGGGGAGGGGCGCCTGTATACCACTGGGGCCTGTATATAGCACTGGGGCCTGTATATAGCACTGTGGCCTGTATATAGTACTGGGGCCTGTATACTACTGGGGCCTGTATATACCACTGGGGCCTGTATATACTACTGGGGCCTGTATATACCACTGGCGAGGCTGCTGTATACCACTGGGGCTGCTGTATATACTGCTGGGGCCTGTATATACCACTGGGGAGGCTGCTGTAATACTGCTGGGGCCTGTATATACCACTGGGGAGCTGCTGTAATACTGCTGGCGCCTGTATATACCACTGGGGAGGCTGCTGTATACACTGGGGCTGCTGTATATACTGCTGGGGCTGTATATCCCACTGGGGAGGCTGCTGTAATACTGATGGGGCCTGTATATACCACTGGGGAGCTGCTGTAATACTGCTGGCCCCTGTATATACACTGGGAGGCTGCTGTATACCACTGGGGCTGCTGTATATACTGCTGGGGCCTGTATATACCACTGAGGAGGCTGCTGTATACTACCACTGGGAGGCTGCTTTATACTACCACTGGGGAGGCTGCTGTATATACCACTGGGGAGGCCTGTATACCACACTGCTGGGGGCTGTATAATTGTGCTCGGGTCCACCCTCGGCTTATACATGAGTCAATAGGTTTTCCCAGGTTTTGGGGGCAAAAGTAGGGGGGTCGGCTTATACACGGGTCGGCTTATACACGAGTATATACGGTACTTATGGCCCTTAAAGGGAACCTGTCAGCTCATTTTAGACCTCTATTCTACCACAACTTGTCTCTGCACCTTGCTAGCTCATCCCTAACCATCCTTCTCTGAGCTAAAAGTGCACTATAAAGCTTTAGAAAAACAATTTAATAACTTAAATTTTTCCATGATAATTAAGGCTCCAGTCTATGGTTTAGACTGAGATGGGCATTCTCCATTCTCGCCCCCCCCTCGCAGGCTGTTAGCACGCCCCACTGGGTGTCATTATTCCTTCTCTTCCTGTCCCCTGTTTTGAAATTCCTTCCTCCTCCTCAAAATATGACGCAGAGCTGGATGTCAGTTTCACTCCTGCGCAGTGCAGGGGTGTATGTGCTTTATGCCGGGCCATACACCTGATAATCCCCCACAATGCACTAGACCAGAACTGACATCCGGGTGCACTTCATACTATGAGGAGGCGACGGAATTTCAAAACAGGGGCGCGCAGGAGATGGAATGATAATCCCCTCAGGACATGCTAAGAGCCTGTGAGGGGGAAAAATGGAGACCCGGAGACGACCCATCTCAGTCTATGCCGTAGACTGGAGCACTCATTATCACAGGAATATCTAAGTTATTAAATCAATTTTCTAAAGCTTTATAGTGCAGATTTAGCCCAGAGATGGATGGTTAGGGATGAGCTAGCAAGGTGCAGGGACAGGTTGTGGTAGGATAGGGGGCTAAAACGAGCTGACAGGTTCCATTTAAACCAGCTGCTGACTCTATTAGTACTTACCCCTGATTGCTGTTGTCCGTGATTGGCTATAGTCTGTCGGTGGAACTTGAATCGGATAAACAGTAAACAGCTATGTACAGCCTGTTCTAGTCATACAAACATGTGTCTGCAGAATTAGACTTAACATTGTAGTCTGCTATCATTGCTATTTTCATATTCAGTTTATGGTGTTTGAACCCTTTGCTTCAAGCTTGTGATTTCTCCTTTATAAACCTTAAAGAGGGTTTGTCACTCCCCTGGTGCTTTCCAAACTGAAAGCACCCCTGAATGTGGCATGTCTGCTGCATTCAGGGAAGGAGTCCTCCATGTCTCTAGCACTCCTGTAAGTTGTACAAAACACTTTAGAAAGTGTACAGCTAACAATTTTGGAGGGACTTACTCAGTAATGAGTCCTAACTGCTCCCTGGTGTCCTCCCCACCTCCAACCCTCTCTGTGCCACCTCCAGTCCCCTCAGTAACACCTCCTTTATGTGTCTCCCCCCTCAGCCGCTCAATGCTCCTCTGAATCTGAAGTCACGCAGACGCAGAGCACGCAATGTGCAGTAGTGGTCCCGGCAGCGAAACACCTCCTGCCGGTAACATCAGCGCTGGAGCCCACCCTGATCCAGATTATGCATGTACAGAAGGGCGGGCTCCAGCGCTGACATCACCGGCAGGATATGAGAACGGAATACCAAGGCCAGGTGTCCATCCACAGACAGCTGTTTTGGGGTGTTGCCCCTCATCAGTGTGGAGAAGGATTCTGGCTAGGTGGGAGCAATGCCTAGTAGACCAACAACATAAAGCAATCACTGATCTCAGGGAGACCAGTCCAAGAAAACACTGCTGGCAGCCGGCTAAAGTGCTCAACACAGTAAATTCCTAGGCACATTGCCCCCTGGGAATTACAAATATGCAAATAGAGTCTGTGGAGCCTTGGTTAGGAGTCTCAACACAGAACTAGCCAGATATCTCTCCAGGGAAGAACCTAGCCATGGGGTGGCTCTTTGAGGAGACCACCATAACCACCATATTAAGTGGCCCTTTGAATCAATATCCAGCTATTTACGAGCTTAAAGATTTGACAAGGGAATACTAAGGCCGGGTATCCATTCACAGACAACTGTTTCGGGGTGTTGCCCCTTATCAGTGTGGAGTAGGATTCTGGCTAGGTGGGAGAGGTGTTGAAACTCCTAAACGAGGCTCCACAGACTCTATTTGAATATTATTTTGGGGAGAGAAGTATCATGCAATTTGATTTTCAGGACTGATCCTACAGTTCCCAGCTGCTGTTAAAGAGTCTGCCATTAGCTTTCTCCTCTCTTCCTATTGAAATCTCATTAACATATATGTGGGGGTCAGGAGAAATAGCTGCTGAAGTTACATTTGACCAACAGATATGGAGGGATCCACTAATTGACTCAATTAGACACCCATGACTATTCTTGTATGCAGACAACAAACCAATTTTCCTAAATATTTTTCTATGATATTTATCAGTGTTTGGTGAGTGTATTAGCTTTTACCATCGGTGTTTCATTGATGATTTACTTATGAAAAAAAAAAAATATATACTACAAAGCTTCTCCTATGTACTTGTGGTGCCCCACCGGCTAGGCCGCCACTAGAGGTAGTGCACTCCTCCATTAGAGGGAGAGTTGTGCCTCTGGCCTCCAGGCACTGGAAGGTGCAGTTGAGCTTCACACACACACAGGACCCCGGGACGATGGGTGGATACAGAAGGAGGACCCAAGCGTAGCCGGAAGGAAAAGTGTAGACTTAGAAAAGTAGTAGAGGAGAGAGAAAACATCGGAGAGCAGTGGAGTGGAAGTCGGGAGTGTAGGGGTGGTATGGTGCTGACTCCCACGGCCTGGAGCACGACCACACTCGCCCCGGGAGGGAAAAACCGACAGGTGTAGAGGAAGATAGAAGCCCTTGGGATATGGAATGAGACATAGATCCTCCTATGTCCGTATCTGGCGAGACAGAGGGGCTGGTGGACGACACAGGGACCCGGCTCTGAACTCGGTGCGAATGCTTCACTCCTGAACCATTGAACTGGAGGACCTAAGCTTCTAAGAGGAGCTGTGGCCGAACACCCAACACAACTCGGAGAAGGTGGCTGAACTAGGTCGCAGTGCCCGGAAGGGATATAACAGAGCACCCGTGGCTGTCGGTACTTGAGCTCTGTGCTGCGGAGGCATTAAGTGAGGAGTGGCAAGAAGAGCTTATAATGCGAGGGGACAACCAGAGACATAAAGACTAGTAAGAGAGGAAGGAACATCAACCAAGGCTTGACTGCACTGACCCGATTCTGGAGACAACGCTGAACCTGAGGTTGGTAAGGGAAGAACCTGGCGGACATGCTGAAACTACTGAGTAAAAGTAAAAGAACTCCAGCTGTGGTGTGTGAGACTTTCTTTAGCGGCGGCCACCGGCCGCAGAGGCCGCATGAGATACCGGGTGCTGATTACCTGATGAACATCTGCCAAGGTTCGAACTGACTCCTACATCCTTCTGCCCTGGGTACCACGCTCCACCTGCGGGGAGCGAAACCAGCCAAGCTGCCAGTCACCGTCCCCAGAGGTTCTGAAGCAGCAGTGGCTGTCCAGGCCACATACTGCAGGTGGCATCACAAATACCCTTTTCCCCAGTCATCCCCGTCATCTACCCCCCATTTATTAAAATGACACCGCCAGGGTAACGGGACCAGGTCTCGGCCCTTGTCTGTCCCCGTTAAAAGAACCGAGAAGTGAAGAACAACTTCTGCCTGATTATCGAGTACCCCCGGCCCTGGAGTGGGCATGTCATAATACTATGTTTGAAATGGAAACGGATTGCACACAGATGGCAATGTTTGGGTAATTTTGATCTCTGCCTTAGATCAAAAATTTATTTGCCTCTGGTTCATTTTACAGACCATTGAGTCTGCATAAAAACAGTCACATGTGAACAGCACCATACACTATAATAGTCATGTGTTCTATCTGTGAAAGGCACAGAACACGAACATCATTCAAGGAAGTTTGAATGAGACCTAATGGTGGGTTTACATGCTAGGATATCCTGAATGATATCCTTGAAACGTCACAGATATGTGATCATTGAAAAGATATCGTTCGGGCGTCGTTGCGTGTAAACGAACGATATAGGATGAAAGTATTGTTGGATCGTTCATCCTAGATTTGAGATCCTGACCTCAAATCTATCGTTTGTCATCCAATTGACGCTGCTTCAGGAAGCAGCATCGTTCAGTGTGACAGCTTTTTGAATGATATCGTTCAAAAAGCTCCTATTCTTGCCACTTTATTACATCGCTCACTCCTTCCTCTCCTATTTAATAGCTGCGCTGCCGCATAGGATATCATTAACGATATCCTTGTGTGTGACAGCGCACTAACGATGTCAGAACGATCACGGTCATGTGATCGTTCCAGGGATATCGCTAACGATATCCTAGCGTGTAAACCCACCATAAGTCAAAGGCCTTGCACACATTGCTACTGTATACAGTATTACGGATTTGTATTGTAGACACCCACAACAGATTTTCCATTAGGTCATACTATCCATACTGTACTTCCCACTGACATACTGTAAAACTGTGGATTGAAAATGAAAGTTACTATTTTTGACTGATTAATAATACGTTCACCATTAACAAATGTGACTGATGTTCACAACTAGAATATAATGTCTTGGAGCTTTGATCTCTGCATCACTTTAAATAACAACTTACATATGGGACATGTAACTCACCGTTGCTGGATGCTCTCGTCTCAGGCGATGATTCCCTCGTCATGGTTCTGCGCCTGAGGCTGTGGGGCCCGGTGGTCAGATTAAAGGGGATTTAAGGATGGGGATGCTTCTTGATTGTCATGACGCCACCTGTGGGAGTCCGGTGATGGCACCGGTGCTGCTTGGGCCTCCGGGGGATGTGCGGCAGCTAGATGGGATGCTCCCCACAGGATGAGCAGGGGTCCCCGGGGCCAGAAGCTGCACCAGATGGAATGCGGTAGCTCAGGTAGTTGCTGGGCAGAGTTAACAACAGTTCTGAAGAAAGGCACGGACACCAGATTCTTCTGTAATGGGTCTTTACTGTAACGGTTGAAATGGTACACGGTATACGGTCTTTAGGTAACGGACCAGGTGATCTCAGCGGTGACTGGTCTTAGTCCAGAGCTCCCCGGTGTCCCTCCTTTATCTAACCTTCTATTCTGGTTGCCGTTGTCGCTTTAGTGAGCCAGTTCGAGGTACAGGGAAGACTTCTTTAGGATTCCCTACCGGGTTGCAATCCAGCTATACAGGGGCCTGTTTCCCTATGGTGGGTATCTCGCTGGCAAGACGGCTGGGTTGCGGCTGTAGTGAGGTGCTCCTAAGAAGCTGTGCCTTCACTCCGGTTTCTGCAGAACAGTGATAGACATCTGTTCGCCTTGGGCCCGGTATGCTTGAACCCGCTCAGTAATTGCCCGTGTTCCGGTCTGGATCACCGCTTAATGGTGCCCTGACAGTAAGTTACTCTTTTAGGGCTGCACGGCACTGTGCAGATCCCTGCTCCTTCTTCCTTCCCTTCCAAAGACTTCTCCTACGTTACTAACTTCCCCCACACACTACACCTTTCACTCCTCCCACCAGGACCTGATTGGCTCTCTACCTCTAGTGTGTTGTGTGGTGTATGGAGCTCTGGGTTTAACCATGTCATCACTGAGACTGAAGATATTACATCTTCTGTCAGGGATGCAATACCTTCCTTTGACGCACTCGTTGCTGGGCGCCACACATGGATCAAAGCATGGACTACAAATAGTGACACTGATTAGCAGTTCTGCATAATGAAAGTTTTTTCTTTCTAGTTTTCGATTCACATAGTGATATAGTGAATGGGGGGTAAGAGATGCCAAGAAGAGCAGGAAAAAGTGAGGCAGTCTAATACTATTATCTCTTTCTCACACAAGTACTGGGCATATCCATATGTATATTTTTTTTCATTATCTAGTAAACAAGCAAGCTAAAAATATTAAATAAAAAATGCATACATTGACACTAGAGATGAGCAGACTAGGCAAAATTATTATTATTATTATTGTTATTATTATTATTTTTACCAGAAACTAGCTTTGCAGAAAAGTTCTTCTCCGAAACTTGAATGTCCACATTTATTCCTAAGGCCCCGTGCACACATTGAGTATTTGGTGAGATTTTACCTTAGGATTTGTAAAAACATGGATTAGGTAAAAAATACAGAAGTGGTGATGTGTTTCTATTATACTTTTCCTCTAATTGTTCCACTCCTGGTTTTGGCTTTTAAATAAAAAAATTTGGCAAATACTCAACACGTGCACATTATTATTATTATTATTATTATTTATTTATAGAGCGCCATTGATTCCATGGTGCTGTACATGAGAAAGGGATACATACAAACAAGTTAAAAATACAATGAATAAACTAACAGTGACAGACTGGTACAGATGGGGGAGAGGACCCTGCCCTTGAGGGCTTACATTCTACAGGGCATGGGGGAGGGAAACAGTAGGATGGGTCTGCTCGGGTGGTGGTGGGGCGTTGGGTTTAGAGGTGGTGGAGCGCCGGGTCCAGTGGTGATGAGGTGGCACTGTGGTCATTGCAGGCTGTAGGCTGCTCTGAAGAGATGGGTTTTCAGGTTCCTCTTGAAGGTTCCGAGTGTAGGGGACAGTCAGACGTTTTAAGCTGCTGAATTCCAGAGGACGGGGGATGCTCGGGCGAAGTCTTGCAGGTAGTTAGATGAGGAATGTACAAGTGTGGAGGAAAGGAGGAGGTCTTAGTAGGATCGAAGATTACGAGTTGGATGATATCGGGAGATTAGTTCAGAGATATATGGGGGAGGGGACAGATTGTGGACAGATTTGTAAGACTAGGGCCACACTTAACTGCGCGCCCAGAGCCCAGCCTGCTGTAACGCTGACCGCTAACATCGGGTGCTTCCTCTGAACGCTGGTCCACAGAAACCCGCTGTTTACTATGGATACAGCTTCACAGGAAGCCCCAGGCAGTGCACTTATCTAAGACGCACAGGGAAACGTTATCAGCAACGTTTCCCTGTGCGTCCTGCAAAAGCACACTGCCTGGGGCTTCCTGTGAAGCTGTATCCATAGTAAACAGCAGGTTTCTATGGCCCAGCATTCAGAGGAAGCACTTGACGTTAGTGGTCAGCGTTACAGCAGGCTGGGCTATGCTGTAACGTCATCCAGCTAACGTGGGTGACCTGTTAAGTGTGGCCCTAGCCTAAGTTAATGTTAATAGTTTGAATTGGATACGCTGGGGAATTGGGAGCTAGTGGGGGGATTTGCAGAGATAAAAGTGGAGGAGCAGCGAGAAGAGAGGTGGATTAGTCGGGCAGCAGAGTTGAGGACAGATTTGAGAGGTGCAAAAATATTAGCAGAGAGTCCACAGAGGAGGAGGTTGCAGTAGGTAAGATGGGAGATAATGAGGGCATGCACTAGTAGTTTAGTAGATTAAGGGTTGAGGAAGGGACGGATTCTGGAAATATTTTTGAGTTGGAGGCAGCAGGAGTTGGCGAGAGCTTGAATGTGTGGTCTGAAGGATAAAGCAGAGTCAAGGATCACTCCGAGGCAGCAGACATTAGGTATATGGCAAAGTGTGATAGCAATTATTGTGATAGATAAATCTGGTAAGGGAGGTGTGTCAGATGGGTGAAAGATGATGAGTACAATTTTGTCTACATTTAGTTTAAGGAAGCTAGAGGAGAAGAAAGAGGATATTGCTGATAAACACTCTGGGATTCTGGACAGCAGAGAGGTGACTTCAGGGCCAGAGAGGTAGATCTGAGTGTCATAAGCGTACATGGTACTGGAATCCATGGGACTTTATGAGTTGTCCTAGGCCAAGGGTATAGATGGAAAAAAGAAGGGGTCCCAAGACAGAGCTTTGAGGGACCCCAACAGAGAGGATGATTGGGTTAAGAAGTAGTGTTGGAGTGGGAGATGCTAAAAGTGCGGTTGGAAAAGTTGGAGGAGATCCATTAGAGGGCAAGGTCAGTGATACCAATAGAAGAGAGGATCTGTAATAGGAGGCAATGGTCGACTGTGTCAAATGCAGAGGACAGGTCAAGAAGGAGGAGGATGGAGATATGTCCGTTAGCTTTGGCGGTAAGTAGGTCATTAGTAATTTTGGTTAAGGCGGTTTTGGTGGAGTGGTGGGGGCGGAAGCCAGATTGAAGGTTGTCAAGAGAGAGTTGGACAAGAGGTGGAATGAGAGTACAGTGTGGACATGCTTTTCAAAACGTTTGGAGGCGAATGGGAGCAGCGATATTGTGTGGTAGCTGGATGTGGAGGTCAAGTCGAGAGATGGCTTCTTCAAGACAGGTGTAATTGTTGCATGTTTGAAAATGGAAGAAAAGGTACAGGAGGTTAGCGATAGATTGAAGAGGTGGGTTAGAGCTGGGATTAAAACAGGACAGAAACGAATCTGGGACTTAACTGGCAGAATCAGATGGCCATTTATGGCCAATCCAGCATCATAGGGTTACATAGGAGGCAAAAATGGATCCTGTTCTGTCCTTTTCAAAACAGACAGAACAGGATATCAAAAAACATGGTGTAAAGCCAGCCTAACAGGTTACCTTTAACAGCTTCTTACTGCTTCTGTGTTGCTTCACACCTTACCTTACTTATCTCTCCACTTCACCATATTGCCTGCTGGCAGGAAGACAGTTCTCTTTTCCTGACTGACTAGCTCCTCCCCTATGGGATAATCCCAACATTAACTATCTTTTACCCTTAGGCTGTGTGCCCACAGTGCCTTTTTGGTGCATTTTTTGCTGCCTTTCTGCACCAAAAGCGCGACACCCACAGCTTTAACATGAAAGTATATGTGATTTTTCTAAAGCTGTGCCCACATGTGCATTTTTGGGTGCTACATTCTTGGTGCAGAAATTGCCTGCATTTTTTTAAGTCTCTGTCAATTAATGTGTCTGTTTTTTGGCTGCATTTCTGCATAGACTCTTTTAAAACCCCTGGAAAAAAGCATTACAAATGGAGTGGAATTCCCACAGTGCGTTTGTAGTGCTTTTCTCATGCGATTTCCAAAATAAAAACGCTCCAGTACTTACCCTCGCTGACGATCCCCAGTGATTCCTGGTGTTTCTTCCTCCATGCACATCGACATTAGGAGCTGTGGGTATTGTCCTATCAGAGCCAGAGCCTGCACACCATGTGACTGGCTGAGTCACATTGTGCAAGGTTCTGGCAGCTAGATAAAGATGTCTCCTGATGCTGCATAGAGGAAGAATCAGTGGGAATCACCTGGGGATCGCTGGTGAGGGTGAGAAATTGTCTATGTGTTTGACTGTGTGTATCTGTCTGTCTGTCTCTTTGTGTTTGTCTGCTTTTGTGTGTCCCCTTAATTGTGCTGCATTTTTGTGCTGTGTTTGCATGTACACAAAAGCAGCGCAAAAGCCATAGGTTTGTACTGCTTTTGCCGTGTTTTTCCTCAAAACGTAGCACAACAAATAAGCACAGTGGGAACTTAGACTTACTGTCTGTTGCTGAGCAGAACTTAGCTTCCATGTAGCTGAGCAGCTATAACCTGAGCAGTAACCTAAATGTACTGTTAGAAGTTCAGGGCTCAACCACCGAACCATTGGGCCCACATTATATACCTGCAGCCATAGGCTGATCCGCTCAACGATGATTTCTACTGACTCGATCCTAACCCCGATACTTAGTCATCTGAATTTTAGACCGAGTATTGTGGATCCAATTTCTGGCTTGTGGATGGAGGCGGGCATCGATAGAGTAGAGAGTTGGGAAAGTGGAGATACATGGCCGTCCCTTGAATCACTGAATTCAATGGTATAGGGTCCACTCGTGTTTACATAAAATTTTCCCCTCTACTGACCGAGTGTGTTGGAGGTGTGGTGAGGCTGAGGGCTCTTTTGTACACATCTTCTGGGATTGCAGAATCCTTGGCCCTTTTTGGTGAGTGAAATCATACGCACTGTTACGGATTATGATGGAGAACTGGGTCCCGCTCTGTTCATGCTTCATCACTGTGAGATCCCAATTAGCAAATACAAACATTCTTTACTGAGATTCTTGGTAATGAAGGCTCGAACATGTATTTCACTCTTATTATTATTATTATTATTATTATTATTATTTATTTATATAGCGCCATTGGGTTCCATGGCGCTTTACATGAGGATGAGGGAGACAAGAACAAGTACACTAAATCTAGGCGATCAGGACGTACAGGTACAGGAGGGGCAGGGACCCTGTCCACGAGGGCTCACAGTTTATGAGGGGTGGGTAAGGATACAGTAGGATGGGGGAATGTCATGTATGGGGCGTTCGCCTGGGTCTCATGGCAGGTTGTAGGCTTGACGGAACAGGTGAGTCTTCAGGTGACACTTGAAGTTACTCAGGGTAGGAGAGTGTCTGACGTGTTCGGGTAGGGAGTTCCAGAGTAAGGCAGATGCCCGGGAGAAGTCCTGGACTCGGTTGTGTGAAGAGGTGATGAGGGGGGAGCAGAGGAGGAGTTCTTGGGAGGAGCGGAGGTTGCGTGAGGGTAGGTATCGGGAGACCAGGTCGGAGATGTATGGTGGGGCCAGGTTGTGTATGGCTTTGTAGGTCATGGTTAGTGTTTGAATTGGGATCTCTTGGAGACGGGGAGCCAGTGAAGGGCTTGGCAGAGGGGGGAGACAGGGGAGTAGCGGGAGGACATATAGATGAGTCGGGCAGCGGAGTTGAGGATAGACTGGAGAGGTGTGAGGGAGTTAGCCGGGAGGCCATTGAGAAGGAGGTTGCAGTAGTCAAGGCGGGAGATGATAAGAGCATGGATGAGTGTTTTAGCGGTGTCGTGGGTGAGGAAGGAGCGGATCCGTGAGATGTTCTTGAGCTGGAGCCGGAGGGATGTGGTGAGGGCCTCGATGTGGGGTTTGAAGGATAGGGAGGAGTCAAGGATTACCCCGAGGCACTTGGCTTGGGGGACTGGGGAGAGGGCGCAGTCGTTGATGCAGATGGATAGGTTGGGAGGTGGGGTGGAATTTCTTGGGGGGAAGACTATGAATTCAGTTTTGTCCATGTTGAGTTTAAGGAAGCGAGCAGAGAAGAAGGATGAGATGGCGGAAAGGCATTGAGGGATTTTCGAGAGTAGGGAGGTGATGTCAGGGCCGGACAGGTAGATTTGGGTGTCATCGGCGTAGAGGTGGTACTGGAGGCCATGGGACTCGATGAGTTGCCCTAGGCCGAGAGTGTAAATGGAGAAAAGTAGGGGTCCCAGGACGGAACCTTGGGGGACTCCGACAGAAAGAGGGTAGGGTGAGGAGGAGGTGTGGGAGTGGGAGACGCTGAAGGTCCGGTCCGCTAGGTATGAGGAGATCCAGGAGAGGGCAAGGTGGGTGATGCCAAGGGATTCCAGGATCCGGAGAAGAAGGGAGTGGTCAACCGTGTCGAAGGCGGCAGACAGGTCAAGGAGTAGCAGGATGGAGTAGTGGTGTTTGTTCTTGGCGGTCAGTAGGTCGTTGGTGACTTTGGTCAGGGCTGTTTCGGTGGAATGGAGGGGTCGAAAGCCGGACTGTAGGCGGTCGAAGTGGGAGCACGAGGAGAGGTGAGAGGACAGTTCGGAGTGGACGTGTTGTTCAAGTAGCTTAGAGGCGAATGGGAGAAGAGATATGGGGCGATAGTTAGAGACAGAGGTAGGGTCAAGTGAGGGTTTTTTTAGGATGGGCGTGATTAGGGCGTGTTTGAAGGCCGAGGGGAAGGTACCAGTGCGAAGTGAAAGGTTAAAGAGGTGGGTGAGGGCTGGGATGAAAATGGAGGTGTGGTTGGGAATGAGGTGGGATGGGAGTGGGTCGTGGGCGCTGGTGGTGAGGTGTGATTTTGACAGGAGGGAGGAGAGTTGGTCTTCAGTTATGGGGGGGAAGTGGCTGATGGAGGAGGAGGGCAGTGTAGGTGGGAAGGGGAGTTGTGGGGATAGTGGACTGAAGCTGCTTCTGATCTTGTCGATCTTCTCCTTGAAGAAGGTCGCAAAGTCTTCAGCAGAGATGAGGGGAGAAGGGGGAGGAGCAGGTGGGCGAAGTAAGGAGTTGAAAGTTTTGAAGAGCTGTTTGGGGTTGCGGGACAGAGAGGTTATAAGGGATGAGAAGAACACTTGCTTGGCTGTAGCGAGTGCCGTCTTGAAGTCAGTGATGGATTGCTTGAACAGAGCAAAGTGCTCGGGGGTGTGAGACTTTTTCCATCTCCTCTCGGCGACTCTGGACGCCCGTCTCAGGTTTTTAGTGAGGGTGGTGTGCCAGGGTTGCCTGTTAATGCGTGGAGCATGGAGAGTGAGGGGGGCGGCTAGGTCGAGAGCGTTCATTATGGTGGTGTTGTATAGGGTGGTGGCAATGTCAATGTCGTCAGCGCAGAGTAGGTCGGTGAGAGGGAGGAGTGATTCAGAGAATAAAGGAAGATCAAGATCTTTTAGGTTTCGGCGAGGGTGATCAAGTTTGCGGAGAGGGGGTAGTGTGGCAGGGGAGGAGAGGGCGGAGAAGGTCAAGAGATGGTGGTCGGACAGTGTGAGTACTGAGGTTGTGAGGTTAGAGAGGGAGCAAAGGCGGGTAAAGATGAGGTCAAGCGTGTGGCCTTGTTCGTGGGTGGGAGAGGAGGACCATTGGGAGAGCCCTAGGGAAGTGGTCAAGGAAAGAAGGTTGGAGGCGGCTGGGCGGGGAGTGTCAATGGGGATATTGAAGTCGCCCATGATGATGGAGGGGATGTCAGTGGAGAGGAAGTGAAGTAGCCAGGTGGTGAAGTGGTCAAGGAAGGAGGCGGTGGGTCCGGGGGGGGCGGTAGATGATGGCTATTTGGAGGTTGCAGGGGGAGAAGATTCGGACTGAGTGGGCTTCGAAGGAGGGGACAGTGACGGATGGGGGCTGGAGGATGGGGCTGAAGGTGCAGGAGTTGGACAGCAGTATGCCGACTCCACCGCCGTGCTTGCCAGAGGGACGGGGGGTGTGGGACAGGCTGAGGCCGCCGTAGGATAGTGCGGCAGGGGAGGCCGTGTCGGAGGGGGTGAGCCAGGTCTCGGTGAGGCCAAGGAATGACAGTTTCCTGGAGATAAAGAGATCATGGATGTCGGGGAGTTTGTTGCACACTGAGCGGGCATTCCAGAGTGCGCCGGGTAGAGCGGTAGGTGGGGCATGGGTTGGGGGAATGGGTCTGATGTTGGTGGGGTTGCGAGAGCTAGTGGTCATGAGGTTGCGAGGGTTGGTGGTGGGTCGAGGGATGAAGGTTGTTGTGGGGATGTTGCGGGGGGGGCCAGGATTGGGGGAGATGTCACCGGCAAGGAGGAGGAGTAGGCCGAGGGTTAGCAGGTGGGAGCATGAGAGCTTGCGAGGCGGGCGTGCTTGTTTGGTGATTGAGGATTGAAAGTGAATGAAAAGGTCGGTAAAGTGGGTGAGGTGGTTCGGCAGGATGGAGGGTGAGAGCAGTATTTTGTTGCTGGGATGGGGGATAAGTGGGGGTAGTAGGAAGTGGAGAAGGATGGGAGTGAGAGTGAGGAGTAGCGGGAACATTGCATACGGAGAACAGGGAGTGAGTGTGGCAGCAGGGGTCAGTCCGGGGTGGGATGCCACCAAGGTATGAGCTATAGTTCAGGGGAGATGTGGATGGGGATGAGATCTAGCAGTCCTGGACAGGATGGTGGAGCCGAGGACAAGGTGGTGCAGCCAGTATGGGGAGAAATAGTAGTCAAGAGGAGGTCAGATGGCTGGGGAGGGAGGGTGGACTGATGACTAGTTCCTTACTTGTGGAAGGGATTGAAGGAGTTAATATGAAGTGAAGTAGTAAGGGTGGTAGAGATTAGAAGGGAAACATTGTGGGGGATTTATATTTCTTTACCTGCCAGTCTCTTCCAGTCCATTTCTAGTCTATTTCTAAGTATTGTACTTAGAAAATGTACTTTGAAAGATGTAGTTTGGAAGATGCATAGATCAGACTAAGTCTGGATCAGACTTATGCATCATCATATATCTGTAGCTGAATAGGATTCAGGTGTTGATTGCTGCCTGGGTGTGGATGGAGTGACTGGATGATGGGGGTTACACAGAGGTAATAAAACATGGGAAGGGGCTGGAGAACTAACTCTGGGTCATGCTACACTGATCATGAGGAATGGTGAAAAGCAGACACATGAAAGGTAAGAAAGTATCAACATATATAGATATTATAAGCACAGTATCTAAGCAGAGAGATTTGCAAAGCTGGATAGATGGGTGGAAGTTCACAGAGCATACCTAACACACATTATAAGCACAGTATCTAAGCAGAGAGATTTGCAAAGCTGGATAGATGGGTGGAAGTTCACAGAGCATACCTAACACACATTATAAGCACAGTATCTAAGCAGAGAGATTTGCAAAGCTGGATAGATGGGTGGAAGTTCACAGAGCATACCTAACACACATTATAAGCACAGTATCTAAGCAGAGAGATTTGCAAAGCTGGATAGATGGGTGGAAGTTCACAGAGCATACCTAACACACATTATAAGCACAGTATCTAAGCAGAGAGATTTGCAAAGCTGGATAGATGGGTGGAAGTTCACAGAGCATACCTAACACACATTATAAGCACAGTATCTAAGCAGAGAGATTTGCAAAGCTGGATAGATGGGTGGAAGTTCACAGAGCATACCTAACACACATTATAAGCACAGTATCTAAGCAGAGAGATTTGCAAAGCTGGATAGATGGGTGGAAGTTCACAGAGCATACCTAACACACATTATAAGCACAGTATCTAAGCAGAGAGATTTGCAAAGCTGGATAGATGGGTGGAAGTTCACAGAGCATACCTGTGGAAAGAGGAAACAGCCCAATTAGATGATGATGATGATCATGAGGTTGATGATTCAGCAGATATGATGATGATGATGATCATGAGGTTGATAATTCAGCAGATACAAATAGTGATGAATGGAATAATATGTCATAGATGTCTAGTCTATTTCTAAGTATTGTACTTAGAAAATGTACTTTGAAAGATGTAGTTTGGAAGATGCATAGATCAGACTAAGTCTGGATCAGACTTATGCATCATCATATATCTGTAGCTGAATAGGATTCAGGTGTTGATTGCTGCCTGGGTGTGGATGGAGGAAAGCTTGAAAGTGAACGACCTCATGTTCATGGAAGACTTAACCTCTACAGTTCATGACTCGTATATGAGAAATACGTATATGAGAAATACGTGGTTTTGCTGGCTTGAGCTCCAACAGACGGAGACCTATAGAGAATGCGAAGGAACAGGTGAATCCCTAGACATGTAAAGCGTAAATGGCAGGTGTGTTGTACCTTTCGCTTTCCCTTGATTACCCCCCCCCCCCTCCGTCCTCCTCTTTTCTCCCTCCTCTTTTACACATTCCTGCTGTCTGGTACATCTCTTGACCTTTCTTTTTTCTTAACTATTTTACTACCAGATCTCTTTGGTGTTTTTTCTATTTTCGCCACGGTGATGGGTTTAAATTTCCTACTGTAAAATATTGAACATTATGTTTGATTCTTATGCTTCAATATTAAATACCTTAAATAAAGAATTACAAAAAAAAGAAGTTCAGGGCTCAGTACCGGACAATGGGTGTCTGGTATGAACCCCGAAAGTTATTGAACAGGTGCGCTCATCCCTGATTTTAATGGTTAAACTAAATGTGGATGTGCAGCCACCGTGATTTTGCTGAATCTGCTCAGAAGCAAATTACAAAAAAATCCAGATTTTTGGCCCAATTTTTTTGAATGAGGCACTGCTGATCTGTGATTTTTTTTTCTTCAGGTGTAAGCAGCTTGAGGAAAAAAATCCCAGCATGCTGCAAGTGGAGTGATAAGTAAGGAAAAGCTTGCAAGTACAAGTTAAATGGTGTGAGGAAAAAATGGATGTCACATGGACCATCTGTATGCAGTCTGATTCCTATGGATACTTTACCATTCTGCAGCATAGAACACTGTAAATGGTCTTGAAAATGATTATTCTGACTCTTCAAGGCAGTATGACACTAAATCTTAAGTTATCAATCCCTTAGATAACTGTATGATTGTTGTGCTCACATGCAATGAGTCCTCAGATAGTTCCAACTCAACCACACTGACTTGTAACAAGAGGAAGTAACAGAGTTGATTTTCTCTAAACTCTTATATTTAAGCACAATGCAGCAGATAGAAAGAGTAATCCAAACAGAGTAGTACAACATGTACATCCAATATTAGCTACAACAAACTGATACTGGGGAAGAAGGGAGGAGCTAAGGCTAACATCATCGATTACAGAAAGGACATAAAGACAAACTTCAAGAGGCAGGGCTTCTGCCAAGCAACAACAAAATACAGTACATGGCATAGAAACACACACAATGAATTGTTCCCATTCATGGTCAAAAGGAGTGTTGTGGTCCGTGCTGCTGAGTAAGAATGGAGACCATGCGGGATCTACAAACGATGGTGCTGTTTGTTTAAATGCATTTTGGAGCCATCTGTGCTCCTTCATCAGGAAATATGCATCATATGTTGCATATTATCCTGATGAAGGAGCACACCTGGCTCCAAAACGCATTGAAAGAAAGAGCACAATCGTTTGTACATCCCGTGTGGCCTCCATTCTTACTCAGCAGCGGACCACAACACACCGTTCTTTTGACCATTGATCGATACCACTGTACAAGTGGAAGTGTGGGTCCAGCAGCAGCTTCACAAAGCTTTTGTACTGGTTGTGGGTTCCAAAACCATACCAGGTGAGCAGTGAACATCGTGGCTGTAGTGTTATTTAATATAAAAGATAAGACCGTATTGCGCTTGTACTTCCTTTATATAGATCAGCTTGTTCCCATTCGTGGGACACAACAATGATTGTAGAATATAGTTGCTGAGAAAAAAAGAACATGACATACAGATGCTGGGTGATAAAAAATTGTACACAGACATAGCACTCACATGACATATGAAATAGATAATGGATTTCAGTTGTCCTACTCTTCTGGATGAGACATTCTATACACATGTGAGAACAAGGCATGATGATCCTGTTTTGATTATGTGGCGTTAATCTATTAGTTAAGAGAAATCAGGTCTCATTGTAAAAATATACTGGTTGATAACTACCAGTGAAGGTTCAATAGGTTGTGGAACACAATGTTATGCAATTAAAGTTATAACAGCACAGCTTTGTGCTATACTGTGTGTTTATTGTTAGAGATGGTGAATAGGTGTTTGAATGCTACTGCTAAAGAGGAAAGATCCACCCCCGAGGTTATTGAAAAGTAGTTTTATGTAGTCTGTTCATTGTGAACCCACTCACGACCTTGCCCTTTCATTTATTAGCATTTACATTTTTTTGTAGCTTTGTTTTTATTTTTTGGTCTATATAGACATATGAGGGTTTGCTTTTTTGTGGAAAGTGATGGATGTTTGAATCACATTATTTATTTTGTAGTGAACTGGAAAAACGTAAAAAAATCCACATGTGGTGAAACTGCAGAAAGTGCAATTGTTTGTTTTTTATTTTTTTTTATACATGTTCACTACATGAAAAAACTGGCATGTCGGTATGATGCTATAGGTCGGTACAAGTTTGTAGATACCCAATATGTCTACTTTTACTTATATCTAAGTGATGAAAAATAACTCATTTTTGAACAAAGAATTGCACTTTTGGCGCCATTCTCCATGACCCATAGCATTCTCATTTTTTGGGATCTGGGGCAGTGTGATGGCTTATTTTTTGCAGCTTGAGGTGGCATTTTTAATCATACCATTTTGGGGTAAATACATTGTTTTTATAGCCTGTTATGGCATTTTAAGGCAATGTTGCAGCGACAAAAAAAAACATAATTTTGGCATTTTGACTTTGTTTACAGCTTCGCAGCTTACAGATCTGATTAATTGATTTTGTATTTTGATAGATCAGGAATTTCTGAATGTGGCTGTACCAAACATGTGGTTTTTTAATAGCATTATTTTCATGGAAGCAAAATGGGGAAATTTGAACTTTTAAGTTTTATTTATTTTTTCATATGTAATTTTTTTTTACTTTTTCATTATTTTACTTGGTCTCTTAGGGTGACTAAATACGGCACAGCCCGATCGCTTCTACTGTTCACAGCCGTGATGATCCACAGCTCTGACCAGGAGAAATTATCACTTCCTGTAAGCAACACTGCTTGCAACATCGTTTACAGGAAGTGAGTTATGACAGCTTTGCGGAGTCATCAGCTGTCAAAGATTTATAGGAAAGAGCGACAAAATATATTGTAGTAACTTTGTAAGTGTTGCACAGGTAAAGGTGTGGTGCTCAGGGGCGGACTGGCCCAGGTGTCAGGGGGGCAAGTGGTATTGCCCTCATGTAGGGCCACCCCCCACCGAAATGGGCCGGCCGGCTTTACTTTGCGGCCGCAGCTGCAGAATAGCGGCTGATATGCAGGTGAGAGAGTACACCTCAGGCTGACACCCCCCCTGATCCTCCCCTCAGGCTGATAGCACCCCCCCACCGCTCCTCATCTCGGGCTGGCTGGACAATTCTTCCTCCCGGTATTAAAAGCACCAGCCCGCCCCTGGTGGTGCTGCAACTCCAAGCACCAGTGACACAGGTTTCTCTGAGTATGTAGGTCTTGTTAGTATGTCCAGATGTTCTCCATTCTGGCCACATACGTTCAAAAGGTGCACGAACCCACGGTATACAAAATACATACAGGAGAAAACTTAGGGTCTGATTTATCAAAGTTTTCATACCAGAATTCTGTTGTGAAAGCTTTGTAAAGTCACCAAATTTTGGCCCAATTTGGAGCTGTATCTAACTTTTGCCATTTTCATAGTAATAAATTAGGGATGTAGAACATCTGGATGACTCAACTCATCTACTTCATGATAAACTGTGGCATTTTTTTGCCAGAAGTCTCACTCCAGTATCTGACGCACCTCTTCATGAATCAAGAGCATCTGACTCCAGCAGGCACTCTCATCAAGACCGACAAGAAAAACACTGGTCTTGATAAATCAGGCCCTTGGAGTTTACATATTCATTTTTTTTTGCTCAGAGGCAAAAATATTACGGGTAAACGTGGCTGCATTTATTTTGCAAGCAATAATATTTCATCAACTTTTCCTGAATTGATTAATCCATGTCTTTTTTCTGCCCTTCACCCACCAAATTTTTCTCCGATGATAGTCTTGCCATAGCAATGCATATTATAATATCACATAAAAGTCTTCAAGGATGGTGTCTGACATCTTCTCACTTGTTTCCAACTCCACTGCAGATACTACTAGGCCTGGCATCCACAGAGAGGTCTACAGCTGTTCACCAAAGTGATAATTAAGTTTTTTTCCTTGGTCACCAAACTCTTCCATGTGGCCTTTTGGATTTTTTGGTCTTCTCCTTGGCTTTTCAAATTCCTATACAAGTATATTATATTGTAGTCGAGAGCATCCATAATAAATATGTGGCGCCCCTGCAGGTATGCGCCACAGAGTAGTATTGCATTTATTATTTCTGTGTAATATTATTTTGTAAGTTGCTGGTTTAGGATTAAATCTTATGGAGTCTATTTTTAGCACTAACTTAGGACCGCACCACTTAGAGTAGGGGGAATTGGCAATATAGTAGGTTCTACAGGTGGGGGCAGAGCTTAGGATAGAGTAGAGTGACAGTTGACAGTTTTACCTCAGTTGGTGCTGGGAAGGCAAACAGAGTGGTCAGGCCTGGCAGCCCAGCTGAGTGGAGGGTACCCCATCTTTATGTGGGGGCCCAGGACAGAAGGCAACGGGCCAGGGCTGGTAGGAGCCAGCTGGTCATGTTGAGGGGACACCGGTGACACGGACAACCGAGGCAGCCAGGCGTTTATCCCTGACTGAAAAGCCGACGAGCTACAGGCCCAACAGAATTCGGTTGCTGACAGCCCCACAAGGGCACCTCATCCCTCAGGACCACAATAGATCCATAACCGGTGGGGTAACGGCCTGATTACCGACGTCGGGGGAGAAGTTCAGACTCCTCTTAAATCCGGGAAAAGATAACCGTGCCTCACTGAAGGAGATCAAGGGACTGGCGGTTGTGCTCTACAAAGGTGGGAAAGATAGAAAGACAGAGAAAGAGAGTAGAAAACCCTGAAAGACAAAGAGAGGACATCTAGAGACTCCATAAGAGAAACCCTGAGCTGGTAACAACACCCTAAAACCAAACTGTACCGTGTCTTGTTTTGCCATCAGTCGGTACCAAGTAAAGCAGAGTTAAACTGGAACTGTTTCTGTTATTCTTCCTGCTGCAGCCTGGAAGGCTTAACTTCATCAACATCATCAGCAGAAGGGGTAAGAACTGCACCACCGTTACCATCACTGTCCTCCCTCACCGTCTCACCACAACATCTGCCCTGAGGTAAAGCTCCACCTGTGGGGAGCTGCACCACACTTAGCTGCCTCATCCATCACCTCAGTGGCCGGCTTGCAGCGCCGGTACCATCTTACCGGACTCTACAGGTGGCGTCACGTTCCCCTGTAAATAACCCCTTTAACCCCCACCGTTTACCATCAACATCTGGTATAGTTGATCACCAGGGCACGGCACCGAGGTCCTGACCATCCATGACTCCCCACACTGTAGCCCCGGTGTCCGAGTCCCTCATCCACCCTAGCTCTGGTTGAATCAAATATGCCAATTCCTTTATTGAAAAGTTTCAGTAAAAACCTAGTCTATTTCAAATGGTGTTGCTTAACGCTCAACATGTGACCGGTTTAAAAAACTTTGAGGGTCTGTATTAAGTAGGGATGAGCGAGTACCTCACTATTCGGACTCTCGATACTCGCAACGAGTAGGTTCCGGTACTCGGTACTCGTTGCGAATATAGCGAGTGCAAATACTTTCGCATTGTGTCTATAGATACACTGCGAAAGTACCCTAAAAGTAAATAAAAGTTGTAAAAAATAATAAAATTACATACTCACCTGTCCGACGCCTGCACAGGGACCGTCCCAGAAGACCTGTGATCACAGGACAAGGACCTGTGACTTTCAGCCAATCAGATCACTGATAGCGATCTGGCCAATCAGATGGCGACACGTCACAACCACGTGATCGCTACCGGCCACCTGATTGGCCAGATTGCAAGGTCCTATGTGTACTGCCAGGACCTTGCAATCTGCCTGATTGCTACCGGCCATCTGATTGGCTGGAAGTCACAGGTCCTTGTCCGGTGATAGCAGGTCTTCTGAGACAGTCCCGGTGCAGATGGCAGACAGGTGAGTATGTAATTTTATTATTTTTAACAACTTTTATTCACTTTTAGGGTACTCTCGCAGTGTATCTATAGATACACTGCAAAAGTAAAAGGACTACTCGCTACTCCCCGAGTACTCATAAGATACACGGAGAGTAGTGAGTAGCTGAATACCACTACTATTCGGCGAGTTCCGAATAGTAGCGAGCATACTCGCTCATCCCTAGTATTAAGCATATCTAAAACATAGCCTAAATACATATTTAAAATGAACTAACACCTATCAATGTTCAATATGTATTCTGATGGGTAGTATGAGTCAAAGTGACCCTATGAGTTAAAGAAACTCTTCAGTAAAGGAATTAGAATTTGTATGAAGGGTGTACGGGACTTTTACGTTTTAACTGTTTTTCATATTTGGACTGAATATAAAAACACGTGTTATAGAGGAAAAGTTTTATAAAGATTATAAATTATTTGATTAGAGATTCTACTTGACAGACTGTTCTGTTTCTTTAGATATTTTATTTATGTAACATTTTTGCATATTATTTTAAATGATAGTTAGATTTTCTCATAGTTTTTGCTTTTATTAAAATATGAAGGAAATCACAGTTCCAAAGCTTTTCAAAAATGGATTAGAATTCATTGCAACAAAAGGCTATGATTTATGTAGACCTTCTATCTTAGAAATGCAGGGTTCTTAGCATTGGCAATGCCCATTATACATTCAGAAGAGGTGAGACAAATTTCCGGGCAGGCCAGAAACATTATGCTTATTGTATTGAGGTTTGTGGTATTTAAAACTTGAAGTGAATAATAAATCAAGTACAGTACTTTCCTGCAAATCATAGGACATTGTGACTGTTAAGTATACAATCCTTTCCAATGCTGTTTTCACTTTATCTGAGAGCACTTCACATCAGATATAATCCAAAGTGACAGGGGAATAAGTTTCCAGTTGATGCGTTTAGACTCTACTTAAAATTCAGAATTGTTTATGTGTGATGGCGACATGGCGTTTTTCCCTAATGTATTCTATCTGCATTTCCACTACTAGATCATTTGATATGTTATATATCATTGGTATGTTTTTACATTGTTTTCTTGCTACTACTATTGTATCCCATTCTGAGTGACAAAGTATCTCTCGGGCAAAACTTTTCCCGGTGAAATACAGGCATTTGCATAATTTAACATGTAGGACATTACTACTTTTACAGTTTCTAAGGCTGTCTCTTATACTGATGTTTCTAAGGCTCTAAAGACATGCAGAAGGGATTTACAAAGCTGGTCCAAGTCAAATAAAATTAATAAATAAAAATGACCCAGTTTTTTTGGAAAAATATTGGAATCTGAGAGTCCCCAGGGGTTGATATTTCAGTTTTGTTGGTAATAGAGATTGATTCACCCTACCTTTTCTTTTGGTTTCGAATATTGTATCAGTGGATGAGTGACATGAGATAACTAGGTTTGGAAAATAAAGTGATTTTGTGATACTCTGACATATGTTGTATTTGCTAACTTTGTCTATTTGCATCCTAATATCTGTGACGTGAATAGAAGCCTGATGACGCACTTGCTAGCATATTTCTATAATGTATTAAATTTAGAATGGTAAAAGGTGGACACTTTTGTATATGAATTTGCATTGAGTTAGTTATACTCATTTGGTAAACATAATATGTCTCAAGGTCAGACTGACTAATTCATAAGTCAGTTTGAAATATGGATAGACTACTGAAGGGTATTTCCAGGCTTATCACAAAAGTCTTCAAACAATGACAGAGGAGTAGGAAAATAGTGGCACTCCAAGTCCGTAATATGTCCAGACTTTATTCAAACAAAACATGTTCAGGGAAAGGCAGTGTGTCTGGGATGACAAACTGTTTTGCACCACCTGGCTCTCCAACTGATCCCATCTGGGGACCGGTTGAAGCTCTAGGTGGCATGAAACAGGCTGCTGTCCAAGACATACTACCTCTCCCTGAGCATATTTTAATTATGTTTGAATAAAGACTGGACATTTTAAGAATTTGAAGCACCACTATCATCCTTATCTTCTTTCATTGCTTGAAGACTCCTCTTCATGGTAGCATGGCGCCCAATGACCCTTGGTGTTATTTCACTGGAGCTCCGGACACAGATCTGAGGATTTCCTCTACTTTCAACGTTTGCTGTCCAACAACGTGAGTACTGCCGAAGATTTTCTTATGCTGCTTATCTCAAAAGTCTGCAGTCAATCTGTGTAGCTCACATTATGTGCATTGCGTGCTGTGAGGAACCTCCAATGATGGTGGTAACACTAAGCAAATTTCTGACCGCATGTAAGCATACTTTCAGCCACATTGCAACTGGATGCGCACAGCCTCACTCAATTCATTTGTATTGCGCTAACACAAGCACGTCAAGACAGAATGTGGATGGCAAGATGCATGCATTTGGTATCAATACCGGCAGCAGAGAATCCACAAAGCACACTGTAGATTCACAAGTCTGCAACCACATACAGTGAATGAAGACTTTCATGAAAAGCCTGGAAAACCCCTTTAACAGAAGTTGGATATCTTACCTTTTTTCTGTGCTAGGCTAGGGTCACACTTTGCATGAGTTTTTTAATTGCCTTAAAAATAAGCATGCGTTTCTGCATGCTTTTTTCATTTCTGCATGTGTTTTTTTAGGTGCCTTTAGGCACCCATGCGTTTTTATCATGCGTTTTTGAATCACAGCACCAAAAAATAGTGCATGCACCCACAAACGATACAAAAATACAAGCTTAAAACCAATAATACGATGCTGTCATTGTATGCAGTCAAATGGTCAGTGAATATAGGAGAGATCACAAATATTGTAAGTGTTTATTTTCCATAAGGAAAGCTCCTACCCTTTCCAATCTCCTAACATCTAGTATGGTAATGAATAATTCTGTTAAAACATCCTGGCTTTCTACTAAAGGTTTCTTTAGTTGTGGGGGTGGCAGATGTGGAGCATGCTAATATGCAGTAAATACTAAGCAATTTATTAAGAAAGCGAGGTATGAAACAATTGTTATCGGTGATTTTATAAATTGCAACAGCTCATATGTCATTTACAGCTCTGGAAAAAATTAAGAGACCACTGCAAAATTTTCAGTTTCTCAGATTTTTCTCTTTATAGGTATATTTTTGAGTAAAATGTACATTGTTCTTTTATTCTATAAACCACTGACAATGTGTCTCCGAATTCAAAGCTAAAAAGTTTGTATATATTTACAGGAAATGAGAAATCGTCAAAATAATAAAAAAAGAAGCAATGCTTTCAGGCCTCAAATAATGCAAAGAAAACAAGCTAATATTCATTTAGAAACAACAATACTAATGTTTTAACTCAGGAAGAGTTCAGAAATCAATATTTGGTGGAATAATCATCACTGATCGTCCACCAAATTTCACAGTGGGTGCAAGACACTGTGGTTTGTACGCCTCTACAGGTCTCCATATAACCATTAGATGACCAGGTGTTGGGCAAAGCTAAAAATTAGACTCATCAGAAAGATTACCTTACTCCAGTCCTCTATGGTCCAATCCTTATGGTATTTGGCAAACTTCAGCCTTTCTCTCCTTTGCTTCTAATTGTTGAAAGACTTTTTTTCTAGTTTTACATGACTTGAGCCCTGCCTCTAGGAGCCTGTTACAAACTGTTCTTGCCGTGCACTTCACCGCAGCTGCCATTTGCCATTCCTGTTGTAGGTCACTTGATGTCATTCTGCTGTTGCTGAGTGACATTCGAATAAGATGATGGTCATCCCGGGCAGTGGAGAGTTGCTTTCGCCTTCTGCCGGTCTGTAGCTTTGTTGTCCCCAATGTCTGCTCTTGACCTTCTTGTAATGGACTGCCATCTTTGAAATTTTAAAGATGGAGGCAACATGACGCCCACTATATCCCTCTGCTAGTAAAGCCAGAATTGAGCCCTTCTTTTCCTCACTTAAGACTTTTTTTTGGCATGGCTAAAAGTTATTTTCTAATTTAAATTACTATTGGGCTATTCCTAGCACTTGTTTTGGCCGTAAGGATCCAGTCCAAAATCAGAGGACCGGCTCCGAGGTGGTGCAGGCGTTTATCTGCACCTGCAGAACTGGAGGGCACTGGCTTCTCCAGGAGTTACGGCCCACACCCGACATAATCAGCTAAGGCCCCGTATAGGATCCGGAGGCCTCAAGATAGGATAAGGATCCATAAGGATCCATGGGGACCGGCTGAGTGCTCTGTGCACAGGAGCACTAAGGAACAGAGGGAGAGCGCAGTAAGGACAGATGAAACGACTAAGCAGGCACATCACCGAGGGTCCCCAGTGAGATGTCCTAGTTCTCTGGTGACTACCCAGGCCAGCAATACCCGTTGACTGTGTAAAGACTGTTTGCTGCCAAAGTCACCAGTAAAGCCTGGTTCAGAATCAAAGACTGTGTGTTGTGTTTTATTGGCCTGCGCCGGAGGAGCCATACCCTTGCTCTATTATAACAAACTGTGAGCCTGCATCTCCACCTGATGAGCTGCCTCCCTGTGTGAGTTCTCTATTCATCTATCACTGCCCCAGGGATCCCGCTCCACCTACGGGGAGCGTTACCAACAAAGCTGCCTCGTCCTCACCCGGGAGGTCTGCAAGCAGTACCGGTGTCATTATTAGATACCATAGGTGGCGTCACAAACGTTCTTTATTTTTCTTTATTTTTAACCCCTTTTTCAGTGACTGCCAGGGTCACGGGACTGGGCACAGGCCGCGCGTGACTTTCCCAGTTAATCAACGCCTGGAATCGGGTACCCCACTGTCCTGGGATGGGTCAGAGACATGGGGGGCAAATTTGGACCCGAAATATCGTGGTGTGAAGCCTTAGAAAACTGTATAGTGGTCTCTTAATTTTTGCCACAGCTGTATATGGTTACTTGCAATATTTGTGATCTCTCCTATATAGGCTGCACAACTCGAAAACTCCGGCAGCGCATCAGTGAACATCTCAGGGATTCAGTGAATGGAGATGCACCTAATCTGTCTAATGTATCGAAACATTTTTACCAAGCACATGTTGGTGATATGAGCGGTTTCCAGTTTTTTGGAATGGAAAGGGTCAGTAAGCCCAGAAGGGGTGGATCTTGGGGTGACAGAAACGTCTTAGCCAAGAAACCCATTGGATCCTGATGATGGAGACCGCCCATCCCACTGGTTTAATTAAGTACACAGACGTAATGTTGTTTTATTAATACCGTTAACTGACCATTTGACTGTGTACAATGACAGCATAGTATTGTTGGTGTTAAGCTTGTATTTTTGTATCATTAAATGATTTTTAATGCTTGTGGGTGTGGAAAAATCTTAATCATGTGACAGAAACAGGGTTTTTTGAATCTTTGGTCAATTTAAAACCCTGACTCACTGGTATGACACTAGGTTATGAGTAAGGGCCATATTTGGCCTTGAAACTCGTAAACCGAGTCTGGGACCCCAGCTATCCCTGTCGTTTTTCTACTATAAGTTGTCTATGCTTTTAAATGAAGGTTTTGGAATAAAGTTTGTAGGAGTGCAACCTTTTGGTGCTGGATTCTTTACTAATCAATGCAGTCTACCAGGGATGTCTGGTCTAATAGACAAAGAGCACAGGGTATGCTGCTGTCCGAATTGTTAGTCATCACGGGCAAACTGTCCCCCTTCTACAAGCAGTAAATTGGAAGGACAGGAAGTAGTGTACTCCTAAAGACAGGATTAAGAATTAATTAAATTAAAAGAATTGCCCAGTTTAAAAACATTTTAGTCACAGTGATTTGAGTATAGACTACTCTTTGATGTGACAGAAAGGGATGAGGTGATAATTGGAATCAGTTTTCATAGGAGGCACAACTAAAGTCTTAAAAATTGCTACACTACCCAGCACGACTCCCCCCTTCTTAAAGCAATATATGCCAGATGCAGTGTGCATTTGGAAAAGGTCTTATGACCAAAATGTCACATTTATGCCACACTTATCTCCTCTAACCAAACACTGCTCTATTTAAATCTCAACATTACTAGCATGTTATGTATCCATGATTAAGGCATTCCGCTGAAACATGTGAGATCACTATGCTGTCTACCTGAGAGTAATTACTCTTTAAGACATTGCTGTGTAAAGGACTTTTAACTACTGTGAGGTAGCACCCGGGGAACCCGCTTGCATAACGACAAGAACACGTGTTTATAATTTAACCAATGTCTACCCGTTTATTTTTCACATATAATAACATAACCCGGGTAGCATGTTTGACACATATCACATTGATTATAAATACCATACATAAATACACCATACATTTACATATAACATTACATAACACTTATATTGCACATAACATCTCATAGTTTACTCGAGACCTTTAACCACCTCTCTGTCCCCATTGGAGCTCTAACAACCGCTCTCGTGGTGGCTACGGCCTCCGGCCTATCTACACTTCACATACATTTAACCATACATCAGTTACCATATCAACGGGCCCTATGGGTCCCAATGGCAGAACCAGCTGCCTGGCTTTATTTCCCCAGCTTCATACTACCCCGGAATCAGGACTCCAGCCTGACCGGGTTCTTACATACAATATGTGATCCATCCTATAAGCCACCATGGACCACACGAGTCCATTCACAACGCTCACAGCCCATCATATAGACATCCATGGACTGTGAGCCATCTGGGTTCAGACCAGGGATTGGCAAACCTTAGTATCCGGGACAACCATCCATTACCCTACTATAGGAGCCCTATTAACCCCTGCATCTGACCTCTAGTACATACATACATTCCGGTTCATCAGGTCCTTTAACTGACTACTCTGAGTCGGACCCAAATGCGGTCTATGCCCGCCTGGCACACTTCATAAAATCGCCTCCCGAAGGGCCACATACAATCGCCTCCCGAAGGGCCACATACAATCGCCTCCCAAAGGGCTCCATACATTCCGGTTCATCAGGACCTTTAACTGACTACACTGATTCGGTCCCAAGGGCGGTCTATGCCCCCCTGCACACTTCATAAAATCGCCTCCCGAAGGGCCACACACATTCGCCTCCCAAAGGCTACATACATTCCGGTTCATCAGGACCTTTAACTGACTACACGGAGTCGGCCCCAAGGGCGGTCTATGCCCGCCTGCACACTTCATACATCTGCCCCTATAGGGCTACATTCACTCGCTGGGTCTTTTAAAAAGCCATACAATACTTGATAAGGTTCAACCGGTCCTTCACTGGACCTAATGGCGGCTACGCTCGCCTGGCATGATTTACACACAAGGTGCACAGTTCACACAAGCACTCAGGAACTGCTTTTCTTACCGGGCACGGATCCGGGTCTCGCTACCTGTGTCACAGGTTCCACCAGGCATCCCCCAAGGGCTCCTTTCCCGGACGTGTTTCACCCCACGCCTGGACCAGTATCCACCGGGTTCAGCCACGGCTTCCCCACTCCACTCGTGCCTGCCACTCCCACTCTGACTCATCCAGCTGGGCTGCCACTACTCAGGACACACCCACCTGGTCTGTTAACAATCAGCACCCATTCCTTTCCTCAGGGCCTCATCGATCTCATGCCACTCACAGCTGCTCACTAGTCTCATGACTGTTTCAGATCCACAGCACTCACAATCACATTTAACTCCTTGTGTTCAGGATAGGCTCACACAGCATCATCCACTATCAAACCGGCCAGTGTGAACAGGATCATACCCTGATCCTGCATGTGATGCGCCCCGGCCATGGGACCATGCCGGCGGTGCCTCACACTACTTGGAAGATGTTACTCCTTTTGCCTTCTTTCAGGGTCCCAGACTCTATCTTTATGCTACACTAACGTCCTTGTTTAACTCTGCATCAATGAAATATTCTTTTGCAACTATAGCATGCCGGGTTCCATTATTGTAGTATATTAAAGTGTCGGACCCTATTCAAGCACCTGTCTTTCATTAGTGCCATATCACCATTAGTTAATGCCTCTTTTTTATGAGCAGACTTTATAGAAATTGAGTACAATCATACAAACCGATCTAATTGGCTTTTCGCAATGGGTCTACTTATTTGTGCCTTACAGAATTTCAAACTAAAATATAGAATGAGCATTCTTATGTGCAAGATAAATGTGCACTAGCGATTGTAATAAAGATAAATCGGTATACCAGACACGGTTGTGTTATCTGAACATCAGTAAACAATGATTAGTTTATTTTCTAAGGAATAATATATAATAAAAAAAACACCTTCGTGCCAGATGACCCATAATTCCCAATACTCTCTAGAGCTGCATTAATGATCCACTGAAAAATGAGACGATGGCAAAAATAGTGACTCAACAAACATGAGAAATTCCATCATCCATCATCCTATCATGTTTACTCTACAAAGTCCCGGGGTCTACATTTTCCCATTGTTATCATCTCAAGTCACGAGTCACTGAACTACACACATTTAAAGAGGTTGCAGGTTAAACTGCTTGTTGTATTAGTGTAAAGACTAGAATAACCTGAGGCTCTTGTAAAACACATTTCATCATATGTACTGTATGTTGTCACATGATGGATAGGACACATTCTGTGCAAGACCTTGGAAAAACAGCAGGACTGACTCCTTGGGGGAAAATAAAACAATGAGTGCTCTTGAGCTTAATGAACCAACAGGCAAACTAAATATTTTATGTAACCTATTTAGTATCTTCTCCAAAATTCAATATATTTAGTAGGGATACGTTAAACATAAAATATACCAATACGTTCATTAAGAACAATTTTGAACAATGTTGAGGACTGGGCTGAAATTGAGTTATACCCAGTACTGTACATTGTTTCATTTGTGATCATGACAAATGTATTCAATAGTTTTTATTAAATGTTATGCTTTTGGGTATTACAAATACGCAGACATCATTGGGGGCGTAAAAAAGGAGACTCACTTGTAGACAAGGATGTGGGAGAACTTGTAGATCAAATATTAAATAACAGCATGTAATGTCAATCATCTGCTTGAGGCCGGCAGGATACTGTATTGTATTAACAGAGGCATGGGCTGGCAAAACAGGGACTTCATGGTACCACTTACAAAGCATTAAAGGGAATCTGTCGCCAGGTTTTTAACACTTGATCTGGGAGTAGCCTAATGTAGGGCTAGAGATCCTGTCATGTCCCCCAACTTGGGAATGATACAGTCAGGGGCGTAACTACAATAGGTGCAGAAGATGCAATTGAACCTGGGCCCCGAAGCCTAAGGAGCCCAAAAAGTCTTTTTGGCCTATAGAAAAAGACTAATGCTATTAAAGGTTTTCAATAATTGGGGGCCCTGTTGGAACTTTTGCATCGAGGCCCATGAGATTCAGGTTATGCCACTGCATACAGTGTTACAGTGTTATATTAGGCTATGTGCCCACACTGAGTATTTGGTTCAGAAAATTCTGCATTAAATCTGCATTTGTTGTGCAGAAAAAAAATGCATCAAAAATGTATCACACGTTTTTATCCATTTTTGGCTCGTTTCTGACAGTCATTTATTTTATAATTAAGTCAATGACTAGAGGACTGAAAAATACTGTAAAAAATGGATCAATAATTGACAGCTGCAGATTTTTCTGCATCCGTATTCAGCACCAAATACACAAGTTAAAATATGCAGCTTGGTCACATCACTTCAGAAACCTCATAGACTTTGTTGGCTTCAAGATAGACATGTGTCTCGGCATCTGACATCACCGCATGTCCTTGAGCTTCGCAAGCCACTCGGTAGTAGGATTAGAGCGATGACACCTGCAGCTCCGGTAACCACAGCACACCCACAGGGGGTGGGAGTTTCAAATAAGAAGGATACAATAGGTTACTTCTAGAAGCGCCGGGGCACAAGAAGGAGCAATTAAAGATTAAGAACAATTCTCTTTATTACCACAACGCATTTCCACAACGGATCGTCGTCTTCCTCAGGTATATTTCACCCACCTGAGGAAGACAACGATCCGTTGTGGAAATGCGTTGTGGTAATAAAGAGAATTGTTCTTAATCTTTAATTGCTCCTTCTTGTGCCCCAGTGCTCCTAGAACCTATTGTATCCTTCTTATCTGAGACTACACAACGTGGACACAGGGCCTTACCAATGTATTGTTTTACTGTGTTGCTATGCAATAGGTTTGCCTTTTTTAATTGTTTCCTCTCTCTCTCTGTAGCTGCCCAGATATAAGTAACTCCCTTTTCTTTCCCATTTTATTTGGTCAGCCATCTTATTAGCAGCATCTCTTTGCAACTCTGATTGAATGATCTTTTTACCTACTGTATCATGCAAAATTGTAAGAATTCCATTAAAATAAACCACTTCCTTTGGAATCTTCATACATGCCTCTGCAGCCGAGTTCAAGCAATTTCTTAGTATAGAGGCTCACAAGATGGAGAGGACCCTTGATGCGGGTTGCGAGCTAGAGTATTTTGAAATAAATATTGACCAATACGTATTGTATTTTATGTGCAGTCATGGCCAAAAGTGTTGGCACCCTTGAAATTGTTCCAGGAAAAGAAATATTTCTCTCCAAAAGATATTGCAATTACATATGTTTTGTCATACACAGTTTTATTTCCTTGTGTATATTGCAACAACACAGAAAAACGGATTAAAATGGGCAAATTGGACATAATTTCATGCACAGTCTGTCTTGTGTCCTCTGTGCCACTATCAGCCAGGGCACGGATGTGCTGGCTTAACAAGAGAGCATATTAACACAGCTTGTACCATAAGAGAACAGGCACAATTTTGACCTATATATAAAAACGCCAGGACATCCCCACATCCAATTACAACTAAGACCAATACAGAGGACACAGGACAGGTGTGTGTATATACAACAGGATACAGGACCAAGACCCGTTACCACGAAATAGGATCAGAAACCACTATTTCACACACTGTTAACCCCTCCTCAGGTTATATTACTATTCCTATCAACCAGTTGGTCTAGACTTCAAGGATGACAGTACCTTGTACCAGAGTGTTTTTACTGGGAGTGACTTTGTGATCAAGGCCACTAGCTGGCTGAAACGTCAAACTGAAATTTGCTAAGTCGTTTTTGTTCAACTACTGACTGTATCTAAATAAAATCACCTCACTTTGAACCAAAAAATCCCTTGTAGGTGCCTTGACTCTATTATCAATACATTTTCTTCCAAACATGGTGTCAAGTTCAATTACAAAATCAATACCTTTATGGGACAAAACACTGCATGTCAGTAATTACTGATGGGATGAAGATAAGTTAGGTCAAAACTTAGTGTAAGTGCTGCACAACTGTCTTTTAGATTTCTCATCTTTCCAGAAAATCATATATGTATATGGAAAACTACTTTGATACAGGTAATAAAAACATGAGATTGCATTTAGCTTCTTATATTGCTCTTTGCAAATTGCTATATTATTGCATATTGCAGCTCAATAAATACTTTCATCTTCAAAAATGAATGCAGGTCACTTACTAGTATGTAACGACCTTCGAGACGACCTCTAAATTAGAAAAATGGTACAGCATAATATTTCTATTACCCTTAGATCATTATGATGTCTATGCCGAGCTATAATACAGACAGAATGACATTCCTTGAATTCTGAGGGAAAAAAAACATTACATTGTAAGTGCCTGTGCATGTTAAAGGAAAGAGTAACGGGGTACTTCTTATGAATTTTTAAGCTGGCTGATTATGTCTTCCTCAGAAACTGTAATTTAAAATGGAATCAAATTTTAGTAAAATCTTAGAAAAAGAACCTTCAAACCATATGCTAGAACGTAAGATTGCAAGAAAAAGGGTAAAAGAAAAGTACAAGATAATGTAAGGAACAAGAGTAGTGATGGGCGAATCCTAAATTACTCGAATCGCTTGACTCTAGCGAGTCCGAGCACAGGACTCGCTACTCGTTGCGAGTCTAGCGAGTCCAATGTTAATGAATGGGGAAGCGAGTAATAGCGAGTAGTGTGAGATTTACAAATCGCAGATGTGTCTCGGAAGCTTCAGCCTGAAACAATCCTAGTTTTGTCACTTATTTGCATTGGACTCGTTTACTTTGCAACTGTAATTGCTGGGAAACTCGCACAGATAAGAGTCCTGTCTGCTCAGTGTGCTGGCTGCCAGCTCCAGGGTCCTAGAGCCTGCCTGCTGCCTGATGTAGCAGAGCTGAGATTGTTCTCAGTCTGCTCATTCCCTGTGTACAGACATGAATGTCTGTGCACAGAGATGATGTAGCAGAGTGAGATTGTTTCAGTCTGCTCATTCCCTGTGCATAGACATTCTATATCTATGCACAGGGCATGTAGCAGAGAGGACATCGCGTTTTGGACTGCGTCGGACGGAAGAGGATTTGTTTAATTAAAGATGGAGTCCCTAATGGCTTTTTTTTTTATTTCTAATAAAAAATTTTCTTTGTGTTGTGTTTTTTTTTAAAACAATTTAATAGAAATTCATGGCGGTCATGTCTAATATTGGCGTGACCGCCATAAATTTTGGGCTTAGGGCCAGCTGATAATACAAAGCTGGCCCTAACATCTTTATTACCCAGCGTGCCACCGCTACCAGGGCCGCTGGAAGAGCGGGGTTCAGCGCCAGAGGATGGCGCTTCAATAAACGCGCCATCTTCTGGGGCGGCTGCGGGCTGCAATTTGCAGCGGGGGGTGCCCAGAAAGCTTGGGCATCCCTGCGCTGCGTATTCCAGCCCCCAGCTGCTTACCTGTACCTGGCTAGACATAGAAATTGCGCGGAGCCCCACGCTTTTTTTTTTTAAAATTATTTCATGAAATTCTGAGATTCTGACTCTGACTCTGACTCTGACTCTGAAATTCATGAAAATAATAAAAAAAAAATGCGTGGGGCTCCGCGCAATTTCTATGTCTACCCGGTACAGCTAAGCAGCTGGGGGCTGGAATCCGCAGCGCAGGGATGCCCAAGCTTTCTGGGCACCCCCCGCTGCAAATTGCAGCCCGCAGCCGCCCCAGAAGATGGCGCGTTCATTGAAGCGCCATCCTCTGGCGCTGAACCCCGCTCTTCCAGCGGCCCTGGTGGCGGTTAGCACGCTGGGTAATAAAGGGGTTAATACCAGCTTTGTTATACAAGCTGGTATTAAGCCCGAGATTCTTAATGTCAGGCCACGTTTGACCCAGCCACTAAGAATCTCCAATATAGGGTTAAAAAAAACACAACACAGAGAAAAAATTTTATTTGAAATAAAAAAAAAAGCCATTAGGGACTCCATCTTTATTTAAAAAAAATCCTCTTCTGTCCGACGCAGTCCAAAACGCGATGGTCCCTCTCTGCTACATCCCCTGTGCATAGTATAGATGTCTATGCACAGGGAATGAGCAGACTGAGAACAATCTCAGCACTGCTACATCATCTCTGTGAGCAGGCAGGCTCTAGGACCCTGGAGCTGCACAGAGAAGACAGCTGGACTTGGCTCGCAAAGAAAACAGCAGTTACTTTGGCGAGTTTCCCTGCTATCACTGGCACAGTAGCCGAGTCTAATGCAAACAATGGCAATCCTAGTTTTGTCAGCGTTTCTGACAAAACTAGGATTGATATTGATTTGCATTGGACTCGTGCGAGTAATCACTGGGAAACTCGCAGAGTACCGAGTCCTGCGAGTCCCTTACTACTCGCCGAGTAACGAGTCCTAGCGAGTAGATTCCCATCCCTAAACAAGAGGACTAGACAACAAATTACTGCTATATCTATTTTTACATGCTATTGAATCAATGTAAACTAAAGGGGTTTCCCCCCTCAATAAATTCTAGAGCCTGGGCGTAATTTTTATAAAAAAAAAAACAACTAGTTTTAGACCCCATCGCCGGGTTCATCTCTGAATGGCCCATGTTCACACATCTTTTCTCCTAGTATTTAGCGGGTGTCCGCTAAATACGTAGCATTTTTCAGTGAAGCGGAGATGCGTGAACACCCCCCCCACTTCTTTTGACGCAGCCCTGGTTTACCCAATGTTATCGTGGTAACCACTTACACACAAGGCTGCCTGTTTCCGCTTAACCAAAAGCGACAGGGAACGCTGCTAGGGGCTGTGTCCACGGAAGCGGCGGTGCTCACGCATCCCGCTTCATGGATAATGCTAAGTATTTAGCAGACCCCCCGCTAAATACTAGCAGAAGAGATGTGTGAACAGGGCCAAACTCCGCTGCTGCTCCGGTGTCTGTATGGGCTGCAGTATTGAGCCCCCATCAGAGTTCAACCCCCTGTGCAGGTTTAGATGTAAGGGTTCTCTGGCTGACGGTGTACATATTATTTTGAGTCATAAGGGAGGAGCAGAAAAGAGCACTCCTGTGTCCTCTGAACTTACAGGTATGTGAGAGCCTGTGCCCAGCTGGGTTTGAGTTATGCAAGGGGCATGCGGCATCTTGCATGCATCTCACATAGTGTTTTTTTCACCTTAAACTGATGCCCAAAATCGAAACCCCAACTGAAAAGTTTTGTATGGACAAAACTAGTCACGCTCGCGAGGAATAAAGCCAAACGAAACAGTTCATGCACATGTATTTTTATCAAGCAAAAAAAACCGGCCAGATTAGAGGCATGTAGGTATCATTGTGCTTTCACAAAAGATGAGTCAGAAAAAAAAACTTTCATGTACTATGCTGTATGATACATACTATTTTAATAAAGCAACCATTACACTTGTGCTAATAATGGCCCCCCTTTACACGCAGCTACAGGTAACAGGTTTTCCACAGGTAACTTCTGGCTGCATGAAATCATGGCACATTGTTCCATTTGTACACAGCAAAAGAAAGAACCCATGTCTCCTGATTTCACTTCCGCCATAAGTTACTGTGGAAAACCTGTTACCTGTAGTGCGTGTAAAGGGGCCATAAACCATTCAATGTAAGAGGTTTTAATTACAACAAACAAAAATTGTAAGGTTTTGTGCCAATAAACAAAAAAACGGATGTTTTCAATGTAAAAAATAGTAAATATCTAGAAATAAGAGTGTGGTAAGCACCCTGAGAGCACTAGACCCAGCAGTTTCCTGCCTGAGGAGAGAGAGCAGGTAGCCTGGGAAGCACCTGGGGCAGAGCTGCAGACTGAAAAATTTTAAAGGAAGGGTTGTGGGAGTCTGATGAGAAAGTTCACTCACAGAACAGTAAAGGCTGAAGTTGAACAAGACCTTCTCTGCAACTGCTCGTGATAGTTCATGGTCCCTTGCCCTGATGAAGCCTGCTTCTGCTTTAGGATGATTTAAAAAAAGCATTTGAGATGTGTGCGGAAGTTTTAGTTGTGTTTAGAGAATTGACTGGATTCTGTGTCATCCGTAATGAGAAGATCCTGACAAGCCCCTGGTTTTGTGCCCCTTCCCCTGAACTACTCTGAGGCTGCAGAACCATAAGCCCAATTTTTGGGGCCTCAGCATCAGCCTACAAGATAAGGACCCATTTTGTTTTTGTTAAGTTTTTTTGATGCAAAAGATTTATGGGACTGGCTTTAGCCAAAGCGATCACAAGGCATGTGTGGGACTGCACCAGAATTTTAAAGGTACCGTGACCTTAGATTCCCGGGTTTCCCAAAGCTATGTGTATAATAACAACAATATAATAACAATTGCCCTTATCCATTCTCACCCCGGATTACTGCAATTCTCTACTAATCGGTTTCCTTCATATAAACCTCCTCTCCAATCCATCCTCAATGCAGCAGCCAGGATCATAAAACCTCTCCAACCGCTTCACGATGCCTCTATCCCGTGCCAGTCATTGCACTGGTTGACAATCCGCTACAGAGTACAAATAAAAAATTTTCACTCTGACCCACAAAGTCATCCACAGTTTTTGCACTGTCCTGCATCTCCCCCTCATCTTTGTCTATCACCCTACACATGCCCTCTGCTCCACAAGTGACGTAAGATGACTCAGCTACATCGTACCTCCCGCTCCCTTCCAAGACTTCTCATGAGCTGCACCAATTATCTGGAAACGGGTTACCAAAAAACAATTCAATTAATTTTCAATACCAATAGTTTTTTTAAAACAGCCCAAAAAACGCATCTCTTTGAGACTGGCCTTTCCCTCATCTCACTTGTCTAACTATCTTCCCTTTTCCACATCTGCCCTTGAACCACCGCGGCCGGGACTCCGGTTTAGACAGGCGATGCTTCCTTCCTCCTTGTCCCCCGGGTGGACCCGCCTGCCGGTAGTGGGGCCGGTGTAGTGCAGATAAAAGTGTTGAAAACGTCTTGTAAGGAACAGATTAAAGGGGTTTTTAATTTATTCTTGACGCCACCTTATGAGTAAAATTCGGTAAGGACTACCGACGCTGCGGAACCTCCGGGGGATGGACAGCAGCAAGATGTTACGCTCCCCACAGGTGGGGCGGTGAACCCCGGACGGAGCTGCTCAAGATTTGGTGCGGCAGCTGCGGTTTCCTTGTTTGTGCGGACGGACAGTTCATAAGGAAGCACGGACACGGAAAAGTCTCTGCAACGGGTCTTTTTTTTGTAAACCAGAGGTAATTTCATGGCATACCCGTGGTTGGGTAGTAGACCAGGTGGACTCAGCAGTGATGGTGTCCTTAGAATCCGCAGTGTTCCTCCATTCTAACTAATTGATTGCCAGTGTCGCCCAGGAATCCAGGTCGGGTACGGGGAGGCTGCTTCAATGCCCTATCCAGATGTACAATTTGGATGTTTTGGGGGCCTTGGTCCTCCCCGTGGGTCACCGCTGGTTAGGGCGGACTGGAAGTTGGGCTGGTGGTGGGGTGCTCCTTTGAAGCTGCTCCTCCACACTTTGGTTCGCGTAGGGAGAGGTGAAAAGCTGCCAGCTTCGGTACCAGTGAACCGGCTGTGAGTTGTGGGGGACGGGAGTCTTTTGGGGACCCGTGTGAATAAAGCCCAATCCCGGTAGTTAAGGCCTCAGGGGCTGACACCCGACGGTGACGGCCCAGGGGCCCGCCCCGGGGTGCGGAGCCCCCCTCCTCTCCAGGTTCTGTGTTCTAGGCTCTGCTCTAGATTCCAAAACCCCTTTTCCCTGTTCTTTCTAGACTATTGTGTTTCTACTACACTTCCCTAACACTCCACCAACCAGGACTAGGATTGGTCCTCGTTTTAGGTGGATGCATTCAGGGTTGGATTTTCCAAAATTTAACCAATCATTGCTGAGCCCCAGAGAATATTGCGCTGCATTTTTTGGCTGCAATACCCTCTTGTGACGCACTGTTGCGGGGCGCCACACCCCTTTGTATCTTCTTCTGCACCTGCAGACTGTCTGTTATCTGTCCCCATGCATAATATAGCATTTTATCGTTTTTTTTTTACATAATCCCGCCCGGGTGACTGGTTTATGCAGTGTTATGTGAATCCCCTATTTATTTATTGATGGCTGGACCTATATACGGACGTTTACCATTCTTCTTTTGTGCCTCCCCTTTTCCTCATAGATTTAAGCTTTGCGAGCAGGGGACTCACTCCTCATGGCTTTTGAATTTTTATTACTCGGATGTTTCTCATATTGTTTGTATAATTTTTCCCCCTCTGAATTGTAAAGTTCTGAAATGATTGTTGGCACTATATAAATAAAATTATTTATTATTATTATTAATAAAAATACTTGTTGTATTTTCATGCCTTAATATTATTATTTTGTTAAGATTGTACTCAGTTTCCATTCCAGGGGCCCCATAGATTACCCTCACCTGATTTACACCTGTTTTATATTCAGCAAATTTGGGGAAGTCTTTGTTTTGTGTATGTTATGGCCACTTTAATGTCCCAAAAACGTTTCAATATTGTATACAAAGGCACGGGGCTTGCATTTTTTTGGCTGAAACCCAAGAAATGCATAGGAGCTGTCACACAGGGGAAAAATCAAGGAAACAACTGCGATGTCCCCGCCCTTGTACGCGCAAAAACAGGGAACTACCATTTAAACATGGGAGTAAATACGGGAAGTTGCTCTCCAAGTCGGTGTTGGGCTGTCACAACGCACGTTCCTGCCAGATGGGCCATCTAATATCGGGCAGTTGGGACCTGCACAAATTCTTCCCCCGAAAAATCGTTTTGGCACGGTTCTTGCTTGAATTGGTCATTTACACCACACAATGCACAAAAGATACGTTCCAACCGCACGAACCCATGAGTTTTTGTTGGAGTTGGACGCCGATATCGGGACAGTAAAGTGGCCATTAGGTAAATTTGGTTTTTTGTTCCTCAAGTAATACACATGAGAAAGGGAAACCTTGGAATTGGCACATTGATTTCAGGTTTATACTGAGGGGGAGGTGTAAGGCTGAAGGCACACTGTCCCCGTGTTCATCGCGCGCGTGTAATGCGAGGGGAGGGTCCATTGCACTCGGACCATATCATTAAATGATATGAACCCATTAGTGTGAGTTCCTCAAATTACACTCGTATTGCGAGGGAAATGTGTGTTCAATCGCAGCATGCTGCGATTGAACAAGATTTCCCTGCGCGAAAAGGGGCAATGACAGTTTATGGGGGACGAGAAAAGCTCGCCCGGGTCAGCACACCCGGTGGCGAAAGTCCGCATCCATCGCATTAAAAATCGCTTCAAATCTGCATCTGTCAAAGCCACGGGTTTGAAATTTCCAGTTTCCCGTACCATACCCAATCATCTTGCACCACTGTGCAGCACAGTGCAAGATGATTATTTAAAACAAAAGTGATATGTACAATTTTAAAAAAACCAGGGGTTTTTGCTGCATTTAACCCCATCTGCAACCTCTGTGCAGCATGTCAGCACGAGGGGTGCAGATGCGGCAATAACCCAATTGTTTGAAGGGTTTTAAAACGATGTTGATGTGGTGTCAGCTTGTTTTCCAGGGAGTGTGGACATCACACCATGGCTTGCAGGGGCAAAAACGTTGTTTTTAAATAAAAGCTGGCAATTGTCGGGTTTTAAAAATTCAAATTTAAATGCTGGCAAAGGTGCTGTACGCAATTGCGTACAGTAACATTAGTGCACCTCCCGAAGTCAAGCTGTCCGAGGTGCTGTAAAGCAATTTGCGTTTCATTACAACCCCCGCATCTCCTACAGGAGCTGTCTGAGGCTCTGTACGCAAAGCGTACCATTTGCGCGCCAGCATTTAAAGTGAAAATTTTTAAAAACCCCACAATTGCCGGCTTTGATTTAAACAAGTATTAACCCCTGTAATAGCCAGGGTGTGATGTCAGCATGTGTCCAGGGAGTGCGGCGGCACGCCATGCGCTGTTTCGCAGGGTGTCCAGGAAAGGGAAAGCAAGGTGTGTTGAGTCCGCGCTGCCAAGTCCTCACAAATCACCAGGAATCAATTTGGAAAAGCAAAAGTCTTCTTTATTTCCTTTCCTACGCGTTTCGATGCCTCTCCTTGGCACCTTCCTTTTAGGGTTATTACATGAACAACATGTCCCGGGTTTTTTTTTAGCCCCCAAATACAGGTTTCCGATATACCGCGTATAAGCCGAGTTTTTCAGCCCAAAAATTGGTGAAAATTCCCCCCTCGGCTTATACCGAGTCAGGCCCCATCACAGTATGGCGGCCCCCCCCCTCACAGGATGGCCCCCCTCATGCAGCGCTGCGCACATACATTAACCTGGCTATCACTGTCCCCTCCGGTGGCGGATCGCGGCTCCTGGGCTCCGGGTTTCCATCTTCATCCCCTGTTTTCCCTGCTTGTCACGTGACCGGCCGGAGTTGCGTGACATCATCGCATGAGCCCCGGCACAAAGCAGGAAAGACAGAGATGAAGATGGAAGCCCGGGGCCCAGGAGCCGCGATCCGCCACCGGAGGGGGGGACCTGGGTAGGGGGGGCCATCCTGTGAGGGTGGGGGGCCGCCATACTGTGGGGGGGGCCTGTAAAAATGGTTTGGCACTGTGGGGTTTGTATACAATCTGGGGACCTGCTATATACCACACTGCTGGGGCTGTATGCAATGCTGAGGACCTCTATATACCCCACATGCTGGGGCTGTATATGATGCTGGGGACCTACTATATCCCCACACTGCAGGGGCTGTATGCAATGCTGGGGGACCTTTTATATACCACACTGCTGGGGCTGTAAATGATGCTAGGACCGCTATAACCACACGCTGGGGCTGTATATGATGTGGGGACCTGCAATATACCACACTGCTGGGGCTGTATACGATGCTGGGGACCTGCTATAACCCAAATGCTGGGTCTGTATACGATGCTGGGGACCTGCTGTATACCATCACTGCTGGGGCTGTATACCCGTGTGGAGTCCACCCTCGGCTTATACGCGATTCAATACATTTTCCCAGGTTTTGGGGACAAATGTAGGGGGGTCGGGCTTATACACGGGTCGGCTTATACACGAGTATTTTAAGGGAAATTAGGGGTGTGACTTTTTACAAGTGATGTCACTTCTGTAGGAGACCCCTCAATTTTTCCCACCATTTTCAATAAAATTCTCATTCTATACACATAATTTAACATCAAAGTATCTCTAAAAATTTGTAAAAATCCTATAAAACAATTGATGTAAAAAAATCGATGAAAATCAGAGCGGAACCACTCCAATAATGCTTTGACATCCAGGAAAAAAAAAAAAATAAAATGGGTGTGAATAGTTTTATGCCACCTTTTCCTACAGGGTAACAGAACCATGTTCATGGGTTTCTTTTAGTTAAATTCGGTGTTTTAGTGTCTTGCGCCACTGCCTTCCTTCTGATATAGGTAAACACCAGGGTAACTGTTATATGGAGTAATAAAAAATCATTAAGATAAGTGTTAAAAAATGAGAAATTTTTTGTATCTAAGTAATCTTTTCTATTTGGCATTTTTGAAAGGATTTGAGAAATAGAGGTTTATTGAGAAAATAGCTAAAAATTGGTATAAATATATAATAAAAATAATTTTTTTTTTTATTTGGTAAAATAAAGCTAAAAAAATTTTCATCTTATAAATAAATTTAAAAAAAAAAAAAAAACAAAAAATAAAAAACATAAAGAATAAGTAAAATCGGTTTTTGATATATTATCAAAATTAAAGTAAGGACTCTTTTCCTTATTAGTAAATGTTTGTTCTCATTTTTTTATGTAAAAGTTGTTGTGGTGTAACAGCACCTCCAAATGTTTTCTGAATTTCCACACATAGATTCTATCCCCCCCAAAAAGGGGCATGGTTTAGAGAAAAAGGAGTACATAAAAAACATCAATGTAGTCATTAAACAAAAAAATATAATTAAAAATTAATTCCTCAGAATTGCAATCTTCAAATTTAGCACGAATGGTGCCGTTTATAGTGAATTTCGGATGCAATTATCATGGAGATGAAAGTGATACCCAGTATCAACTTAAATATCCGCCTGTAGGGGGCGTTAAAACTATCTGAAATTGAAAAAAAAAAAATTGAAGAAAAAAATCTGATGCTCCAGCTGTTTTGGGGTAATTAAAAAGAATATCGTGATCTATGTGAAACCAAAAAAATAAGTAGTTTTATATACAGCATGGTTGGTGAAAATAAGACAAAAAAAAGTGAGTTTAAGACTATGTGAAGGATAAAAAAAAGAAAATTAATTTAAACTAGGAAACATTCCAGGTTTTTCGCCAGGAATGATGTTATGGTGTTATTCAGTGTAAAAGATAAGGTATACATGGAAAAAAATAAATAAGGTGTGTTAAAAATAATTTTTGCATAAAAAAAGAGTAAAAATATATTACTATTAATATCAAATTAATAAAAATTATTTACTTATAAAAATAATAACAAAGATATAACAAAAATAAAAAATCCATGGTGCATCAGGGTTTTTTAAGATGTATTTGTTATTCTATATCAATTCAGAAATTAATTCAACCCCCTAGGTTTTTTGGGTGTCCAATTTAAAATCCAGTATTTTCACGCTCTTGAGCATCTCAAAATCTGTTAGGGATATTAGGGTAATATATGGTCTATTTGGGGTTATTCTGATAGATGTTGGGTCTCTAATTAGATGTGTGTCATAATGGAAGTGACACACTAATGGGCTTTTGAATCCATTTCTTATGTTTTTAGGATGTTTATTTAGTCTCTCGTGTAAGGTCTGATTGTCCTGCCAATGTATTGAAGTCCCCCCATGGACAACTCAAGGAGGTATATCACGTAGTCTGTGGAACAGTTTTATCATATGTTTAATAGGGAAGGATTCCTTCGTGGGTGTAGATGTGAAGTTTGGTTTTTGTCGGATGCTTTGACAACATAGGCATCATTCTTTTTGCATTTCGATGTTCTCTTTTTAATTCTTCCCTCTGATCAATTTTTTTCGCTTGTTTTCAAACGACTAGGGGGAAACCATGCCTTTTTTTAATTTGGGCTCTCCGGAAAGTGACTCTGGGTTTTCTGGTATTTTTTGCACAGAGTATTGGGTTTTCTCCTTCATCAGATGCCAAGGGTATTTAGACATTCTTTTATTTTCTTTTGACATTTTTTGTTATATTTGTGATGAAGTTTGAGGATTGCATATTTGCTGTCTCTTTCTTTTCTTTGCAGGTTTTTAAAGAGTTTCTTGCGGTATCTTTCCACTGTGTTTTTGTGTGCTGGATATGGGTGTCCAGGAATTTCTGGCAGCGCACCAGCGCATGCGCGGGGCAAACAGGAAATGGAGGGCGCGTTATGTTTACACTGTGAGGGGAGGCAGCAGCAGGCAACCAGGATGATTGACAACAGGGGGCGGGTGGAGGAGCGCGAAACCCTGCCCTCCCAGTCTTAGGTCTTCTTAAGTGTAAGCATTTATCTTATTTAAGTGCATATTTCATTGTATATGGGGATCAAAAGGCTATAGCCACCTTCTCTGAATGCAGTCTTAGTGCTGCAGAAGGTGGCTATTTTAGCTTTTGATGTCCGGGGGTGACAGGTTCGCTTTAAAAAAGAAATATATTAACGACTTCCCTGTAACTGTTTTCTAGTACATTAGCCCCAGTTACAGAGGAGCTTGCATGGGGGACCGTTGACCAGGGACGGGCAATGAAACGGGGAAAATGTGATGAGATCCCATCGCCTCTCTCATCGCCGGTCCCCGTCTACCGTAACCGTGTCTCATGTCCCCCTTCTCTTCACCCGTCTGTCACCTGTCCCCCTTCCCCTGTCTCGTTGCCCGTTCCACCATCCTCGTCACTGTCCCACGTCTCCCGTCCCACTGTCTCGTCGCCCGTCCCATCACGTTGCCCATCCCCTGTCTCATCACCCATCTCCCATTGTGTCTCCCGTCTCGTCGTCTGTCCCCCATCCCCTGTTGTGTCGCCTGCCCCCCATCTCATTGCCCGTCCCCTGTCCTCTGTCCCCTGTTGCTCTTTTCGTCGCCCGTCCCACCGTCTTGTCACCTACTCCCCATCGCCTGTTCCCCACCTTGTAGCCTGTCCCCTGTCTCGTTGCCCATCCCGTCACCTGTCCAGTCATCCATCCCGTCGCCCGTCCGTCATCCGACCCCGGTCGTCCGTCCCCACGTCTCGTCGCCCATCTCCTGGTCCCCGTCTTGTTGCTCGTCATGTCTTCTCACCCGTCCCATCTTCATCGCCTTGTCTCCTGTGCTGTCGCTCGTTCCCCTGTCGCCCGTCTCATCGCTGTCTTGTCCATCTCATCGCCCATTCCGTCACCTTTTCCCGTCGCTTGTCTCATCGCCCGACCCCGGGTCGATTGTCTCCTGTCCCCTGTCGCATCGCCTATCCCCATCTCATCGCTCATCGCCGTTCCGTCGCCTGTCCCCCTGTCGTGTTGCCACAGCCCCCTGTCATGTCCCCCGCCCCACTGTCTTGTCACCCATCCCCTGTCCTCTGTCCCCTGTCACCCTTCTTGTCGCCCGTCCCCCTGTCTCATCACCTGTCCCCATCTCATCACCCGTCCCCCATCTTGTCGCCCGTTCACCCATCTTGTCGCCTTTTTCCCCCGTCCCATCGCCCATACCTTGTCTCGTCACTCATCCCCCGCCTGTCCCCCCATCATGTCGCCCGTCCCACGTCCCCCCATGCCACTGTTCATTGCCCATCCCATTGCGTTGCCCCGTCCACTGTCCTCGTCACCCCATCCCCCATTGTGTCGCCCATCTCGTCACCTGTCCCCATCCCCTGTCGTGTCGCCTGTCCCCCCCATCTCATTGCCGTCCCCTGTCCTCTGTCACCTGTCGCCCTTCTCGTCACCCATCCACCGTCTTGTCGTCTGTCCCCCATCGCTTGTCTCCATCTTGTAGCCTGTCCACTGTCTCGTTGCTCATCTCGTTGCCCATCCCGTCATCCATCCCGTCGCCCGTCTCGTCATCCAAACCCCGTCATCCCATCCCCAGTCTCATCACCCATCTCCCGTCCCTGTCTCATTGCCTGTCACGTCTTGTCATCCGTCCCCCTCTCATCACCTGTCCCCCGTGCCATCGCCCGTTCCACTGTCGCCCGTCTCATCGCCTGTCTCATCAACCATCTCGTCGCCCATTCCGTCACCCTCCCGTCACCTGTCTCATTGCCCGTCTCGTCGCCTGACCCCCATCTCGTCACACATCTCCCGTCCCCTGTCGGATCGCCCGTCCCCTGTCACGCTTCTTGTTGCCCATCCCCCTGTCTCGTCACCTGTCCCGTGTCGCCTGTCCCCATCTCGTCACCCGCTCCCGTCGCCCATCTTGTTGCCTATCTCAATTACCCTACCCCCGTCGCTCATCCCCCGTCGACCGTCCCCCCATCTCGTTGCCCGCCATGTCTCATTGCCTGTCCCCCGTCTCGTCTCCCATCCCCCATCTCATTGGCCATCCCCCATTCCATCGCTTATCTCGTCGCCTGTCCCCCTTCTCTTGTCTCGTCGCCCAAACCCGGTCAACCATCCCCCGTCTTGTCGCCCGTCCCTTCACCCATTCCCCGTCTTGTTGCCCGTCTCGTCACCTGTGCCCATCTTGCGTCCCCCGTGTCATCGGCCGGCCCCCTTCCCCGTCTCATCGCCCATCCCTGTCTCATCACCTGTTTCCCATCACCTGTCCTTGTCACCTGTCTCCAGTCTTATGGCCCATACTTGTCTCGTCGCCCATCCCCCCATCACCTGTCTCATCGCCAGTCCCCCATCTTGCCGCCCGTTCCACGTCTCGCTTCCCAGTCTCATTGCCCATCTCATCATGTCGCCCATCTCCCTCTCGTCGCCCGTCCCCTGTCATCCGTCCCCCCTCTCATTGTCTGTTGCCCATGCCGTCACCCATTCCCCTGTCATCCGTCTCATCGCCTGTCCCCGTCACGTTGCTGTCCTGTCGCCTGTCTCGTCGCTCATCCCTGTCATTCATCTCGTTGCCCGTCCCATCGCCCGACCCATCCCCTGTCTCATCGCCCGTCTCCGGTCCCCCCGACGCATCACCCATCCCCCATCTCATCGCCCGTTGTGTCAGCCATTCCCCATCTTGTTGCCCATCTCGTCACCTGTCCCTATCTCCCGTCGAGTCGCATGTTCCCCATCTCATCGCTCATCCCCTGTACTCTGTTTCCCTGTCACCCTTCTTGTCACCCGTCCCCCGTCTCGTCGCCCGTCCCATCGCCTGTCCTGTCATCCATCCTGTCGCCCGTCTTGTAGCCCACCTCTATCCTCTGCCCCCCCTCTCATTGCCTGTCCCCGTGCCATTGCCCATTCTGTCACCCGTTCCATCCCTCATCTTTTCACCCTCCCCTGTCCTCTGTCCCCTGTCACCCTTCTTGTCGCCCGTCCCCCATCTCGTTACCCGTCCCCTGTCTCATCGCCCATCTCATTGCCCGTCCTGTTGCCTGTCCTGTCATCCATCCTGTCGCCCATCTTGTAGCCCTCCTCTGTCCTCTGTCCCCCCTCTCATTGCCTGTCCTCCCTCCTCCGTCCCATCGCCCTTCTCGTCGCCTGTCCCCCGTCGCCTGTCCCCATCTCATCGCCCATTCCCCGTCTCATTGCCCGTCTCATCGCCTGTCACATCGCACGTCTCGTCACCCAACCCCAGTTCCCTTTCCCCGTCTCGTTGCCTGTCCCCTGTTGCCCGTTTCATCACTCATATCCCGTCTCGTCGCCCACCCCCCTTCACCCGTTCTCGTCGCCCGTTCCCTCATCTTGTCGCCCTGTCTCATCGTGTCGCCCATTCACCGTATCATCTTGACCCCAGTTTCGTCACGTTGTCCATCCACCGTTTCGTCACCTTCCCCCATCATGTCACCTGTCACCTGTCTCGTCGCCTGTTTCGTCCCTGTCACTCATCCCATCACCCGTTCCCCTTCCCCAGTCTCATCGCCCATCCCGTCTCATCGCCCGTCTCATCACCTGCCCCATCTTGTCACCCGTCCAACATCTCCCATCCTCAGTCTCGTCGCCCATCCCGTTTGTCGCTGGTCCACCATCTTGTCACCATCCTCTGTCGCCCCTCTCATCACTCTTCCTCTGTTGCCAGTCCCGTCGTCCATCCCATTTGCCCATCTCATAACCCTACCTGTCGCCCATCCCACAATGCGTTGCCTGTCCCAGGTCTCATCGCCCGTCGCCTGTCCTGTCAGTCATCCCTGTCTTGTCGACTGTCCTCCGTCGTGTCACCAGTCCCCCATCTCATTGCCCGTCCCCTGTCCTTCTCCCCTGCCCCCTTCTTGTTGCCTGTCCCCCGTCTTGTCGCCTGTCACCCATCCCCCGTTTCATAGCCCATCACGTTGTAGGTCCCGTCGCCCTTCCTGTTGTCCATCCTGACGCCCATCTCGTCGCTCGACCATCTTTGCTCGACTCTTTGCACATCCCCATCTTGTCACCCATACCCCGTCTCGTCAGCCGTCCCTCATCCCGTCGGCCATCTCGTCGCCTGTCCCAAGTCTCTCGTCTTTTGCCCAAAACCGGTCACATGTCCCCGGTCCTCGTCGCCCAAACCCAGTCTTGTCGCCTGTCCCTCATCTCGCGTCCCCTGTCTCATCACCTGTCACGTCGCCCGTTCCAGTCTCCTCGCACATCCCTCATCTCATCGCCCGTCCCCCGTCTCATGTCCCCTGTCTCGTCGGCTGTCCCCATCACTCATGTCGTCACCCGTTCCCCATCCCCAGTCTCGTCGCCCATCCCGTCTCATCGCCCATCTTGTCACCTGCCCCCATCTTGTCACCCTTCCAACATCTCCCATCCTCAGTCTCATCGCCCGTCCCGTTGCGTCGCCGGTCCACCGTCTCGTCACCATGCTCTGTCGCCTCTCTCGTCACTCTTACCCTGTCGTCCATCCCGTCGTCCATCCCGTCGTCCATCCCGTCGCCCATCTCATCGCCCTTTCCCATCGCCCATCCCATGTTACACACCGCCTGTCCCCCGTCTCATTGTTCATCACCTGTCCTGTCAGTAGTCCCCGTCTTGTCGCCTGTCCCCCATCTCCCATCCTCCATCATGTCACCAGTCCCTCGTCTCATCGCCCGTCCCCTATCCTTTGTCCCCTGTCGCTCTTCTGATTGCCTATCCCCATCTTATCGCCTGTCATCAGTCCCTGTCTCATCGCCCATCTCGTTGTACAACCTATTGCCCGTCCTCTTCTCCATCTCGTCGCCTGTCTCGTCGCTTGACCCCCGTTGCTCATCTCGTTGCTTGTCCCCCATCTCGTCACCCATCCCGTCTTGTTGTCCAAGCCTGGTCACATGTTCCCCATCTCATCATTAATCCCCCGTCTTGTCGCCTTTCCCCCGATCTTGCGTCCCCTGTCTCGTCACCTGTCTCATCGCCCGTCCCCATCTCGTCGCCCATCCCTCATCTCGTCACGCGTCCCCCGTCTCGTGCCCCATGCCCCCATCTCATCGCCCATCCCCATCTCGTCTCCCATCCCCCTTCTCCAGTCTCGTCACTCATCCCCCATCTTGTCACCCATCCCACGCCTCATGTCCTCAGCCTTGTCGCCCGTCCCATCGCGTGGTCCATCCACTGTCTCGTCACCGTCCCCATCTCGTCATTTGTCCATCGTCTTGTCACCTGTCTCATCGCACGTCCCACGTCACCCATCCCCTGTCTCGTCACCTGTCCCCCGTCTCATCGCCCATTCCCCGTCTCATCGCCTGTTTTGTCACCTGAACCCTGTCCCATTGCTCATCTCGACGACCTCCCCCGTCTCATTGCCCGTCCCCCATCTCATCGCTCATCCCCCATCTTGTCACCTGTCCATCGTCTCGTCGCCCATTTCATCACCCGTCCCAGTTTCGTCGCCTGTCGTTGCTCATCCCGCCTGTTTCGTCACCCGACCCCCATCCCGTCGCCCGTCTCGTCGACCATCACCATCGATCGTCTCATCGCCCGTCCCCCTTCCCCAGTCTCGTCGCCCATCCCCTGTCTCGTCCCCCATCCCAAACACCATGACCGGTCTCGTCGCCTGTCCCCCCGTCCCGTCGCTCATCTCGTCGCCCGTCCTCTGTCTTGTTGCCGTCCCACGTCTCCCATCCCATGTCTTGTCGCCTGTCCCCTGTCTTGACACCTGTCCCACATCTCCGTCCCCTGTCTTCTCGCCCGTTCCCCGTCTCGTCGCCTGACCCCCGTCTCGGCACCTGTCCCCTGTCTCGTTGCCTGACCCCCATCTCGGCACCTGTCCCCAGACGCCCATCCCCCATGCCATCCCCTCTGTAACTGGGGCTAATGTACAAGAAAACAGTTATAGGGGAAATCGCTAATGTAATATTTCTTTTTTAATGACTGGGGGAGCGGCCATTACCGTCACCCAACGTGAACCCCATATAAAAAATCCTTGATGCATTTTATTGCCATTTACAGCAATATAGACAGGACCGAGAATATATTAACCTGAAAGATGTTTATATGGACTGTAACAAACTCTCAGCTGTATTAGGTCTGTACAATATTCAGGCTCTACATGTAAAGAAAAATGTTCCTGCTCACTGACAGCAAAAAAGATGGTAAAAACCGAGAAAATTAAGCTTTCAATGTTGCTTTTAATGGAAGCTTCAATGTTGCTTTTAATGGAAGCTTCTGTTGGAGTGAAACTCACCAAATTAATTGAGAGGCGATGGGATAATTAATGCTGCAACATTTTGCCAAGTTTGCATCTAAATCAAGGGCAATACTAAATGTGACCATTTTTTTGTTAACTGTTTTCTTTAAGTTTTTTTACAACTTTTCACAATTTTCTAAACTTTTTAAAATTCTTTAAACCTTTTTTTTTTTTTACAATATTTTTAATTATTTATATCTAATATATACAATTGAGTGTATGTGTGTGCATGTATGTATCCTAGCCTCACCCCCTCCAGGTAGCCCCACCCTTAATAGCTCTGCTTCCTTTATGACCCTTCCTCCAAACCCGAACATCCCCCCAAATACACACCACCCACCAACCTGCACCCCACCCTCCCAAACTATTTATCTTTTTACTTAAAAAAAAAAATCTTTTTTAAAACCTTGTTTCTGTGTTATTATTATTATTATTATTATTGTACATCTATTCATCTATTCTACCATATTGACTATTCTCTGCCTATTTCTCTATTCTACCATACTGACTATCCTCTATTCCTCTATTCTACCATACTGACTATTCTCTATTCCTCTATTCTACCATACTGACTATTCCCTGTACCTCTATTCTTCAAATCTACCATACTGTCTATTCTCTATTCCTCTATTCTACCATATTGACTGTTTTGATCCCACCCCCATGTCACTCCCAATTTCATTTGTGCCTACTATCTTCTCCCATATACAGTGATTACCTCCCCTTTCCCTGCTCGCTGCGCTGTGTCCTCTCCCCCACCCCAATCCCTAGTTAATAAGCTCCTCCAACTTTCTCGCCATCTTCTCTCCCTCCCCTCTGAGGTGCAGCCTATCCGTAGAATAGTAACGGTAAACACCAGAGAAGTCGGCCCAGTTCTCCTTGAAGCCGAACCCCTGCTTCCAACACCAGGTCCGGAGCCACTGATTGAGTGCCATGATCTCCTGTTGTCTGTCTGACGTGGCACAGGGCACAGGGAGGAGCTCAGAGAACACCACCCTGGAGGTCCTGGTTTTAGGTTTGTGCCTAGTTCTCTGTAATCATCTTTCAGGACCTTCCACCTCCCTGTGACGTCGTCATTGATGCAAATATGGAGCATCACCACTGGGTCCTCACCTGCCCCTGCCAGCAATCTGTCCACCTGATCAGTGATGTGCCGAATGCGAGCGCTGGGGAGGCACCACATTGTCCAGCAATCCCGATCTTTGTGACAGATTGCTGTATCTGCTCCTCTAATGATGGAGTCCCCCACTACCAGCACCTGTCTGGAGCAGACACTCCTCTGGCTTTCAGACTCCTCCTTAATGTTACTCTCCCCGATGTTACTCTCCTCAATGTTACTTTCCTCAATGTTACTCTCCTCAATGTTACTTTCCTCAATGTTACTCTCAATGTTCATGATGTTACTCTCCTCAATGTTACTCTCCTCAGTGTTACTCTCCTCAATGCTACTCTCCTCAATGTTACTCTCCTCAATGTTCATGATGTTACTCTCCTCAATGTTACTCTCTTCAATGTTCATGATGTTACTCTCCTCTTAAATGTTACTCGCCTCCAGATCCATGATGTTACTCTCCTCCTTAATGTTATTCTCCTCCTTCATGTTACTCTCCTCAATGTTACTCTCCTCCATCTTCATGATGTCACTCTCCTCGATGTTACTCTTCTTCACCTCCTTGATGTTAATTTCCTCCTTGATATTACTCTCCTCGATGTTACTCTTCTCCACATCCATGATGTTACTCTCCTCCTCAATGTAACTCGCCTCCACATCCATGATGTTACTCACATTTTTTATGATATTCTCCTCCTTAATGTTCCTCTCTTCAATGTTACTCTCCTTGAGATCCATAATGTTACTCTCCTCCTTAATGTTATTCTCCTCCTTCATGTTACTCTCCTCAATGTTACTCTCCTCCACCTTCATGATGTCACTTTCCTCGAGGTTACTCTTCTTCACCTCCTTGATGTTAATCTCCTCCTTGATGTTACTCCCCTCGATGTTACTCTTCTCCACGTCCATGATCTTACTTTCCTCCTCAATGTTACTTGCCTCCACGTCCATGATGTTACTCACATTTTGATGTTATTCTCCTCCTTAATTCTACTGTCCTCAATGTTATTCACATTTTTGATAATGTTTTCCTCCTTAATGTTGCTCTCCTCAATGTTACTCTCCTCCTCAATGTTTTTTGCCTCCAGATCCAAGATGTCACTCTCCTCCTTAATGTTATTCTCCTCCTTCAAGTTACTCTCCTCAATGTTACTCTCCTCCTCAATGTTACTCGCCTCCACATCCATGATGTTACTCACATTTTGATGTTATTCTCCTCCTTAATGCTACTGTCCTCAATGTTACACTCCTCCACCTCCTTCTCCTCTTCCTTTATCTCCATAATGTTATTCTCCACCTTTACCTCTATGATGAGGTTAATCTTTTCCACCATCATCTCCTCCACATTCATGATGTTACTCTTCACATCTTTCTCCTCTTCCTTTATCTTCATGATGTTATTCTCCTTGGATTTCATGAGTCCATGCAAATCATGAGATCCAAATCTCCAATACAAAAACAAAAGTGCAGGCACCGTTTCTAAAAAGGAGACAAAATAGAAGAGAATGAATGACACCATAGGAGGTGACAAGCCAATGGTGCACAGTCAGAATGCGGTCAGATATAGTATTAATAGATTACTGAGATCAATTAACAAAGTGCAAAGTGAATGAACAAAAGTAAAATCTAAACTCCATCAATATTTGGTGACCGCTGTTTACACTTGGACTCATACTAAGGTTTTGAAGAAACTCGACAGGGAGCAGGGGCACAACAATCGTGGTCACAAAGAGCACAACATCATCAGGCCATGCTGAAGAGGGACCCCCGATATCATCAGCTATTCCTGCTGGATATGCATCCAAGGAAGTACATTCAACTGAGATAAATTGCGGTGAAGAGACTCGCTGGCTCCCTGCACTGTAATACAAACTGAGACCAGCAGCTGACGGCAGTGTGCAAGTCACTGGCCATGCATGGCAGTAAGGAGGGGAGTAGAAGAGAACATCTCTTACCATGGGAGGGGAGGAGGGAGAGTAAAATTGATTGTTTTTACATTTGTTGGAGAAGAGCAGGGACATTAGAACTGGAAGAAGCCCAGGATGGGGTCATTATACCAAGATGGGGGCATATATTACTGGAAGGGGCCGAGAATGGGGGAGATTATATCAGGAAGTGTATAATGGATATACCACACGTTATTATACCAGGAAAAGGCCCAGGATGGGGACATTATATCAGGAAGGAACCAAGGATGGGGACATTATGCCAGGATGAGGGACATATATTATTATATAACTACTGTATTTGCCTGTATTTCTCATATATGAGAAATGTATGTCTGCCTACATCCAAAAAAGATCTTTGGCTTGTTCTCCAAGGTGTTTGGAACATAGATGATAGCACAGGCACATGTGCTAAAGTGTTGTGTTTTAGAAGGGAACCCAGGGCTGGAAATATAGTCAGCACTCATGTGTAAACATGTGAATACTAAGGCTGCATTCACACATTGCGTATTTTGCTGCGCTTTTTTACGCGCGCTTTTCAAAATACGCAATGTGCCTTTTGTCTGCCTGCAGAGTGAATCTGAAATTCACTTTGCAGTGCAGACATTGCGCAAAAATACGCACTGCGTTTTCAGGGAGAAAGCGCAGCTGCATAAAGAATTGATATGTCAATTGTTTACGCAGCTGCTCCTGCGTATTCTCCCAGAGGGGAGGAAGAATCCTGCTTCTTCCTCCCCTCTGTGACAGCCCCATTAGATTTCACAGTGTATTAATATACACTGTGAAATCTAAATTAAACAGAGGCAAGTGTATGAAAAATAAAAAAGAATGAAATACTTACCCTCTGACGCCTTTTCCCGCTGTCCGATCTCCGGTTCCAAGTGAGATGTGTTCTGACAGGACCTGTGGTGACGTCAGAGGGGCATTCCCGGGCACTCTCGGTCATGTGATACATATCACATGACCGCGAGCAGCCAATCAGCGCTGGGAACGCCCTGGGAATGCCCCTCTGACGTCACCACAGGTCCTGTCAGAACACATCTCACTTGGAACCGGAGACCGGACAGCGGGAAAAGGCGTCAGACAGGTGAAGTATTCATTCTTTTTTATTTTTCATTCACTTGCTTTTGTTTAATTAAGATTTCACAGTGTATATTAATACACTGTGAAATCTAATGGGGCTGTCACAGCTGTCACAGAGAAGAGGAGGGAGCAGGATTCTTCCTCCCCTCTGTGACATCACTGCGCTTTCTGGGGTAAAGAAAGCGCAGTGTGTGTGAAAGCCCTGCGTATTTTGTTGCGCTTTATTGCGCGGCCAAAAAACGCGGCAAAAAGCGCGCGCGCAAAAAAGCGCAGCAAAATACGCAAATGTGTGAACGCAGCCTTAAACACCAAGAAAAAGAGTATAAGAGCTGTGGACACCAACCTATGGCTCGTGGGTGTGTGATGCATGGCTTATGGCTGTCTTCTAACTTGGGGCATTACCATCAAATCTAGCAAAAAGCTATGTAGAAGAGGTCTCCAGGTGGTGACTTTTGTGAGATTCACCACACAGAACAGTAATAGTAATAATAGTAATAATAATAATAAATCTTTATTTATATAGCGCCAACATATTCCCAAATGATTTACAATACATTGGTTCAAATTTGGAAAATATACAATACAATAAAGTAAGTATTTACAGTAGAGAAAAAATATAGTACAATAATTGGATACAATGCAATAAGCATAGAATCAATGTAAAAAAATACAATACAAAAAATAAAGCAAAAAATAAAGGTGACCCAGCTCAAAAGAGCTTACAATCTACAACGAGATAGGGGTTACACAAAGTGCAGGGGCTTATTACAATGATGGTCCAGGAATCTTGAGGAAATGGGGATAGAAATAAGGTTACATGAATGGTCATCAGACAATCTGTGTAGACCTTTTGGGTTTGGTGGAGTTTGAAGAAGAGTTATGTCGAGAGAGATTGTGAATGGGCTATGTACAGTACAAAGGACTTCTATTAGGGAGTATGATAGGCCGCCTTAAAAATATGTTGTTTTAGGGAGCGTCTGAAGCCATGCAAGTTGTGGGTTGTACTGATTTGTTGGGGTAAAGCATTCTAGAGAATTGGTGTACCTCGGGAGAAGTCTTGGAGCCTGGAGTGGGAGGATCGGATTAGGGCAGATGTTAGTCGAAGGTAATTTTTAGAATGTAGAGAACGTGTGGGGTGATAGACAGAGATGAGGGAGGAAATGTAGGGAGGTGTAGGGAGTAGATTTGAATGGAGGTAAGGTAGGACCCTCTTGATCTTGGTATACTGTCTCAGTGGGGGCTCTGGGTGTTACTATGGTGAAGGAAACAGGAGCTGGATGTGACTTCGATCCTCTTTCAGGGCTAGATGTGCCTCTCAATATCAGAAAGTTGCGGACCATTGGCATACATCATTATTCAGCGCATGATAACATGGAGCAGATCCAATGTACATATGCAAGTTTTGGATGGATTATAAATGTACTAATTTAAACCTAAACACAGGTAAATAATATAGAAATATATCATCAGTAGACTCATTACAGGTTAGATCAAAACCAATGCACAGGTACAAGTCATCAAAAAATGGGACAGTTAAATAAGAACAAGACAAAATGTCAAATAGATAGAAAACAAAACTGCTTACAATAAATGATTAAGTAATAGAAAATGATATAGGCCAGTTGGCATTAATCAGACACTAACACAATAGCACTGGCAGGGGGCTCAAGAAAGTGTTTTTTTTTTTAAATAAAATGTTTGCATGGGAACTGGAATTTTGTAAGTGGCTTTAAGGTCTGAGACTTGGAATAAGAAGATAAAAATGTCTCATTATGCAAACTGAAGAGATTCTTCTCTGTTCCAGCATTGCTCATTCTTAATACTTGCTGCTTACTAATGGAAGGTACATGTGGTATGTTGTCCTAATGAGTAAAAATCATAACTTCCAGTGGTTACTAGGGGTATGTGACTAGGGTTGAGATGACACAGATTTAAAATAATGTTATCATAGCCAACATAATGTGGCACCAGTAAAAATAATATCATCAAGTGCAGTGGAATGGAAACAGTATGGATGTTGAGTGGTTATCCCAAATGCTTTACAGTGCTGGTGTCTTAGATTCAAATTCTGCTATGATAAACATCGTCAAGGAGTTTATATAATTTAAGCAGCACAAAAATGACCCTCTAAGTCTGCTTTCACATCAGCGGTTTTTGTCGATCGCGGCAGATGCGGTGAAAAAAACCACATCTGCCGCGATTATCGCATAACCGCTGCACTTGCGGCACAGTTGCGGCAAGCCCCATGCAATGTCTATGGGGCTTGCGGTAAGTGTGCGGCAGGTGCGGCAAGTGCGGTTTCGGACGCGAAAAAAACCGCGGTCAGCCACATTTTTTTTGCGGCCGCACCTGCCACAAGTGCCGATACCGCACTTGCCGCACCTGCCGCAAGTCCGCATAGACATTGTATGGGGCTTGCCGCAACTGTGCCGCAAGTGCAGCGGTTATGCGGTAATCGCGGCAGATGTGGTTTTTTCACCGCATCTGCCGCGAACGGCAAAAAACGCTGATGTGAAAGAACTTTAAGGGTCCTTTCACATCAGCAGTTTTCGCTGATCGCGGCAGTTGAGGTGAAAAAAACGCAACTGCCGCGATTACCGCATAACGGCTGCAGTTGCGGTTCACTTGCGGCAAGCCCCATACAATGTCTATGGGGCTTGCGGAAGGTGCGGCAAGTGCAGTTTTGGCACTTGCAGCAGGTGCGGCTGTGAAAAAACGTGGTTTTTTCACGGCCGCACCTGCCGCAAGTGCCATAACTGTACTTGCCGCACCTGCCGCACACTTACCGCAAGCCCCATAGACATTGTATGGAGCTTACCACAAGTGAACCGCAAGTGAAGCCGTTATGCGGTAATCGCGGCAGTCGCGTTTTTTTCACCGCAACTGCCTCGATCAGCGAAAACCGCTGATGTGAAAGCAGCCTAAGTCTGCTTGTGGTCTCAAATCATATTTTAAGCAGTGTGTGTATTTCTATGAACCGGTACTAGAAAGGGTGTAAAAGCGCAGCATTTACATCCTTTCTACTACCAATTCATATATGTCCATTCCTTGTGGTGGCTGCAGCAGTCATGGGCAGATGCTAACACAGGTGGTTGTCACTTTCACAACCACTCCAGGTGAGCTCTGAACTTAGAGTTATACATTACTTTCCTACTAGGATAAGACCCTATCTGAGCTATTATTTCTTCCAGCTGTCTTGTTGCTTAGCACGTGTGTAATACTTGTGGAAAAAGTTAACTTCAATAGATAAAGCATACAAAAATAGACCTATTTATATGTAAGAAGTACTAAATAATTTGTAGTAACTTATTGACAACAATGACTCTTACACAAGTCTGCATTATGTCCGTATTGAAAATGCATTGTACATCATTCCTACGGCGGCATTTATATTAATGCTTTTTGTATTTTATTTTCCATCTCTAGATTACTCAATCTAATATTATGGGAGTTTGTGTAATTCTGTCAAGTCAAAGTAAAGGTTGTTGTTTTATATATATATATAGACTATAATCTCTAAGAAGGTTTGCTAAAAACTTTAGTTAGAAATTCTAATATGCCTTTTCTAACTGCTTATCAGCATAGACCAGATGTTAAATCAGTCACCAACTCCTGCTATACGGATAACAAAAATTCGATAAGTTAGATGGGGAGTCAAACTGAGAAGATTTCACAAACAAGAACCCCTGTGAGCTTCATCATTAATACTCATCTGGAAGATAGCTGGTTATCTTCTATATTCTACAGGTAGTGAAACGCTTATGGTAGAAATCTTTAATGAGTTTTTCTAGACTTGACGTAAATGTTGGATAATTTAATCTATATTAAAGTATCTGAAAACCACTTATAGATAGACCCCAGTATGCTTATAACACAGCACAGCGTGCACCATACTATGAGAAAAAATAAAGTATTTAATAATAAAATCTGCTAAAAGGTGAAATAAGGATCCTACTGATAATTCAAAACTTAGAAGTAATTGGATTGTTAGGTTTTGTGGTAAAACAATCAAAGTGAAGATTAAAGATTACAGCACTAACAGTCGGGGAGAATTATATTGAAGAATTTGTATGTTTAAAGTAAAACTTCAACTTTTAACATCATATCGTTTTTGCGTTTATGTCTTCATACCCTTCGAGCTAAGGTTACTTTGACTCAGGTAACAAAACACTATGGCAAAAGAAGTGTAATTCAGCTCCTAACTAGACATCAATCGATAGCGTGTGCAATGTTCAGATACTTTATTCCATTAAACTGTGGTAATGTGTGACAAGTTATAAAGATGGTGTCTTGTGAGTCATGATTACCTCTACTATATCTGTAAGTATCACTTGAGAAGGATTCTGCTACAGTCATGGACAAGGCTGGACTTGGATTATTCTACAGTCAAAGTATCTTTGATGTGTGGAGCACAAAGAGGTGAGGTACCCGGCAGCTGGGCCAGGGGTCAGGATCTCGGTGGCTGCATTCAGTGCTGTAGCCCTGGCTCACATTGATAAAAGAAAGTAAAAATTGAGGAAAATAAACCAAAGAGAAATAAAGAGTATGTGATGAAAGTTTAAGTTTCCAGCCATTAGTGGGCCGGTACTGCAGGGAATCCCTAGTCTGTCGTCTGCTCTGCTGAGTGAGACAGCTAGCCTTCCTGTGGTGTTTTGTGGATTTAAAGTTTGCAAGGTGCATGTGAGCTGTCCTGTGCTCCCGATTTCTCACTCCCTCACTGTGGTTACTTCCAGCCAGGCTTAGCAATGCCGCCCTGTAAGCAGCGGTATCTTCTAACAATTGTCTGACCCTCTGTATCACTGTGCTTCAGTTTCCAGCTTCTGCCCTTAGACTTTGGAATCCCTGAGCGGCCTAGTAACTGGATCCCTGCTTGAAGTGTGGTCTCTAGGTCAAGCAACTTCCAGCTACCATCGCCAAACCTTTCTCTTTTCCCTCCATTTCCCTCACACTCTACACTGAACCTAACTGCTCCCCCCAGCCATAAGATGATACTAATGCTCAATTTCTTGATTAGGGACTAGACAGAGTGTGCATGCATTGGGTTCCTAGCATAGGGATCTCCAATTCCCTTCACACATGGCATTACATTCAATTCTGGAGAAATACCATTTCTAGCAGACAAACCGCAGGGGCACCACAGATGTATGTTTGTGTTTTTGATTAGTGATAGTTGGAGGTAGATCAAAAAATGTAAAAGCTTGAAAACTTTTGATGTGTTTGCACATGATATCATTTATAGGCCGCTGAACCAACTGAGTTCTACAACAGGAAATTCAGGAGACTTTGGAGCTTTTTTGTTCGGGCCATTCCATGTCAAGTGAACCAATGATTATTACCTCTATATTTTTAATTCTTTTGAGATTTTGTTATTTGATAATAGCATGTCAGACAATGTAAAATGTGAAGAGAAATTTTTTTTTTTAAATTTATTTTTTTTTTAAATGATTTTCAAAGTTCGAAAAAAGTGTGAATTTTGGTGTTGCCTGCCTTTACATTTCTCCTCATAACTCAGGCTAGAAATAAGATAGAGAGACAAAATAAACACCGTTCTACTCAGAATTGTACAGGCTTTCACCAGATATGTCACTAGAGGATCTTTGTTAATATTTTACCCATGCGATCACAATCGCAAATTTTAAAATGCATTTACGAAAAATCGGCATCATTTAAATATTTCAAAAACTGCCCATGTGTCTGCTGTGCTCTTAGCCACATCTGTACCAAATTTCAAGTTGGGATCGCGATGGGATCATATTTTAAAATATTTTACTATTAATAGCGTCAATGGGTCATTCCATATCAAGTGATCTAAATATGAATATTTTTTTTACCTGACGTCTTTAGATTTTTAAAAAAAATTTTCTATTTGAAGTACTACTTTAGTTAATTACAAATTAAAAGTTTTGAATTTTTTTCTTAATCAGTAAATTTTTTACAGATATTTAAAGTTTTAAAAAAGTGTGAATTTTGGCCTGGTATGGCTTTACATTTTTTTATCTCGGGCTAGAAATAAGATAATGAAATGAAAGAGGCATCATTTTACTCAGAACGGTAACAGCTTTCATTTGATATGTCACAAGACTATATTTTTTTATATTTTGTTTGGGAAAAATCAAATTCATAATTTTGATGCACAATTGTGAAATAAATGTGTTTGAAAATTGTGAAAAAATGCCTGTGTGTTACTTGTGTTCTTGGTTATATTTGTGTAGATATTCAACTTGGGAACTGTCAAATTTACATATTTTTTATTTTATGGTTGTATGAGTTATTACAACTTATTGAACTTTTATGTACATGTATAAATAGGGGTTAACATTTTTGGTTCTTTTAATCTTGTTTAATCACACTTGAGGATATGATCACCTTTTTTCTTTTGGTTTGTTCAATGCATTCAGGTTGAAAATGCTGAGCGTTGTGTTCTGATGATTAAGATATATTTATCCTGGCACTTATGGGATTTGTGTTTTGTGTTTCTTTTTTGTTGCATATAAATGTTTTATTCAATAAGTTCTAATAACTCATACAACCTTAAAATAAAAAATATATAAATTTGACAGGTCCCAAGTTAAATCTCTGCACAAATATAACCAAGAACACAAGTAACACACAGGCATTTTTTCACAATTTTCAAACTAACATTTATTTCACAATTCCGCATCAACATTTTGAATTTGATTTTTCCCAAACAAAATATAAAAAAATATAGTCTTGTGACATATCAAATGAAAGTTGTTACCGTTCTGAGTAAAATGATGCCTCTCCCGCTTCATTATCTTATTTCTAGCCCGAGATAAAAATGTAAAGCCATACCAGGCCAAAATTCGCACTTTTTTAAAATTTTAAATATCTGTAAAAAATTAACTGATTAAGAAAAAAATTAAAAACGTTTAATTTGTAATTAACTAAAGTAGTACTTCATATAGAAAAAAAATTGAAAAAATCTAAAGACGTCAGGTAAAAAAAAATATTCATACTTAGATCACTTGACATATCTTATGAAATATCTGGTGAAAGCCTGTACAATTCTGAGTACAATGGTGTTTATTTTGTCTCTCTATCTTATTTCTTGCCCGAGATATGATAGAAAATATAAAGTCATACCAGGCCATAATTCGCACTTTTTTAAAACTTTAAAAATCTGTAAAAAATTAACTGATGAAGAAAAAAATTCAAAACTTTTTTTGTAATTAACTAAAGTTGTACTTCATATAGAAAAGAAATAAAAAAATCTGAAAACATCAGGGGAAAAAAATATTAATTTTTGGATCACTTGACATGGAATAACCCGTTCATGGTCATTTGCCAAGTGGTTTTTCAATATTTTTGATGACTTTTTAGTTAGTGTTTGTACATCTTAGTTGTGGTGTTTTTTTCTGGCAACTTTCTTAAACTGATTCAACAATAAATGACAACAAAATTAGCAGGTGGAAGCTGGACCTCATAGGTAAAAGGAGTACAAAACACTACAATGTATATTAACAATGCACTACAATGTGTTAAGGGTACTCAAGTAAATAGGAGAGACACTGTGTTTGTAAAGCAAGTGCAAATGTGTTTAATATACCAAATACACATCACAAATCTTTCAAGACGTTGTCACTGACAGGTGCACCTGCACCTGGGCAGTAGAGCGGGTGTCCATGCATAGTGATGACGTCTCACGAGATTTGTAAAGTCTAGCGAGACATCAGCACTTCATTAGAGCGTGGACACCCACTTCACTGCGCAGGCGCGAGTACAGCTGTCACTCAAGCGCCGGCCAGAGGAGAGGCAGGAATTTTAAAAAGTGCAGGGCGGGTTTTGCAGCCTGGAGGGGCATCGAGGACTTATTCCATCAGGACTAAATAGCAGCCTCTCTGACTCAATAGGAGGCAGCGCTGGACACAATAAAAGTTATTTTCTGAGGTATGTGGGGCACGTCAGGGCACATAGAGTAATGTGTAAGCTGGTGGGCACAGTTTAAAATGCCCAAGGGGGTTAAAAGGTTCACTTTAATATTGAGCAATATCTATCTTCATCAGTGTGCGTACTATTAAAATAAGCACAGTGCGAGCACACTGATGCAATAGCAACCAGTGGCGCAATACTAATAAAGACACAACCAGATTGCAAGTGGTACTTGCATCCTGCATATAAATAAATATACATTTGCCATATAAAATTAGGGCAGTGGGGATAAATATATAATTTTTATGCAAACTGAGTAGAGATGATCAAATCTTATGAAACTTGCTGTAAGTTGCAGGTACTCCCATAGTCTTGAAAAGATGTGTATCACATTCTGAGGTCTCCTGGGACTGTATCCAACCCCTTTCAAGCTTTTTAATGCAATCACAACCTTTTGAATGTCATTATAACTTCACAACTGAAATGGTAATTTTAGTAGTAAACAACATCCCATGGAATGATAATGTCCTTTGTTATTAGGCAGACTATTCGATGCAGAAAACTGACTAAAAGTGACATTTTCACTGTTAAAGGTAATGCCATCCTTCTGTGATCAAGACAAGTAATGCACCATGTATTCCACTAGTGCATTTGCAGTAGGCCTGCAATCGAGCCTACATTTGGTTGTACTACTGAACAGACACCTGGTGTCAATGTTATTGGTGGTGATGCTCTTTTTTCTGTTAGCTGCTCCCACATCCATAGCCATGCCGTGGACACTACTGCATCCATCACCTTCTGGAGCACTGAGGCTGCATTCAGAGAAGGTGGCTATAGGTTTTTGATGCCCTATATACTGTTAAATATGCACTTATATAACTGCTTACACTTAAGAAGACCTAAGACCGGGAGGCGGGGTTTCGCGCTCCTCCGACCCGCCCCCTCTTGTCACTCATCCTGGTCGCCTACTGCTGCCTCCTCTCACAGTCTAACATGAACGCGCACCTCCATTCTCCTCTATGGCACCGCGCATGCGCTGTGCGCGCAGCCCAACGACTTCCTGGACACCCGGCGCACAGCGCATGCGCGGCGCCATAGAGAAGAATGGAGGCGCGCGTTCATGTTAGACTGTGAGAAGAGGCAGCAGCAGGCGACCAGGATGAGTGACAAGAGGGGGCGGGTTGGAGGAGAGCGAAACCCCGCCTCCCGGTCTTAGGTCTTCTTAAGTGTAAGCAGTTATATAAGTGCATATTTAACAGTATATAGGGCATCAAAAGCTTTTGATGTCCAGGGGGGGTGACAGGTTCGCTTTAAAGAAGATAAAATACAGATAATTTTTCTTGTTAACTGTCTGCCTTTCATATTGCAATAGCCATGAACTATAGGTTTTTTTAACATTTGTTTTATTAGTCAAATTGTAAATACTTAAAGTGTAACCGCCATTTAAATTTTTAGAAATCTGTAATAAATCAATTCATAAACCATCTAGAAGATGTCCCCACTAGGCTGTTTATAAACTTCGCAAATAAGAGTAGGGGAGGTGGGGCCTACCCAGCATGACTGGGTACAGATCCGTGTATCTGCAGGTTATTACTTCAGACAAAGGACTCCAGGCTGACAGCACAATGTCAGGAGATCTTATCTCCTGCATTCACATCAGGCTGCTCCCTGTTGACAGCTGATGGCCCCCACACAGCTTTGTCCTCACTGATAACACAGAGCAGCCGGATGTGAATGCAGGAGATGAGATATCCTGTCTTTGTACTGTCAGCCCTGAGCTCCCTGTGCCAGTTGTACAGTCTCAGCTGTGGATATTGTGTAGGCCACGCCCCTTCCTTTATATGGTTATATGCCCATATTCAGTCTGTGTAAAGGGCTGAAGACTGATCTCACTGAGAATGATCTTCAGACAGTCTAGTGGGGACATCTTGTGGAAGGTTTATAAATGGTTTTCTACCAGATTTCTCTTATTAAGTATATTTGAAAGTTTATTCTAATTACTTGCTCTACATTATTATTGAATAAAAATGTTATGCTATTGGCAAGGCATCCAGCTCTGGCCAAGGTCAGATAATCCTTCTCTGGTTGATTTAATCTTCTCCAATTTATAAAACTGTGGTGCCCATTTTAGGTGATTTGCACAATGTGTATTTACATTTTTTCCAGTGGATTAAATAATAATATGGTTTTATAGAAAGAGCTTTTTGGAATTTGGGTAACACAAACTACAGTATGCGTTTTTTTTTTCTAAGGGGTTTTTCTTTTTTCACAAATAAACCATTTTTCTATTGTTCAAACTGGATTTTGCAAATTTTATTGTCATAATTTTTTCCGCTTAACCTTTTTTAACATTGCTTATTATTACTAAAGTTTGACTTGAGCATACAATTCTTCTATTGCAGTGATAATGTACTGTAATACTTACGAAATGCCCTTCATTAGTCAGCTTGTCAGCATTTGATTGACAGGTAGTTTTTTAAATCCCTCCTCTAGTGGGATCAGATAACTTGAGGTATATGACAGACATGGAGGACACTTTTAGGTCTCCAGTCATTGTAGGAAACCCAACACTCTGCAATTTCCCTTTGACTAGGGTCACACATACCAGCCTTTTTTGCTTCAGGTTCGTTTTCGTAGCAAAATTTAGCATTTTTTTTTCTAACTCCCAAAAACGGATCCGTTAACGGATGGTGCACTTAGGTGCACTTAGGGGCCGTTACAAAAACGCATTTGTTTTTTTAACATGGGGCCCTATGAGAGACGCATGTGTTAACGCATGGCACATATAGGCACCATGCATTAACGCATGCGTTTTTTGAGAGAAAATGACTAAGTCCCAAAAATTCCAAAAAACGTCCAGGACCTCAGGGGACACTATTGGCACCCTAAATTTAACTAATCCATTTTTCTAAAGCCACAAAACAGCAGATTTGGATGTGTGACCCTAGCCTTTATCAAGCCCCTCACACGTTGCTATACAGTGGAAAGTATGGTGTTAAAGAGCTGGAGTCAGAGATAGCTCTATTACACTAGAGCACAAATCCTTTGGCAATACATCACATAACTGTTGACTGCAGTAAGTTACTTGCAATCTGGATTTACATTTATACACATGCAGGAATGGGTTAATGCAAAAAAACTCAATAAAAATCATATTAATAAGCTGCCCTTCTGATATTTTTTAATATGTAGTTATCTGAAAAAAATTAATTAACCAGTACTTAAAGGGATATACCAGGGGCGTATCTAGGGGCGTGCAGCCGGACCTTTGCTCCGGGCGCAACTCTGCAGGGGCTGCCGCCGCGCCAGTGCGGCGCTAATCTCCCCCACGCCACCCTGCATAATGTGCATGGGCGGCGCTGCACGAGCGCAACCCCTGCTGCTAGTCCGCCCCCCTGGCAGCAGTTCCCACCCCCCCGGGTCACGTCGCGGCCGCGCTGCGGCTGACGTCACCCGGCGCGCCGCAAACAGTGACCGCGCGCCGCGCGTACAGTGGGACAGAGCAGACGAAGAGGAGCTGCTGCAGCCTGCCTGCCTCCCTCCCTCCTCCCTCCTCCTGATTGAGTCATCCGGTCCGTCCTGACTTGGTACTACTCTACTAGAGTAATTAAGTAACCTAAACAGGCGGGGGGGGGGGGGTTATGAGGTGTATATATATATATGTATACATCAGGCACAAGCACCCACTATGAGGCACTATACCTCATAGTATGTGCCTGGTGATGTATACATATATACACCTCATAGTGTGCCTGCATACATCAGGCAGGCACACACTATGAGGTATAATAACCCCCCCCCCGTCCTCAACCAAGGATGCAGGGGCTGAAAGCTGGAGATGACAGCACCAACACCCCCCCACCCCCCTCTCCTCACCTACTGTGGGAGGGGAAGGGCGCCGAAATAGAGCTGTGCCCCAGGCGCCATGAAACCTAGTTACACCTCTGGGATATACTATGCATGAAACATGAAATTTTAGTTGTCATTATTTACCAACCTTAATGATATGGAGCTGACATATGTTTGCATTTGCAATGTATTATCCAGTGCATTACAAGATTTGTACAAAGGTAAATGTATTCAATATTTCTGAGCAAGACACATTCAAGCATCATCTCAAATGATTATCAACATATGCTTAGGTAATGGAGGCTGGCGGACCCTGAGCCAAGAGCCTTATTGTTTTTCTAGGAAAAATGAGCAAATTGCAACTTGGGAATCAGTAACAGGCAGTGAATGGGGATTCCTGACACAAAGAAAAGTGCATGTTTGACTTCAGAGGCAGATGTCTATCCAGATGTTGACAAATGATTTATTATGTTGCTATCTTCATTAATCCTTGATTGTAAGACGGGTGATATATTTGTCATATTTATATTATTTTAAAGAAGGACTCCACCTATTTTTTTTCTCATACAGTGCACTATAGGCTGAAAAAATAAGGTAGAAACTTTGTGTATGCCTCGTGAATACCTGTTTTAGTTGATGAGCCACGTATGAGTTGACTGCCTTTTGATTACTTCGTCCTATCTAATTTATTTCTCTCAAACCACACTATATTTCCCTTGATGCCAGAGACTGATCATATTACTCTTGTTTTTATTTAGATGATGCATCATTCAGATCTCCATCCATCCAGCCATCTATCTGCCATCCATCCATTCATCCATCCCATCATTCATATCAGCGAGGAAGAGGAGGGATGAATTGTCAGGACCGGTGTTCTGGTGCTTTGTGCATTACTTCTGTTCCCTGCAGTTTGTTATACAGGAGTTCTTTCTAGGCCTGTGTATGACACAGGTAGAGCAGGGTAGGGTGGGTGTAGGCAGAGTTACATGGGGTGAGCTCACAGCTTGTAGCCCAGCATAAGGAATGATGGAAAATGTAGTAAGAAGGGAGCTGAAGATTATGAAGAGGAAATAATCGCTGTGACAACAGAGCTAATATCAAGACTAGTATTGAGCGAACATGTTCAACAGTTTCAAATTCAGCACAAATATGGGCAATTCAGATTTGGGATCGAGAACACAAACATTTTGCTAAAGAGTCAGCAAACTCAGCATTGTTGGGTAACTTTACGGATGAAAAAAAGCCTTACTGTATTTGTGGTGATGCTTTACTTCTATCTTATGACTGTCTAGGATAGTATGGACATGTTTGATGAGGTGTGAGGGTGGGAAGAAGTCAGACGAATGTCAGACTCAATTTTTTTTTTCCTGGCACTTACTCTGTGGATATTCCTGTAGTCAATCAAGGTGCAGAAACCATCCATAATATTGAGACAAAAGGGTTTGTGTCATTGACGGCCTAAGTCACATTTCCCTTAGCATATAAGGAGTGGACATGTCGCAACAGCGCCATTTTGAGACTGTTACTGCTTAGGGAAAGTGCTGCAGCTGCTGCTCCATGCCATCCCAAATCTCTGTCTTTTCTCAAATAACCTTTTTTTTGGCCTCATACGAGTGATTGTCAAATCTTTGTGGTTCCCCTAACAGGTATTATTGGTCTCAAAAAAGTAATTGCCAAATCTTTTTCTGTCTCAAATAACCTTTTATTTTGGCCTCAAACAAGTCATTGCCAAATCTTTGTAGCTATCCTAAAAGGCTTTTTTTGGTCTTCACACGAGTCATTTCCATATCTTTGCTGTTCCCCTAAAATGTACTTTTTTGGGCCTCAAACAAGTCATTGCCAAATCCTTGTGGTTCTCCAAAAAGGCTTTTTTGGGTCTCAAACAGTTAATGCCAAAGCTTTGTGGTTCCCCTAAAAGCCCTTTTTTTACCTAAAAAAAGTAACTGCCAAATCTCTATCTGTTCTCAAATAACTTTTTTGGCTCCAAACAAGTCATTGTCAAATCTGTGCGCAATACAACATGAGTGAGAAATCACGAGGTCATGGTAGGGAGGAAAACACGCGTGGTGTAAGAGTGGATAGGATTAATGTTCGAGGTGTCCATGGGGTGCTACTGCTAATGTTAGTAAAATCTGTACTGAACAAATACCAATTCATCCTATCCAAAGACAAGTGAAAACGTCTGTTACAAGACAGACTACTCGACCCCCTTTCTCTGGCAGCAGCACAGTAGTATGACTTGTAGGTCAGGCCCTGAAAGATCATGTGCTACAGTGGATCGCTATAGCAAGTGGCCTATCCTCCTCTTCCTCCACATCAACATCACACACAGTGCAGACCTCAGAGGTTGCACCCCAATTAACCATGTTTTTCACCATGTCACAACTCTCCAACCGCCCAACCGACTATAGGGAAATACAAATAAGAGAGTTTGCAGAGCTGTTCACACATTGTATTCCATTGGCATCAGAGGTATGCTCAAAATTTTCAGAAAGTCAAGAGGAGGAAATCATCTGCACCGATGCCTAAAATCATTTTTAAGTTGGATCCGGGTCCACAACAACTAGGTTCCGAGCAGAATCCAGACCCGTGTCAACAAATATTAACCCCTGGGGGTGGAGATGATGATGATGAGACTCGGATATCTGAGGCACATGCAGACAGTACTGTGTGTTCAGAGCAGGAAGAGGAAGAGGGTGATTCTCAGAGTGAGGAGTGGGACAACAAAGAGGATGATGATTCAAGATCTCACTTGGAGTCAACCCAGAGTCACGCAGCTAAGCAGCTCAGCAGAGGAGGTGGAGGAGGAGGAGGAAGATGAGGAGGTTAGGTTACGGCTTTCCGCATAGAGACTGAGCACAGGAATCATCACAAACACTGCACCTTCAGCCAAAACACTCGCTCTGGCCTGCAGCAGTCATGGGTCTGCAGTTCGCAGGGGCAGCAAGGGTTACTTAGCCTGGGCCTTTTTTGAGACTACAAAGGATGACTCAACTGTTTTTAAAAAATTAAAAAAAAAAACAACTTAGTAGAGGCAAAAATTCCAATAATTTGTCTACCACATGCATCAACCGGCACATGGCCCAGCAAAATGCGTTACTCTGGGAAGGTTACTGCGCTAAAATGTGGCCTAGCGGGCCTCATCAAACACTGTCCGCCAAATAAATTGCATCTCCTGCTTCTTTCTCCTCTGTCACAAGTGTCCTTACACAAGTCTCAAGCCACAGAACCTTCACTTTTTACCCACTACATTCCAGCTGAGTGAGAGCCTATGAGATTTTACAAAAGTGGGCAAGCCTACTATTTTTCAATGAACTCAGACACCAAGAACACCACATCTTTTTGAAGCCAAAATAAAATTTACGCCTGCACCTCCCACACAGACCAGCAATTTGTCTTGCCCTCGGTCCTGCAGTTGTGGTTATGTAAAAGATAATTTTCTCCTATACATCTCAAAACTAAGATTTTGAACCTTACCTTCTCCAATTTTATGGTCATAGAAATGCTGCCTTTTTGCCAGGTGTATAGAGACGGTTTCCGAAAGCTGATAGCTGTCCCCCAGTATCGGTTGCACAGTCACCATTACTTCTCTAAACGCTATACCTGCACTGCACCAGCATATTGCAGAGAACATCACTCGTTCCTTGCAAAACTCTGTGTCTAGCAGTGCATTTCACCACTGACACCTGGATAAGCAAACATGCCCGCGGGTGTTACATCTCAATGAGTGGACACTGGGTGACTCTGTTGCCTGTGGGCCCAGACAGGGAAGGGACTGTTCCCCAAGTTTTGAAATCCCCAAGACTTTTTGGACAATCTCCGTATTTACCGCTTCATCCACTGCTTCTGCCTCCTCCACCTCCTCTAGGGTTTCCAGTTACATCATTGACCTCTCCCTTAATGTTCCATTAGTCCTGAGAATATCTCTCATACCTCAGTACTACACTGCCAGGGCTCACTGCCATCAGGGAGTCTTGAAATTAAAATGCTTTGGAGACTACATTCACATGGCTGAAGAGTTGTGGACAGCTATCCAGGCTGAGTTTGACCAATGCCTGTCTCTATTGAACCTGGAGCCAGGGAAGGCCATGTGCTATGACTCTGCGAGCCTGGTGGCGGCCCCATGTTGGGGCAAACTCAGAGATGTGCCTTGTATAGTTCACATTCTCATCCTGGCTGTACAGCAATTACTACATCATTATCCTAGTCTGGATGAGCTGCTGCAGAAAGCACGGTCACTGTGAGCTCCCTTCCACCACTCGCACCCCACGGCTCATCAACATGTTTGCAGCGACTGTGGCAGCAGGGATGAGCCCTGGCGCAGTATGTCATCATGCATATACTGAGACAATGTGAGCCAAAGGTGGTGCAAATGACGCTTGCAGAGTGGGCACAGATAAAGGAGCTTGGAACCCTTCTGTACAGTTTTGAAATAGCTACTAAGATTAGCACTAAAGATGCAATCATCAGCATCACAATTCCGGTATTCAACATGCTGAAGCACACTTTGAATAGTCTGGGAGAGGAGGTGGTGGTTCCAAAGGAAGAGGAGGAAGCAAAGGAGGATGCGGAAGAGGCATAGTCGCAGAGGCAAGTGGCATGGGATAGTGAAGTATTACGATGGTACCAGGCAAACTGTTAGAGAAGGTGCAGGTGCTAGGGAACAAATGGAGGAGAAAGAGGAAGAGGTGTTGTGTAGGCAAGAGTCAGAAGATTAATAAGAGATTGCAGAGATCCATAGAGATAAGCGGCACTCGTGCTTCTTATTTAAATCCGGCATTTATTCATCGTGCAGACATAACACAAGGGCAGTGTTCATGGGGAGGGAGAAGCTGAGGGCGACGGCAACCGTTTCGCGGGAATGTCCGCTTCTACGGGCTCTACAGGGGGTCAATGACGCCACCTCTATATGGGTGGTAACTACAAATTCCCCAGGTGAACATAATTAAAAAGCAATAATGGCTGATACTTATCAAATTTACATGCAACACATACATAGAGATTAACAGTGGAAGTACACAGAGAAATACTGCATATTAGTACAGAAAATAGCAAACAGATATGGCATTTTTAACTTACATTGGCTGCTGCAGGGAAGCCGTGGTGGAAAAGGCATATCCAGTTGCAAAACTGGATTCATCGATTCACAAGACAAGCCTCAGACCTTGTAAATGAATACCGATTCACACAAACTCATTACACATTATCTCAGTACTGTATGGGCCAGTTTTTTGTTGTTTGTTACTATTAATCTTAAAAAAGGAAATATTAGAACGTAGATATAGAGCATAGAAAATGAAATAGCTCAATTATATCACTTTGAGGCACTGAAACAAGGAAATAAACAATATTTACCGTAGACATTAATCTTAATGTCCCGATATATAACTTAGCATTTTTTTAAATGGGAAGACTCTTTTTGGTGTCTCCTTCTTGTGTATTTCTTGAATTTACCAAGGTTTTCTGAGCACCATGCCTACACCTGTCACTCATCCTCCTGTTGCTAATCAATGTTTAACCTTCAATTGGTTGGTCAGGCCCTGGTCCAAACCCTATGTTATGCATCCAGGCTACACCATTATACAATTTCTACTCTGGGTCAATTATAGTTTCATAGTTTTTAAGGTTGAAGGTAGACTTTAAGTCCATCTAGTCAAAAGTAGAAAATGAGCAGCACCACTAATGATAGAAGAGTATCAACGGGGTGCTCACCATGCCAACAAAAACAGTATGTAAGGGGAGAAAAGATATTGGCATATGCAGGGAGCACACCACAATATAATTGAATGTAAAAGAACAACAAAGTTTTATTAAACAGCTGTGAGACATACAATATAAAATCACTTAAAATAAACATACAATAGACATGGGGCCCATCATTCCTCAAAACAGAATATGCGAGGAAAATAATTACTGATAACAGAGGGGAATTACCACAATCACCAGTACAAATAGCAAGTAATAGTAGATTGATTTATAATGCAGAATCTATCTTGTGCAAAGAATATTCACTTATAAGGTGCAATGAGATTGGCAGAATACTATAAAATAATATAGCAACCACTATACAAAGCAATATATATATATATTGCACTATTCCCAAGTATGGTTGATAAATAACAATAGGTGTAAAATGTTGTGTGACTATAATCAAGGGCATCAAAAACAACCAAAGGGGGTAGCTGAACAAATTAGCTGGAGGAACAGCCAGGTGAGTAGAAAGACCTGTAAGTGATTAATATATGCACATAATTACTCAGCTATGCACAGTTTACAAAGGAGATTAGTAGATACAAACACTATTATGCACAAGATAAATAAACAGGCTGTTAGGTCTGTGGCACCAACCAAGGTAACACAACAAAATCAATAGTCTATGAAGGATGTGTGCAATTGCAGAGGAAAAAATTGCACTAATCCACATATAGGTGTCTGACAATCCATAGGTAAATCTAATCATATAAATCCAAGGACCATATGTGGAAATAACACAGATAGCTTGTGCAGCAAGAGTAATAAGTTGCACAAAGAGGCACATTTCATAGAACAACTATGGCAAAGTGGCACATCACCTAACCCAGTGAAATGAGGAATCCCATCAGTCAAAGTCAGAGTCAAGTGGGGGCTCCCACGTCGCCCTCCCCACGCGTATCGCTGCTAAAGGGGTGCAGCTTCGTCAGGGGTAGGTATCACAGTGTGTAATATTACCTTTTATAGTTCTTCTGAGTCTATTGTGAGGCTAATGAGTGAAAAAACCGCCGGACCGGAAGTGCTATGACTTCCTGGTATAGTAAATATTGTGGTGTGCTCCCTGCATATGCCAATATCTTTTCTCCCCTTATTTAAGTCCATCTAGTTCAACTCATAACCTAACATGTTGATCAAGAGGAATGCAAAAAAAAACCCAGGTAGCAAACACAGGCAAGGTACATGCAGCAGAAGATCAATTTCCAGAGCACAGATTCAAGAGACCAACTTAGCACCTCAGAGCTGAAACTAAGACTTTAGGTTCTCTGGGAATTGCAGCAGAGCTAAAAGGCATTGCAATTACTGGAGACAAGGCACACCTGCAAAATTTCAGCACAACCTAGAAAGAGATTGGGTGACTGAGCTGTCACTAGTAGTGATGGGCGAATCCTAAATTACTCGGAATCGCTTGACTCTAGCGAATCCGAGCACAGGACTCACTACTCGTTGCGAGTCTAGCGAGTCCAATGTTAAAGAATGGGGAAGCGAGTAATAGCGAGTAGTGTGAGATTTACAAATCGCAGATGTGTCTCGGAAGCTTCAGCCTGAAGCAATCCTAGTTTTGTCATTTATTTGCATTGCTCGTTTACTTTGTAAGTAATCGCTGGGAAACTCGCACAGGTAAGAGTCCTGGCTTCTTTGTGTGCTGGCTGCCAGCTCCAGGGTCCTAGAGCCCGCCTGCTGCCTGATGTAGCAGAGCTGAGATTGTTCTCAGTCTGCTCATTCCCTGTGTACAGACATGAATGTCTGTGCACAGAGATGATGTAGCAGAGCTGAGATTGTTCTCAGTCTGCTCATTCCCTGTGCATAGACATCTATATCTATGCACAGGGGATGTAGCAGAGAGGACATCGCGTTTTGGACTGCGTCGGACGGAAAAGGATTTTTTTAATTAAAGATGGAGTCCCTAATGGCTTTTTTTTTTATTTCTAATAAAAAATTTTCTTTGTGTTGTGTTTTTTTTAAAACAATTTAATAGAAATTCCTGGCGGTCATGTCTAATATTGGCGTGACCGCCATAAATTTTAGGCTTAGGGCCAGCTGATAATACAAAGCTGGCCCTAACCTCTTTATTACCCAGCGTGCCACTGCTACCAGGGCCGCTGGAAGAGCGGGGTTCAGCGCCAGAGGATGGCGCTTCAATGAACGCGCCATCTTCTGGGGCGGCTGCAGGCTGCAATTTGCAGCGGGGGGTGCCCAGAAAGCTTGGGCATCCCTGCGCTGCGGATTCCAGCCCCCAGCTGCTTAGCTGTACCTGGCTAGAAATAGAAATTGCGCGGAGCCCCACGCATTTTTTTTAAATTATTTCATGAAATTCTGAGATTCTGACTCTGACTCTGAAATTCATGAAATAATAAAAAAAAAAATGCGTGGGGCTCCGCGCAATTTCTATGTCTAGCCAGGTACAGCTAAGCAGCTGGGGGCTGGAATCCGCAGCGCAGGGATGCCCAAGCTTTCTGGGCACCCCCCGCTGCAAATTGCAGCCCGCAGCCGCCCCAGAAGATGGCGCGTTCATTGAAGCGCCATCCTCTGGCGCTGAACCCCGCTCTTCCAGCGGCCCTGGTGGTGGTAGCACGCTGGGTAATAAAGGGGTTAATACCAGCTTTGTTATACAAGCTGGTATTAAGCCCGAGATTCTTAATGTCAGGCCACGTTTGACCCAGCCACTAAGAATCTCCAATAAAAGGTTAAAAAAACACAACACAGAGAAAAATTTTTATTTGAAATAAAAAAAAAAAGCCATTAGGGACTCCATCTTTAATTAAAAAATCCTCTTCTGTCCGACGCAGTCCAAAACGCAATGTCCTCTCTGCTACATTCCTGTGCATAGATATAGATGTCTATGCACAGGGATGAGCAGACTGAGAACAATCTCAGCAGTGCTACATTATGTCTGTGAGCAGGCGGGCTCTAGGACTCTGGAGCTGCACAGAGAAGACAGCTGGACTCGGCTCGCAATGTAACAGCAGTTATTTGCGAGTTTCCCTGCTATCACTGGCACAGTAGCCGAGTCTAATGCAAACAATGGCAATCCTAGTTTTGTCAGCGTTTCTGACAAAACTAGGATTGATATTGATTTGCATTGGACTCGTGCGAGTAATCACTGGGAAACTCGCAGAGTACCGAGTCCTGCGAGTCCCTTACTACTCGCCGAGTAACGAGTCCTAGCGAGTAGATTCGCCCATCCCTAGTCACTAGAACACAAACAGCCTAGTATATTTCTGCTCCAGATAGGATGACTAACCTGTCAATCAAATCCAACAGAAACGAAAAGGGGCACCACTATGACCAGTAATCCTTCTCAGGCAGTGGAATATGCATGTGAGGCGGGAAGCACTAGTGCGACCGGTGGTGCCAGTATAGCAAAACAATTCATCATCAAAAATTTAAGAAAAACGGCACTCACCAGGTCAGCAGGTAACGAGATCTTTATTGCGGGAACATACAAAGTGCAGGGAGGGGGCGCCGAGGTGACAACGGGTCCGTTTCGGGCAAAGGCCCTTCTAACGGTCAAAGATCTCGTTACCTGCTGACCTGGTGAGTGCCGTTTATCTTACATTTTTGATAACCTGTCAATCACCCAGCCCAGCACATCCTAAATGCAGAGCAGAGAAATAACGATAACTGGTTTGCCTAGTAAATGTAAGCAGTAGAGGTGGTTAACTCATCTTAAGCCTTTATTGGCTGAATTAAAATCTACATATGCATACAAATGAATTATAAATGAATTGATCTGGTATGATGGGAATACGCAACAGTAGACATTGAGGAATTAATGATTAGCGGGAAATGGGTGTTGCTTGGTAACACGTTTAACTATTGTTGGCCAATATTTCTTGCTTAACAAATACAGTAATATTTATATGTAGGCATTCCCTGGTTGACCTAATCTTGTCTTCTTTGTGGTCTTAGTTTGTGTTTGACCTTCGCATCACTGTGTAAAGGCATTTTATATTTGTACATTTTCATTTTGCTTTTAAGGGTGCGTGCACATGATCAGTATACGCAGCGTTTTGGACCCAGCATCTTGCCACTGCGTCCAAAACGCTGCGTAGTACAGTACAAGCATAGTGGATGGGATTTCAAAAAATCCCATCCTCACTATGCTTAACCTGCCCGCAGCGTGTTTGGAGCTGCGGTGTGGGTTGCTGACATTCCGCTACTCCTCCGCATGTTCATTTCATGCTGCGGAGTCGGAAGCGGCTGCCATTAGGTGACTGCAGGGAGAAGCCGCCCTGCACCTGCCGCACATGGTGAGTACAGGGCGGCTGCGGTCTCCCTGTGGCCACCCGCAGCTTCACTCAGGTCTAGACGAGCTGCGTCCAAAACGCAGCTCCTCCGGACCGTGAGCACACAGCCTTAATCTTGGATTGGGTTAATATTGTCGATTGTTGTTTTGATATGAGAGTTTTGACTGATAATACAGGAATGTTTCCATGTCCAATTTGTATTGTTTCTTTTTATATCAAACAGCTTGTGATTTAGTTATAACCTATGTTTTGGAATTCGTCTGTTATGAACATCAGGCAGATATCTACATTTCTAAATGCCGTGTTCTGGCCCCTTTATAGCAATGTGTGCTCATAGGGGCTGTTTATAAACATTGCTATAATTATCATAAATTGGTCATGTTGATTAAGCACCTGCAAGGCAATTTAGCGTGCCTAATCTGAAAGGCCTGTGCGTTCAATTCTGGCCAGCAGAAATTGTTTTGCCTTGGAATCATTTACAATTCACTTCACCAGGCTTGTTTAGAATGAAAAAGGGTGAGATAACGGGTCTCAATAAATCAAAGATAAATATATAACAAGATAAATATAAATCTAAATTGAATCAGGATTGATTTTAAAGAGTGAATGTGGGTTTAATTTTTATTTCACAAATCAATTGTACACATGAAGATAAGAAACTTTGCTATATATCTTAACAGAAAACTGGGATACTTGTTCCTCCTGGGTTGAACTTTCCCTTTCAATTCATTGTTAAAATCTGTAAAATCATTAAAATCGGAAATGACAGAAATTCCGCAAAAATATTTCCTGAATGGTCAGTTATAGTTCACCACAAAAGTGTATGAGCATTAACTGTCAACTCTTCGCTCGGAAATTCAAAATCTCTATTCATTGAAGACAGATTTTACTCTTTAGGGCCGGTTCACACGATGCATATAGCGTGCATATTGGCGCGGATCCGCTCCAGATCCACAGCGGATTGGTACTAAGTTTGCAGCAGCGTGCTTTCCCAGCCAAGACTAAGGGATTTGGGATGTCCTGTCCGCATGGTGCACAATTTTTCCGATGTGGATACACTGCATATTTGATTGTGGAAAAATCTGCAGCATGTGAATTCTTGCTATTGACATTACCGCGTTTCTCACCCACAGACCCTCATGTTAATTCAAAATACGCAGTAGATACGCAGCAGTGTTCACACAATGTGTATTTGTTGCATATTTTAAGCCAAAATTGTTTTGAAATCCACAGGTAGTGATAGTGTAGAGGGGGAGCAGTATTTGACATCTAATTTCTCTTTTTTTTGACCAAAGTATCTAAATTGTATTGAAATATATACAGAGCACCCACAGATATGCATCAAATCCACACAAAAACGCATCAATTCCACACCATGCGGACAGGGATGGTTTTGGTGCATTTTTCTGACACGAGGTGCAAATCTTAAAATCTGCACCACAAATTCAACATGTAAACAGGCTCTTAAGGGTGCATCCTCACGATCAGGAGACGCAGCATTTTGGCCACCCGCGGCTTCCCTCAGGTACGGAGGACATACCCTAAGGGAACCTGTGATGTTGTTTATGCCCCCCAAGCTATCACTATCTGTACCTGCAGCTCCATAGTAGTTTCCTAGGAATTCCAGTCTTAGCTGATAGTGTTATGTTGAAGTTGGAAAAAAGCATTCATAAACCTACATTTTTGCATGTAAATTAGCCAAAGACTAGTGTGATAGGGTATTCTTTCAGTGTCCATCCCTACCTGCCTTGCATGCTTATCACACCCCTGTGGTTGTGATAATCTAATTTCAAAGCATTGATTTATTCTCTGTCTCCCACCCGGCTACATCTATTTCCGGTCCTGTAGATTGTGGTTGACTATTATGGTGGCTTTACACGCTTCAATCGCGATCCGATATCGCAGTTCAATGGCGCGGGAGCGCGCAATTAGTGCACGTTCCTCCCGCATCGCATTGAATGTTTACACGCTGCGATATCGGATTACAACGTCCGTGCGATGTCTCCGCCTCCCAACCCAGGATCGCATAGTTAACATGGGAGTGAATGGGTGACGTATGAAATCACATCGTAATTGGGCGTTTACACAGCACAATCCGGCTTCAATCGCTATGCAATATCGGGGCATTGAATAGCACGCTCATTCAATCCCCGATATCGCATTGACATCGTTCCTTCATCGTATTGGACGTTCACACCATACAAAGCAGGAACGATTTCGCCTCCGACGATTGAACCACGTGACTTTTGATTGAAATCGTAATACGATATCGCGACGTGTAAACCCGCCATTAGGTGTACCTGTCAGCTTCAGAATGCCCAGTACGCATGATCTGGAGTCTGCAAGCATGTGCTGTGTAACATGTCAGGGCTGTACAAGAAGAACAAAACAAGTGAGTTTTCAGCTTGTGCTATGGCAAAGGTGAGTTGAGTTGATTATCATTATTATTATTACTAATCATCAAGATTTCAAGAAAAATCTTATCAAATCCTTGCAAAGTTGGCTTTCCTGAGGAAGAAGTGAGGTTCATTTCAAAATGCGTAACATAAACCATCCTTTATGCAGTTTCATGCATTGGCTGTTCCATCTTTTCCAGCTTCGTAGTGAAAACACTACATCACCATTCTGGTTCCTGTGGACAATACCTTAGCAGAGCTGTGAGATCACAGACAGAAGGGCTGTGAATATCAAATGTTTAAAGCTGTTTCATATCTGTACAGGTGATATTCTATAGGAAACACCATCTCAGCAAAGGTGTAGGGAGCCAAAAGTATTATGGACAGAAGAGCTGTCCATTCAACATGCTTGATTCTTATCTGCACAGCTGTTCATAGAAAAAGGTAAAAAAAAATCCTCCTGGCAAGATAAAAAAAGAAAAAGAAGGTGTTTTCTAGAGATGAGCGATGTTCGATTCGAAATGTTCGCCAATCTCAAATTCTGTTTTGGGCGGTGTTTGAGTCATTCGACGAATGCGAACAATTTGTTTCAAATTCGGCAATTCGAGGTTATGTTCAATAACAGTTCGTTCACCAAAAGCTTAACCCTAACCCTAATACTGTTCATGAATGTTAATACCCAGTTTCAGTGTATAGTGTGCAGGGTGGCAGGGTTTAGATCAGTGCTGCAGTAATAATGCCGATCTCCTTTTTTTTTACTTCTACCTGCATATACAGGGCGTGGTGCAGGCTGTCAGCCAATCACACACACACGCACAGCAAAGTGCATTTTTGGCACAGAAGCAAGGGCATGTGTCATTGGCTGCGTATGTCACATGCCCTTGCCGTATAAGACCCAGCCATTTTCCCCATCACCACCATTTCCTCAGTGCTGCAGTTGTGTCTCAGTCAGGCACTGCTACTGCTGCTGTGGGCACTATAAAATGTTAGTTAGATAGATAGTGAGCGAATCTCAAGTTAGATAGACAGATAGGTTTAGGGATTAGGGACTAGTTAGAATCTCAGCCCTTTTGAGGGCTACTTCAGACAAGTAGGGAGTAGGGATTAGTTATAAATATCAGCCTTTTTGAGGGTTACTTCATAGAAGTAGGGACTAGTTATAATATCAGCCCTTTTGAGGACTAGGTTAGAGCAGTTCCTATTAGTTTTTCCCAGGCAGGTCTGTGCCAGTGCTGTGCAAGTGTTTTTCACAGCATCTGGCTAAATCTAGCTCAGGCAATCCTTTAGGGCAGGTAGTGTAGCACTGCTGTGAAGAAAGCTACACCACCTGTCTTTAGTAGCCAATTTTTTACTGCAGCTAGTCCAGGCAATTTTTTTAGGCTAGTAGTAGTGTCTGGTAGTCATCGGTGTAGCCCAGCTGTAACGTAAGCTACACCGCCTGTCTATCCAGTAGCCAATTTTTTACTGCAGCTAGTCCAGGCAATTTTTGGGGGCTAGTAGCAGTGTCTGGTAGTCAGCGGTGTAGCCCAGCTGTAAAGTAAGCTACATCACCTTCTATCCAGTAGCCAATTTTTTACTGCAGCTAGTCCAGGCAATATTTTTGGGCTAGTAGCAGTGTCTGGTAGACAGTGGTGTAGCCCACTTGTCAACCAAGCTACACCGCCTGTCTAGTTCAGACTCATTTTTAACTGCTCCTAGCTCAGGTAATAGTTTGGGCCTAGTAGCAGTGTTATTTAGACAGTGGTGTGTAGCCCACTTGTGAAACACACTACACCGCCTGTCTAGTTCAGACTAATTTTTAACTGCACCTAGCCCAGGTAATAGTTTGGGCCTAGTAGCAGTGTCATTTAGACAGTGGTGTGTAGCCCACTTGTGAAACACACTACACCGCCTGTCTAGTTCAGACTAATTTTTAACTGCACCTAGCCCAGGTAATAGTTTGGACCTAGTAGCAATGTCATGTAGACAGTGGTGTGTATCCCACTTGTGGAACACCCTACACCGCCTCAGTATGAAAATCTCCATATTAGGGATGAGCGAGTATACTCGCTACTATTTGGAACTCGCCAAATAGTAGCGGTATTCGGCTACTCGCTACTCTCCGAGTATCATATGAGTACTCGGGAGTAGCGAGTAGTCTGATTACTTTTGCAGTGTATCTATAGATACACCGCGAAAGTACCCTAAAAGTGAATAAAAGTTGTTAAAAAAATTAATATTACATACTCACCTATCTGACGCCTGCACCGGGACCATCCCAGAAGACCTGCTATCACCGGAAAAGGAAATGTGAATTCCAGCCAATCAGATGGCCGGTAGCGATCTGGCCAATCAGATGGCGACACGTCACAACCACATGATCGCTAGCGGCTACCTGATTGGCCAAATTGCAAGATCCTAGGTGTACTTCCAGGACCTTGCAATCTGGTCAAGCAGGTGGCCGCTAGAGATCACGTGGTTGTGACGTGTCACCATCTGATTGGCCAGATCACTACCAGCCATCTGATTGGCTGGAAATCACAGGTCCTTTTCCGGTGATTGCAGGTCTTCGGGACGGTCCCGAGGCAGGTGTCGGATAGGTGAGTATGTAATTTTATTATTTTTAACAACTTTTATTCATTTTTAGGGTACTTTCACAGTGTATCTATAGATGCACTGCGAAAGTAATCGGACTCTCTATACTCGCAACGAGTACCGAGTACCGGTACCTACTCGTTGCAAGTATAGCGAGTCCGAATATTATGGTATTCGCTCATCCCTACTCCATATACCTTCAAAGGGCCTCCTGAAACTTATTCCAGGGAGGCCTACTAGAACTACTCTGATCAGGATAAACTAAATGAAAAAGGAGTAGATACTCATATAGGGGTGCATTTAAAGTGAAATTTATATAACACCACTGGAAAGGACACTGGTGAGGGAGGCTGTGCAGGTGCCCACTCACACACCACGAGATAAACAGCAATTTTTCAGATTACATAAATGCTTTACAAAAGTACTCAGTTACACCCATTAGCAAATGGGAGAAAATTGATACAACTGCAATCCATATTTGACATTATTCCAAGCTTATCCATCAAGGTCATTTACAGACTCATAATACAGATGCATCCTATAAGCGAGGTTACAGTCACCATTATACTATGCAGTTTTACTGCTATTTTCCCATTAATAGTACAATGAGTCTATGGCATTACATTAAAAAAGCACATGACCCTTATAAATGCTAATACAGTTACTGGTAGCGTGTGTGCGGCACCCGTTTACAGGGGAACGCTAGGAGGATTAGGACCCCGACACCGTTTTGTGGCTATGCCAAAGGCATTAGCCACTTCATCAGGGAGATGATAGTGTGCTACTAGGAGCCCCAATTTAAAGTGTGTACCGCTGGCTCATCACCACGGACCGGAAGTGAAGTTGCGGCTTGATCACGCGACCGGATATGACGCTCTGGGTCCTCCCACATCACCGCTGGGAAGATCTGGAACGCCCACACCCAATCACGTGACTGCCTGGCGTTGCATCATCGCGGCAACCGGCCCTGGCCCGCCCGCCAGCCCATCAGTAGACCTCAGAGACAGACCGGGGGCAGGGGGCCAGTCACCACAGGGGAGAAACACTGGAGGCCCAAAATATATCACATCTATTACAAACAGTAATAAGGGACATCAGAAAAGGAACAAAAAAACCGGAGGAACATAAAGATTCCAACACAAAGTGCTGCTGTAGAGTGGTCTCAGAACAATGTCCATTTGCCATCCGGTTGGTTCCTTTAGGCCACATATGTCTTGAGTTCTTTGTTGAAGTTATAGTCGAATCATGCCAATGCGGATTACACTAAAAAATCCCCAATAGGGGCAAGAGACAGCACCTGTAACCATAAATAAGGACCCATAAAATCATATATAACATATAGAACAAATACGTCTCATCTGGAGGAATTGTCCTGTGGGAACGGCGCGTATTGTTGACTCAGTATATGCCGAACTCGCATGCAATAAAGAGTTCACAGACTTTGACTTCCTGAAAACATCGGTTTTCAGGACGTGGTTGATACCCACTGTCATGCTAATGTCCAGGAAGTCAATCTGTTGATGATCAAACCGATACGTCAGCTTGATATTAAACTCATTTAGCGTGAGCTGGCCCATAAATTCCTGCAACTGCTCCGAATCGCCCCTTTACAAAATCAACAGGTCATCAATATATCTCCGCCAGCACTGCACATGGGCGTCGGCTGGACCACCCCCATCACACAGCAAACCCCTCTCCCAGTACCCCAGGAAGAGGTTTGCATATGAAGGGGCTAAGGCCTTGCCCACGGCAGTGCCGCGGATCTGGAGATAGTAGTTATCCTTAAACACGAAGAAATTGTGGGTAAGGGCAAAACGGAGCAGTTCCAGAATAAGGTCACACAGCGTGCCGTCCCGTCCACTGGAGAACAGAAAGAAGCGGGCTGCCTCCAGACCATCCTCGTGGCGTATACAGGTGTATTGTGACTCAACGTCAGACGTTACAAGTGGTGTACCTGGTTCCACAAAGATCCCATTGGTCCGTCTCAGGACGTCCGACGTGTCACAGACATAGGAGGGTAAAGTTTCCACAAGTGGCTTCAAATAATAGCCAATGAATTGACATACCGGATTACAGAGTCCTCCTATGCTGGACACAATCGGACGTCCCAGAGGAGCGACTGGATCCTTGAGGACCTTTGGTAAAAGGTACAAAGTTGGTATTTTTGGGTATCTGACAGTTAAGCCCTCCACAACTTTTTTGGAAATAACTCCGTTATCGTATGTACGTCCGAGGATGGCCTGGAGGTCCTTAGAGAAAGAGGCCACAGGGTTTTAGGTCAGTTTAGAGTAGGTGCTCCTATCTCGGAGCTGGCGAAAAACTTCCTGCTCATACATATCAATCGGCCAAATCACCACATTTCCCCCCCTTGTCCGCGGGTTTGATGACTACATCTGATAATGTCTCAAGGTCTATCAATGCTTGTCTCTGACGATAATTCAAATTGCCAGACCTACATCTAGTAGATAACCTTTTAAAATCTTCAGTTACCACTTTACAGAAAGTCTCTACTGCAGGACACACGGACAAGGGGGAAAACTTAGTTGATTTAGGCCGAGAACAAGGGGGAAACTCACCGGTCTTATGGGGATCAACAGGTCCTGTAAGGTCCTCAAGGTTCCTCAGGGCCTCCCTTTCCCCAGAGTCCATCTCGTCTGGACAGCTTATCTTCTTATGGTGCAATTTTTTAAGGATAAGCTTCCTACAAAACAGGTGCAGATCTTTCAAAGCTGTGAAAAAATGAAACGGACTCGTGGGTGAAAAGGAAAGCCCCTTGGAGAGGACCTCAATTTGAGAGGAAGACAGAGAGTGAGTGGAGAGGTTAATCACCTGCAAGGATCTGCCACCACTAAGGGTACCACCCTCCAGTTGATTTCTTATTCTAAAACGGGTCATTACCCCTTCATTTGGGATGGATTCAGCATCAGATTCATCCGTACCGCTAAGAGTTTCAGAATCAGGTTCCCCACGTGGCTTCGGTTTTGGACAAGGATCAAGACATGGTCGAGGTTTAAAATGGGGGTTAGATCGTGGTTTCCCTCCTACCTTCCACTTATATACTCGGTCTGTGGAGAGGTCATTCTGATCTCTTTGAAACTTATTTTATTTTTGAATTCTTTAATCTCTCTTTTCCATCCTCTTCAAATCATTCTCATTCTGGTTATTAAATTTGGTAAGCCCATCTGGTGGCAGTTTTTCCCTTATTACCTTCAAATATTTCTCCATCTCATTCTCAATCTCCTCGATGGATGCAGTGTTGAGATCCCTTAGTAACCCGAGAAACCCCCTCAAACAGACATTGGCTAGGTCCTCCCACTCAGCCCGGAAGGACTCATCATCCACCTGGAATGAGGGGAAAACTTGGAGACGCAGGCCTCTAGGTATCAATCCTCTCTCCAGGTATTTGTCCAAAAAGGCCCTGTTCCACCAAACTTTGGTTCGCCTCTTAAGGAACCCACAGTAGGTAACTCCTCTTGGTGGAGACAATGAGAAAGATGCTGATGAAACTCAGATACCTGATTGGACAGACAACTTAACTTTTTGGTCAGGGCAGGAAGAGGTTGTCTCTGAGGACAAGGTGTGTGATAACATACAGGGTGATGATGAGGTTGGAGATCCCACTTACTGTCAACCCACAGTCAGCCAGTCGATGAGGTAAGCAGAGGAGGTGGAGGAGGATGCTAGTGACGATTAGGTTACGTTGCGCCTGGACAGAGACGGAGTACTGGAAGCACATCAACAACAGCATCTGCAGCCACAACTCTGCCTCTGAGCAGAAGTTGTGGTGGCTCTGCAGGTTGCATGGGCTCTAAGCCTTGCCTAGCCTAGGCTTTTTTTGACATAGCCAAGGATTACCCAACTCATGTGATCTGTAAGATTTGTCACCAATCTCTGAGTAGAGGCCAAAAACGTAATAGTTTGAGTACTTCATGCATGAACTGTCATATGGATATGAAAAACAAGTTGCAGTGGGAAGCTCATTGTGCTACAATGCGGGCTAGCGGGGAGGGCCAACCACCGTCGGCCCCATCAAGTGCATCTGCGTGCTCTTCATCCTCTGTGACTGTGGGGACAGCTGTCACTCATGCTTTTGGATGCAGACCTTCCACCTCTTTACCTGCAGCAGGCAGTGTGATTGCCAGGTCTTCACTTGTTCTTGAAGTGGAAAATGCTGCTGGTGTTGAGCTCTCTCAGACATCGAGAGCACCACCTTTGGATGAAGGCAACATTATATTTGCACCTGCACCTCCCTCTCAAACCAGCAGTTTGCCAGGGACACCCTACTCACTCCGTCACAGCACAGTAGCCAGTCCTCCGTCTCTCAGATGTAGACAAGTAAAAGACCATTTCTTCCTAGCCATAACAAAGCTAAGAGGTTGAATTTCGCCATCTGCAAGCTGTTGGCTACAGAAATGCCGCCTTTCTGCCTGGTGGACACAGAGGATTTTAGAGACCTTATGTCCGTCGCAGTGCCCCAGTACCAGATGCCTAGTTGGTGCTGCTTCTCCAAGGAGGGCGTGCCTGCGCTACACCAGCATGTCACAGACAACATCACCGCTTCCTTGAGAAACTCTGTGTCTGACAGGGAGCATTTCACCACATACACTTGGACCAGTAAGCACGGACAGGGGCATTACATGTCGCTGACTGGGCACTGGGTAGCTATGGTGAGAGCTAGAGAAGGGTCTGCTGTACAAGTCTTGCCATCCTCAAGAGTTGGGCGTCAATTCTCGATATGTAGCAGTTCCTCCACTGCTTCTACCTCCTCAACCTTGTCTCAGTCCTTCACCTGCGCCTAAAACCTGTCTGGTAATGCCACCTGCATTGTAACTGTGCACAAAGAATCCAGCACACCTCCTTACTATGCTGGGAGCAGGACTCAGCGCCATCAGGCGGTGTTTACCTTAAAATCTCTGGGAAATGTGAGTCACACAGCTGAGGAGTTGTGGTCAGCTCTGGAGACTAAATTTCAGCAATGGTTGTCTCCACTCAACCTGCAGCCAGGGAAGGCCATTTGCGACAATGCTGCAAATCTCGGTGCGGCCCTTCACTGGGGCAATGTGACACATGTGCCATGTATGGCTAACGTGTTGAACCTGGTTGTCCAGCAATTTTTAACACAGTATCATGGCCTAGATGGGCTTCTGCAGAGGGCACAGTCGCTGTGTATTCACTTCCGGCGTTCGCATCCTGCAGCTCAATGACTTGCATCGCTCCAGAAGTCTTTTGGCCTGCCGGTTCACCGTCTGAAATGCAATGTGCCGACACACTGGAATTCCACTCTGCACATGTTGCAGCGACTGTGGCAGCACCACCGAGCCCTGGTGCAATACATTATGAAGTATAGACCTGGCTAAAGAGATCCAGAGGTAGGGCAGATCACACTGCTGGAGTGGTCTCAGGTCAAGGACCTATGCACCCTTCCGCACAGTTTTGAATTGGCGAAGAAGATGTTTAGCACTGACAATGCCATTATCAGCATGACTATTCCAGTCATCTACATGAGCACACTCTAAACAGTATTCGGAGTCAGGTGGTGGGACAAGAGGAGGTGGAGGAAGTACAGGAGGAGTCCTATGCGGAAGGGATAACAAGATCACCAAGGTCCTCACGGTCAGCAGCACCAAGACGGCAGGCATGGGAGGGTGGGGGAGACGGATTAACAAGGGCGCATGGTAGCAGCCAAACTGTTGAGGAAGGTGCAGGAGCCCAGGAAGAAATGGAGGATGAACTGGCGATGGGCATGGAAGACTCAGCAGATGAGGGAGACCTTGATGACATTTCTGTTGTGCGATGTTGGGGGGAGAGGACAGAGGAAGGAAGCATGATTCTCACCTCACCGCCACCAACACAACAAGGACTTGATCCTCCTGGATGGGCAAGATACATGAGCGCCTTCTTGCTGCACTACCTGCAACATGACCCTCGGATTGTCCAAATTAGAAGTAATGCTGACTACTGGGTTGCCACACTCTTAGATCCCCAGTGCAAGACAGAATTTGGCGAAATAATTCCTGCCATACAAAGGGACGCAGGCATGCAACAGTATCAGCAGAAGCTGTTACACAATCTTAGATCAGCGTTCCAACAAAACAACAGTGGCACACAGAGTGAATCTCACAGGAGTATCTCAAAGTGAACATCGATGCCATGACTGTGGAACTGAACCCTTGCTCATTTTGGGCTTCCAATCTGATAAAATGGCCTGAGCTCACCACTCACGCCTTGGAGATCCTCTCATGCCCCGCAGCCAGCGTTCTCTCTGAACGTGTCTTAAGCGCTGCTGGTGGTTTGCTGATATGCGCACGCGTATGTGCTGCCAGAATGTGGACAAATTAACGTTCATCAAGATGGTGGTGAGGGGAAGGATGGTGGCAAGCGGGGCAGGATGGAGTGAGGGGTGCAGGATGGAGTTGGCGGGGGGGCAGCATGGAGCAAGCGGGGCAGGATGGAGCAAGTGGGGCAGGATGGAGCCGGAGGAGCTGGGGGGGAGGGGGATGTGCTGTCAGCTCCCCGCCACAGGGGAGGAGCGTGAGGGTGGGGGTGCTGTCAGTGGGAGTCGGCTGCAGGGCTCTTTAACTTACCGCTCCCGGGGGCAGGATGTTGGCGGGGGGGCAGGATGGTGGTGGGGGGGCAGGATGGAGCGAGCGGGGCAGGATGGAGCGAGCGGGGCAGGATGGTGGCGGGGGGCAGGATGGAGCCGGAGGAGCAGGATGGTGGCAGGGGGGCAGGATGGTGGGGGCGCAGGATGGTGGGAGCGGGGCAGGATGGAGCGAGCAGGACAGGATGGAGCAAGCGGGGCAGGATGGAGCCGGAGGAGCAGGGGGGGGTTGATGTGCTGTCAGTTCCCCCGCAGGTGAGGAATGGAAGGGGGGGCTTGGGGAGTGCCGTTAGCTCCCCGCCGCAGGTGAGGAGCTTGGGGGGGCGGTGCTGTCAGCTTACCGCTCCCGGCAGCACCCGAAAGGCATGAAGCGGCTGTGAAGGGGCGGCACTATCCCTATAAAGCCGCTTCCTGCCTGTCGGAGCGGTGCGGTTGTGGGCAGGCGGTGCGGGGGAGCAAAGGTGGGGCAGTGAGAAGTGGAGGGGGCCAGGGGGGGCGGAGGGGGGCAGGTGGGGCGCAGAGAGTCAGGAGGAGCACGGGCAGGACAGGAGGAGCGGGTTGCTTAGATTAGACCCACTGCGGCGCGCAAATTTTAAATTAGCGTGCCGTGCAGGTCTTTTGCATACGTGGTGCTCATTGGCCGCCGCGTTTGCCGGCGACTAGTGAGCGGCCTCTGTCTGTCGTGCGATTTCCGTGACAGACAGACAACATTAGACAATTATATAGTAGATAGATGCATGTATATATATTTATATACATATATATAGAAAGAGGGATGCACATATATATATATGTATATATATATACATCTATACATATATTTACATATATATATATACATATACTAGCTGTGAGCCCGATGCAAATGCATCGGGATTCTAGAACGTGCATTAATTTGATTATAGTAGTTATAGCTGTTAGCCTGATGCAAATGCATCGGGTATCTAAAATATGTTTATTGTTTTTTTAAACATTTTTAAATAATAATCGCATCATCAATAGCAATAATATAAGCCATAGCATTATTATTAGCAGTAATAGCAGTATTAATAGCATTATTAGCAGTATTATGAGCATTAATAACAGTATTAATAGCATTAATAGCATTATTATTAGCATTAATAGCATTATTAATAGCATTATTAGCATTAATAATAGCATTAATAACATTATTAATAGCATTAATAGCATTATTATTAGCATTAATAGCATTAATAATAGAATTATTAGCATTAATAATAGCATTAATAACATTATTAATAGCATTAATAGCATTATTATTAGCATTAATAGCATTAATAATAACATTATTAGCATTAATAATAGCATTAATAACATTATTAATAGCATTAATAGTATTATTATTAGCATTAATAGCATTAATAATAGCATTATTAGCATGAATAATAGGATTAATAACATTATTAATAGCATTAATAGCATTATTATTAGCATTAATAGCATTAATAATAGCATTATTAGCATTAATAATAGCATTAATAACATTATTAATAGCATTAATAGCATTATTATTAGCATTAATAGCAATATTAATAGCATTAATAGGATAAATATTAGCATTAATAGCATTAATAGCATAATTAATAGCATTAATAGCATTATTAATAGCATTAATATCATTATTAGTAGCATTAATAGCATTATTATTAGCATTAATAGCATAAATAATGCCATTAATAGGATAAATATTAGCATTGATAGCATTAATAGCATAATTAATAGCATTAATAGCATTATTAATAGCATTAATAGCATTATTATTAGCATTAATAGCATTAATAGGATAAATATTAGCATTAATAGCATTAATAGCATTATTAATAGCATTATTATTGGCATTAATAGCATTAATAATAGCATTATTAGCATTAATAATAGCATTAATAACATTATTAATAGCATTTAATAGCATTATTATTAGCATTAATAGCATTAATAATACCATTAATAGGATAAATATTAGCATTAATAGCATTAATAGCATAAATAATAGCATTAATAGCATTATTAATAGCATTAATAGCATTATTATTAGCATAAATAGCATTAATAATAGCATTATATTAGCATTAATAATAGCATTGATAACATTATTAATAGCATTAATAGCATTATTATTAGCATTAATAGCATTAATAGTATTATTAATAGCATGAATAGCATTATTAATAGCATTAATAGGATTAATAGCATTATTAATAGCATTATTAATAGCATTAATAGCATAAATAATAGAATTAATAGCATAAAAATAGCATTAACAGCATTAGTATTAGCATAAAGAGCATTAATAGCAATATTATTAGCATGAATAGCATTATTAATAGCATTAATAGCATTAATAGGATAAATATTAGCATTAATAGCATTAATAGCATAATTAATAGCATTAATAGCATTAATAATAGCAGCATTATTAGCATTAATAATAGCATTAATAACATTATTAATAGCATTAATAGCATTATTATTAGCATTAATAGCATTAATAATACCATTAATAGGATAAATATTAGCATTAATAGCATTAATAGCATAAATATAGCATTAATAGCATTATTAATAGCATTAATAGCATTATTATTAGCATGAATAGCATTAATAATAGCATTATTAGCATTAATAATAGCATTAATAGCATTATTAATAGCATTAATAGCATTATTATTAGCATAAATAGCATTAATAATAGCATTATTAGCATTAATAATAGCATTAATAACATTATTAATAGCATTAATAGCATTATTATTAGCATTAATAGCATTAATAATAGCATTATTAGCATTAATAATAGCATTAATAACATTATTAATAGCATTAATAGCATTATTATGAGCATTAATAGCATTAATAGTATTATTAATAGCATGAATAGCATTATTAATAGCATTAATAGGATTAATAGCATTATTAATAGCATTATTAATAGCATTAATAGCATAAATAATAGAATTAATAGCATAAAAATAGCATTAATAGCATTAGTATTAGCATAAAGAGCATTAATAGCAATATTATTAGCATGAATAGCATTATTAATAGCATTAATAGCATTAATAGGATAAATATTAGCATGAATAGCATTAATAGCATAATTAATAGCATTAATAGCATTATTAATAGCATTAATAGCATTATTATTAGCATTAATAGCATTAATAATAGCATTATTAGCATTAATAATAGCATTAATAACATTATTAATAGCATTAATAGCATTATTATTAGCATTAATAGCATTAATAGCATTATTATTAGCATTAATAGCATTAATAATACCATTAATAGGATAAATATTAGCATTAATAGCATAAATAATAGCATTAATAGCATTATTAATAGCATTAATAGCATTATTATTAGCATAAATAGCATTAATAATAGCATTATTAGCATTAATAATAGCATTATATAACATTATTAATAGCATTAATAGAATTATTATTAGCATTATTATTTGTATTGAATTATTATTTTTTTATTTATTTTTTATTATTTTTTAATTATTTTTTTTATTATTAAATTTATTATTTAGGCTGAGACCCAGTTCTCATTCAGGTCCGCTGGAAGGGCTGATATAATTAGCATATATTTAATTTTTTTATTATTATTTTTATTGAATTATTTATTATTTTTTATTTATTTTTTTATTATTTTTTAATTATTTTTTAATTATTTTTTTTATTATTAAATTTATTATTTAGGCTGAGACCCAGTTCTCATTCAGGTCCGCTGGAAGGGCTGATATAATTAGCATATATTTAATTTTTTTATTATTATTTTTATTGAATTATTTATTATTTTTTATTCATTTTTTTATTATTTTTTAAATTTTTTTTAATTATTTTTTTTATTATTAAATTTATTATTTAGGCTGAGACCAGTTCTCATTCAGGTCCGCTGGAAGGGCTGATATAATTAGCATATATTTAATTTTTTTATTATTATTTTATTGAATTATTTATTAATTTTTATTTATTTTTTTATTATTTTTTATTATTTTTTAATTATTTTTTATTATTAAATTTATTATTTAGGCTGAGACCCAGTTCTCATTCAGGTCCGCTGGAAGGCTGATATAATTAGCATATATTTAATTTTTTTATTATTATTTTTATTGAATTATTTATATTTTTTATGTATTTTTTTATTATTTTTTAATTATTTTTTAATTATTTTTTTTATTACTAAATTAATTATTTAGGCTGAGACCCAGTTCTCATTCAGGTCCGCTGGAAGGGCTGATATAATTAGCATATATTTATTTTTTTTATTATTATTTTTATTGAATAATTTATTATTTTTTATTTATTTTTTTATTATTTTTTCATTATTTTTTAATTATTTTTTTTATTATTAAATTTATTTTTAGGCTGAGACACAGTTCTCATTCAGGTCCGCTGAAATTTTATTATTTTGTAATTATTTTTTAATAATTTTTTTTATTATTAAATTAATTATTTAGGCTGAGACACAGTTCTCATTCAGGTCCGCTGAAATTTTATTATTTTTGAATTATTTTGAATTATTTTTTTTATTATTAAATTTATTATTTAGGCTGAGACAGAGTTCTCATTCAGGTCCGCTGAAATTTTATTATTTTTTAATTATTTTTTAATTATTAAATTTATTTGTTCCCATTGAAATACATTAGCTGTGTGTCCGGATTTTATGGCCGCCGACCTGGTTCTATTTGTCGGCCCTAAAATCGCGGACACACCGCTAATGCATGTCTATGGCAGTGAGCTCGAATTCTGATTGGTCGGCGACCAATCCGAAATCGGGCTCACTGCCCATAGAGATGCATTAGCGGTGTGTCGGCGATTTTAGGGCCGACAAATAGAACCAGGTGGCCGGCCATAAAATCGCCGACACACCGCTAATGTATTTGAATGGGAAAGGAGGGGCTCTTCTGATTGGCTGAGGGCAGTAGAGAGCGACCAATCAGAAGAGCCCCTCAGATCTCATTAAGATAGAATGGCGGATTTGTCGTCCATTCTATGTTAATGATAACTGAAGAGGACGTCGGAGCTGGAAGTTGGCGGAAAGAAGACAGAAGACCCCCGGGGCCGGACGAAGAGGCGGAGATGGCGGAAAGAAGAGAGAAGACCCCCGGGGCCGGATGAAGAGGACGCCTGGCCGGACGGAGGACTTGTGGATCGGACGGACGATCAGATGATTAAGAAGGCATGTAAGTGATCGACGGAGACGTTAGGTTAGGGGACGGCGGGGGCTTCGGGTGTAGGGCTTTAGGTGTTAGCGACAGCGGCGGGGGAAAGCGGCGGGGGAAAGCGGCGGGAGCTTAGGAGTCGGCGGGGCTTAGGGGGTAGGGGCATAGGTGCGGCGGGTCGGGGCTTAGGGTGTAGGGGTGCGGCAGACTTAGGGGGTAGGGGCATAGGTGCGGCGGGTCGGGGCTTAGGGTGTAGGGGTTTTGCGGACTTAGGGGGTAGGGGCTTAGGTGTGCGGCGGGTCGGGGCTTAGGGTGTAGGGGTGCGGCGGACTTAGGGGGTAGGGGCATAGGTGCGGCGGGTCGGGCGGGGGGAAAGCGGCGGGTGAAAGCGGCGGGAGCTTAGGAGGCGGCGGGGCTTAGGGGGTAGGGGCATAGGTGCGGCGGGTCGGGGCTTAGGGTGTAGGGGTGTGTGGCGGACTTAGGGGGTAGGGGCATAGGTGCGGCGGGTCGGGGCTTAGGGTGTAGGGGTTTTGCGGACTTAGGGGGTAGGGGCTTAGGTGTGCGGCGGGTCGGGGCTTAGGGTGTAGGGGTGCGGTGGACTTAGGGGTAGGGGCATAGGTGCGGCGGGTCGGGCGGGGAAAGCGGCGGGTGAAAGCGGCGGGAGCTTAGGAGGCGGCGGGGCTTAGGGGGTAGGGGCATAGGTGCGGCGGGTCGGGGCTTAGGGTGTAGGGGTGCGGAGGACTTAGGGGGTAGGGGCATAGGTGCGGCGGGTCGGGGCTTAGGGTGTAGGGGTTTTGCGGACTTAGGGGGTAGGGGCATAGGTGCGGGGGAAAGCGGCGGGGGAAAGCGGCGGGAGCTTAGGAGGCGGCGGGGCTTAGGGGGTAGGGGCATAGGTGCGGCGGGTCGGGGCTTAGGGTGTAGGGGTGCGGCACTTAGGGGGTAGGGGCGGCGCACTGAGGGGGTGGCTAAGAGCATGGGGCTGTAGTGTACAGCGCTATGGTATACTACAGTCCCATGGCCATACGCCTGTCAGGCCTGAATCGTATGGGTATGGGACTGTAGTATACTATAGCAGTGTACACTACAGCGCTATGCGAGTCCCTGGTAGCTGTGGCTTTGTTAGCGACTCGCAATGCCCGCTTCGCGGGCATTGCTTCGCAAATCTGCAACGACTCGCAATGCCCGCGGCCACGGACAGAGTCCAGGAGATGAAGCCTTGACTCGCTAACAAAGCCACCGGAAGTTGCGCCGCTCCAACGGAAGTCGCTACGGCAATTATATAATAGATATCTAATATATAAAGTGTATGTGTGTATGTATATCCAGGATTGGCATCTACATCGTTGCAACTACAGCCACAAAATTTTGCATAGTCACACGTCTGGACCCCGAGAGCGTCATAGGCTATGTTGTGAGGCAAAATTTTAACCCTGCGTGTTCCAGTTCACCAAACAATTTCGGCCCTATCTACATAATGGGGAAAAAGTAAAAGGAAACGTGTGGGAGGAAAAACGACAGCTGCCAGCTGCAGCCACAAAATTTTGCACAGTCACACGTCTGGACCCTGGAATCGTCATAGGCTATGTTGTGAGGCGAAATTTTAACCCCGCGCATTCCAATTCACCAAACAATTTTGGCCCTATCTACATAATGGAGAGAAAGTGACAGTTATCAGTTGACATTTGTGAATTAGAGGGGCTCAATGACAGCACCAAAGACTAACAGCATATACAAGCATATAGTCACTAAGGTGGGGCCCCAACATGGATATTCACCACACACAGGGACATGTATACACACCACACGCACACAAAGAGTAACAGCTAAGGTGGAGCCCAAACATTGGATACTCACCACGCACCTGAACACAAACACACACCACAAAGAGACACACACTACACAGACACCCCCCACAGGGACACACACATACACACCCTATAGGAACACATGCACTCACCCCACAGGGACACACACACCACATGGACATACACACATACACATCCCACAGGGATACAGAGACACACACTCACACCCCACAGGAACACACAGACCCCATAGGGATGGACACACACCACAGAGACTCCCCTTCCCCACAAAGACACACACCACAGGGACACCCCCCCAAAATGACACACACCACCGGGACCCCCTCCACAGATACACACGCACACCACTGGGACACACACACACCCCAGGGATACACACACCACACAGACAGACACAGATGTGCACAAATCGCCTCACACAACTCACCTCATACGTCTGGTATCTTTAATTTCCAAAAATAAACATATGTTTAAAAACAGCCAATGTGCAACACATGTGCCATATAGGGAATTAAGGCAGATGTCAGTCACATGAGCTGTCTTTTATGTGTATGTGTGAGGTAACATATACTGCCCGGATGGGGGGAGGGTTTACTGTTGGCTGGAAATTTATCAGGCCACCTATGGCAACCAATCACAGCTCAGCTTCTATTTTCCTACAGGTCAGTAGTATGACATATTCAAATTCTATCTTGTTATAGCTAACAGCAATTGTTTATTAAACCGAGTGTAGCCGGGTACTACAGCTAGTATATATATATATATATATATATATATATATATATATATATATAAAATAGAGGGAGAGGGATGCACATATAGATATATATATATATATATATATATATATATTTAATCAATATGCCTACACAAAGTGAAAATATATATGTGTGTGTGTGTAATCCATATATATATGTGGATTACACACACATATATATGTGCATTTTCGGGAGAGAGGGAGGATACTCTCCTTCCAGCGTCGCTTTTGATGGTTGCCTAGCGACGGTGAATACACAGGGCAGCATTCTCCCGCCGCACTGCGCATGCGCGTGCCAGAAATGAAGCGGCCACCGACACTGCGTCATGCAAGCAGGAAGAACGGGGCGGGAAAATTCAAATCTGCATCCCCGCTCTTCAAACCATGATGCCGCCCATCATGGTTTGATTGAAGCAGCGAGGTGGGGGGAGCGTGGTCCTGGAGACACTGTCCCTCCCTCAGGAACGCCCCCTCATCACAGATCATGTAAATTTATAAAGTGATCTATTTAACTTCTATAAAGCCCTATTAGGACAGACAGGGGTGGTTAGGGAAGTAGTTAGAGGCTGCAGGGGCAGGTAGTGATATGTTAGGGGGGCCAGATGAGGTGATGGTTCCCTTTAAAGGGACCCAACTACCAGGATTTAACCACCTGTAAATCAGTGCAGCAGGTGATTGACATGTGCATCATGACATCATTATTTGTTTTTTTTTCTTTTTTTTTTTCCTCCTCTGTGGGCTTGTCTTTCTGCTGTAAGCCAATCCCCCCTCCTCTTAACCAAACTCAACCAGGGAGAGGGGTTCAGCTTACAGCAGAAAGACAAGCCCACAGTGTGGAATACAAAATAAACAAACAAATAATAATGTTATGCTGCACACGTCAATCATCTGTTGCAGTGATTTACAAGTCGTTAAATCCTGTTGCTTGGTTTCCTTTAAGATCAAATGTCAAATAAATAGTGAGACAATCAAATAGAAAGGAAGATTGCACCTTTAGACCATTCTGATCTGCAGAGAATGGGTGTAACAGGAAAAACCTACGACTGAACTGAAAAACCTATGAATGTAAAAGCTGCTTATAAAGACACTTATATAAGGCAGCACCAAGGAAACAACTTGTATGAGAATCCTCACTAGACAGCATTAAGGCTTTTCTCCACCTCAAGGGGCATCTTTTTTTCATTTTCAAGATGTATAAATGTATTATATTTTATTACATAATCAATATATGTTGTAACATTTATATCCTTGTTAATGATGATCATAAAATGTTAAAAATCTTACCGAGCCACTCTTAATTAAAGTCCAATAAAATATAAAGATTGAATTAAAAGTTGAATAAAAAATGAAGAATAAAAAGTAGTTTCTTGAATTGGAAAATGAGAATCATTTTACTCCCTCCAAGAGGTTTTAGGATTGTTAAACCTAAATCTTTTTTAAGCGTGGAGACCACTTAGTCATGGTTTTGCAAAAAAAATTTCAAGCAAATACTTAAAAATATGAAATGAAGAATGTATCTATGCTACTTCTTGTATTTGTGAAGTGTTAATTGATTTCCAATTAAATGACTGTTTAAAATTTTTTACAGCTACCTATCTAAATCTTGCATCTATCAAAATGTTTTTCAAATAAAAGATTGGTGTAATTGCTCAACTTATTTTGATAGCTGTTGCCCCACTTGCTCAAAAATCAGATTAAACACAGTTTTTCAAAAGGAGTTTATTCTATTACACAACCACTACACAGATCTGGCAAAAAATAAGAGACCACTGCAACATTTTCAGTTTTACTGATTTTTCTCTTTATAGGTATATTTTTGAGTAAAATGTCTCCAAAAGTCAAAGCTAAAAATTATGTATTTATTTGCAGCGTTTCCCTGTGCGCTCGGCTTAAGCGGACACTAGGCAGCCTGCTGTGTGAAGTGGTTACCACGATACACATCGGGTAACTATGGGCTGCATCCGCAGAAAGTGGCGGCGCACACGCACCTCCGCTTCGCTGAAAAACCCTAAGTATTTAGCGGAGAACTGCTAAATACTTACAGATGAGGTGTGTAGACATGGCCGAAGAGATTAGAAATGGATATTTCGATGAATAACCATCATTTATAATCACAGCTTTCATGTGTCTTGGCATGCTTTCCACCAGTCTTTCACACTGCTTTTGGGTGACCTTATGCCACTCCTGGCACAAAAATGTAAGCAGTTCTTTGTTTGATGGCTTGTGACTATCCATCTTGCACTTGATTACATTCCAGAAGTTTTCAATGGGGTTCAGGTCTGGAGATTGGGCTGGCCATGACAGGGTCTTGATGTGGTGCTCCTTCATCCACACATTAATTGACTTTGCTGTGTGACATGGAGCATTGTCCTGCTGGAAAAAACAGTCCGCAGAGCTAGGGAACATTGCCTAAGCAGAAGAAAACAAGTGTTTTTCAAGGATAACCTTGTATGCGGCTTGATTCATACGCCCTTTGCAAAGATTAACCTGCCCAATTCCTGCCTTGCTGAATCATCTTCAGATAATCACCGTACCTCCACCAAATTTCACAGTGGGTGCCAGACACTGTGGCTTGTACGCCTCTCAAGGTCTCCCTCCAACCATTAGATGACCAGGTATTGGGCAAAGCTGAAAATTAGACTCATCAGAGAAGATTACCTTGCTTCAGTCCTCTATGGTCCAATTCTTATGGTCTTTGATAAACTTCAGCCTGGCTCTCCTTTGCTTCTCATTGATGACCTCACTCAAGATGTTTCTTTTCAATTCCTTTGACATGGTTAAAAGTTAATTTTTTTTAATTAAATTACTTTTGAGCTATTCCTAGCACTTGTTTTGCCATCCAGCTTGTCCTATTGCAAGAGGAGTGTGAAGACCACAGCAGTGTTGTTTTATACTTTCCCTCGTTAAATAAATTTTGGTTCAGGTGATCACCTAATCAGAAGCACATTAAAGGGAACCTAACCCCTCCAAATTGGTCCCCAGCCTCTAAGAACCTGTCCCTGCACCTTCCTATAAGATTTCAAGCTATTGTAATGGATGCCCCCCACACCTTTCGGGTGAGGCTGTCGTCTTAATTGTCTGCCGCCAAATTGGATGCTTTGTCTACGTGTGTGCACGTCACGAAAGAACCCACGCTGACACGTTATCAATGTAGAGGCTTAATGACAAAGACCTTTATTAAAGGAAAAGCTAGCAGTTTTATTACTTATCCTTAAAGGGATGTGCAGAGGGGTGTGACTAGATAATTGCGTCACTTTATGCTGAATATACATTTTATTCTGTGTGTTAGTTAGCTTACACTAGCCTTGAAGTCGTACAAGACGTTCAGAACAATCTGATAAGAGCTTCTATACGGCTACCTCTAAATCAAAACATTTATACAGAATCAGAGACACAGAAAATTCTAGAGGAAAGTGCAAGGATCACATAACCATGTTCTTGGAAGGGTTCTGAAATGGCTTCAATTATTCAAATCAATTATTAACTATTTATTTGCCATAACATTCCCCCATTTGGAGACATTCAAAATCTTACCCAAAATCCTTGCCCTAAGTGACAGAGGGGGAGAGGTAAAGAAAAGTAGGATAGGAGTCTTCACCAATATGGAGACAACCATAACGTCTAACCGTAATGACAATCATAACGCCTTTGTAACTGGTCTTGCCGCACCCTAAACTGTTATCTAAGATGATATCTCATCTCTCTATTTAATACTACTGAAATACATAGTAAAAGTTATACACACAAAAATATGGAGATTATATTTACTAAAATAGGTTCTAAATATAATAAAAATGAATGCTGCTCCCACAGTTCCCTTCCCCCATGGTCATGAGTGAATGCTCCAACCAAAGTGCGTGCACACAGACCTACTCAGGTGGGTACATTCTCCTCCCCTAGTTGACGGAGCCGGACTTCCTACACCACTTCACCGGATTCCCCACAAAGGTCTGCCCATTACACCATCGGATGGACACAAACACTCACAAACCATGGCAAACAGGGAAACTATACGAATGCCGCAATCAAATACTGGTCATAATTATTACTCAATTGTAAGTCATTATATTTGACATTCTCCATAAGTTGGTCCTCACTACGGTCTAATTCAGGAGGACATGGCCTCGTACCAAGTCAATGTTGCTTCAGTCTTATCTAAAATAAGTCAGTCCTTGATATTCAAAAAATAAAGGTGTCCTAAGCGGTAAGTGTCCCTTGGGATGTTTATATCCATCGCTTATAGGCCAGTGTCTGTAGTAAGAGACATTCGGTAGTTCTCCTGGGCTCGTCTGCCTTGTAGTGTAGATCTTGGATCTAGTTGGGCTGCCATTTGAGCTTCTTCAGCTGTCTCAGTCATCCGCAGAATTTCTGACGTTTCTTCTGACCATCACTCCATCTCCAGACTGTGGGAAGCGACTTCGGTCCACAGTAGCTGCATGTTAAAGGGGGAGAGAAAGCTCAAAAAATACATGTTAGACGAGCACTTTATAAGTGTCAAAACATAAGAAAAAACCTATCTCAGGGAATCTATTACCTGAACAACATTTTCAACCATGATCTCATAAAAATTTGTACCATTTTCATAACTATCTATGACATAGTAATATCCTGCAACGTAAAAACAAATCACAAAATTTTACTTATAACCTTATAACTTTAAGAATATAGGTCACCCCCCTTGAGCATCTTATCATCTAATATTATGTATACACACCATCTTTCAAGAACGAGATATAAAAAGAATATGGTATCAGTTCTTGACTTACCAATAAATGAAAAACAATCATCCCTAAGAGAAGAGGAAGAGATATACTATATATACAGAAACATTACATTCTTTGGGTTCGTGAAAAACAAATCATCAATTCTAAATCATACACTTATGATTCATGTCAAATAACTTCTATATAAGGATCTTATATACAATCAAAAATCATTTTCTATTGATCAAAATTAATTGTCACCCAAGATAGTTCATGGAAACAAAAACATAAGATTTACACAATGTATAAATGATATACCCACTCCTAATAGTACCCTAGTAATATCCTTAGAGCTGGAAACCTACCTAACTAGCGGAGGTCGACACCCTCTTGAAACGCCTGTGGTGCCCCCGCTCCACGTCGACTCACCCCATCTGTCCCTAACCTATCCCTTGATCTTATATACCTTTTTCAGTTTGTTTGTAAAGTGTTGTTTAGTCCATTAACCTCCATAAACATATACCGCAATTGCTAAGTCAACATATATATATGAGGGTCACTAGATACACTGTCAATAGTCCGTAATTGAAACAGGTCTCAGCAGGTTTGTCAGAGCACAAATAAAACAATATGATACAATGTAAAGCCAAACAAATATAACATATTGTATAACATTAGACAATATAATTACTGTATACTTATCATCAGTGGTCTCTTCTGCTTTTCTGAAAAACAGGTCAAAAAGGTAACTGGATATCTGGGAAAACTTCCAATTATTTATTATACAACTACCATATTCTTTTTTTACATGTATATTTACTCATTTACCTACTCACTCCGCTTCAAAACATTTTTAACCAACATATTAGACATCTTATGGTATTTTATATAGGAGAGAGAGATCCACACCTACTAGGACATGTTTATAACTTTCCTCTCCTTGTCCGCGCCCTATTTGCAATTCTTAAAGCTTGTGGAGCGGCTGCTGCTTCAAACTCTTACCTTTCTGAGTTGTGTTGTGTGTAGGAATAATGCAGGATTGTACACAAGGCCTTTCCTGTAACCAGGAGCGAACCAGGAGGTATTCATCTGACTGTACTCGTGACCGATCGAGGTGTATGTGGGCCAAGCAAAGACTATTCTAACTTTTGTTGAAGTGAGACGTCATCATGGCCTGTCCTTTTTCCCATCCTTCAGCACAACTCCCTTTTTGTTCTTTTAGTATTTATTTGGTTCTGTCCGGGCAGTCTGATACGGAAGGGGTGCTTAGGCAGCCAGACGTAAGAAGGCTGGGATTTATGACCTCCCACCATTTACCTAGACTAACTTTATTTTAACTTCAAATTGTACCTTGTCCTCTCCCTCTAGGGTCTCCTGTAGTGACTGTCAGCATGATTATACCATCCTAGACTGGCAACATGGTGTCTACCTCACCGTGATTTACCAATTCTGCATTTTGTATGCTTACCGTTTTTGTAAGAATTGTACTTAGAAGAAGCTCCACCTGCTCATGGAAAAGTGCAAAAACTCAGAATCAATTGCTCTGATTACCTCATGCGAGGATCCTACCAGTGTCCAGCGTAAGATCATCTCTCCTATGCGTACATCTGAAATAAAACACTCAAGAATTCGTATTAGAATAAAGATACTTATTCAACAAAATTCTTATTACAATTCTCTACTAATTATATTGATAGCTATAAACTGTGACTGTTTTATGCTTAACCAAAAACCCATTTAAATTCTGTTATAATGTCTCCATTGGTGATATATTTATAAACTATGACTATTTTATGCCCCATTTAGATTCTGTTATAAATGTCTACATTGGTGCTATATTTATAAACTATAACTGTATGATGCTTAACCAAAAACCCATTTAAATTCTCCATATATGGCTCCATCCCCCCTCCGCATGAGGGAATCAGAAGGTATCAGAGTAACGAGTAAAGATATATATACATTATTCTTGTATAATCATAACTGGATGTATAAACTGGTAAAAAGGCTGGCACAGGAAGTTCTGATCGGAGAAACTTCCTCTAAGTCTTACATTCCTAAGTTGGGGGAACACTCTGAGCTGAGGTTTTCTATCTGAATCTGAAAACAAGTCCATCCCCCACCCGGAGCCAGTGCCATAACAATAAAAAAAAACTACTTTAGAAAACAATGGGATTAGAATCTGAAGATTTAACACACATATACTAAGTATTATCATCTGTTCTCTATGCCTCTTCTAAAAACTATTGTTCCTTCATAAAATTTAGACAGAAACATTCAAAAATTATCCCGAATAATTATCATAGTGTCTAAAAAAATATTAACACAACACAAACAAGAAGACAGTGTGTCAGTATGACTCAATAAAATATAATAATCCCTGAAAGAAAATCAGTAAAACCTAATTTTGTATAACCTCAAAACTGTCCAAAATAACTATTATTGCGTCCAACTAAATACACAGTAAACAATTATGATGCTTGATGTTCACAGCCAAAAATGAAAAGAAATTCCAAAATTCCTGCCTCCTCATGCAGAATGTTAAAGAGATGATTTTCATTACTACATGTAAAAATGAAACACACAACGCAGACTTTCCCCCTCCCCTATAGTAACTCATGGGAGGTACAAATCTAACCTTCTAACGTGGGAAACATACACACATTGTAAGATAGTGTTCTTCTCTAGGGAATTGTTTGGCAACATGTATAACTGTATAACTACACACATGCTTCACATCACGCGTGATACACAACGTCAAAACATACAGTCAACCCTGACATTACATCTAACATCTCAGCATACATACAGTATACACAGGGGCCCCGTTTACAGCTTCATTCAACACTTATGTGCACCACTCACAGCCTTCTAATCGTTTGTTTGCATTGTTAACATACTTTCTCCCTTCTCTTTCATGGACCATATTAATGTGTTTTTCCTTGAAAAGACGCAACATCTTTAATCAGTATATACCAGTGTCTCTATGCCACATGACACCAGTCTTCCCTCCTTCTTGGAGAGGACGCCAGTCCTGTACTGACAGCTTGCGTTCCCGTATTTAAAGCGAATGTGTCCTAACAAATAATCACAAAACCACAGTCTTGATTGAGTAGCGATACAATAATCAAGTCACCTATCTATTATATAATCGCGAATCGGAAAAGCGCCCCTCCGCGCGCTACTTCCGGCGTGGTCATGTGGATACGAATTTAACATTGGGCGCGAGGCCATTGCGAGTCGCTGGCTCAGGCGAGCAATGGCCGCGAGGCCATTGCGAGACGCTGGCCGAAATTCGATCCAGAGGCTCGGCCACAACCTTAGCGATTTACCGCTCAGGTAGCGCGAGCAATGGCCGTGAGGCCATTGCGAGTCGCTGCCTGAGCCGCAACTCGCTCCCCGGGGACCATGGAGCGGAGGTGGCACAGCCGCCTCCGCTCCCCGCTACCCACAATTCGCCCCCCCATGTCCGCACAGCCCCCCCCCCATGTCCGCACAGCCCCCCCCATGTCCGCACAGCCCTCCCCATGTCCGCACAGCCCCCCCATGTCCGCACAGCCCCCCCATGTCCACACAGCCCCCCCCATGTCCACACAGCTCCCACCATATCCACACAGCCCCCCCCATCTCCGCACAGCCACCCCCATGTCCGCACAGCCACCCCCATGTCGTACACACAGCCCCCCCATGTCCGCACAGCCACCCCATGTCCGCACACCCACCCCGCAATGTCCGCACAGCCACCCCGCACCTAAGCTCCTACCCTCTAAGCTCCGCCGCATCCTAAGCCCCGACCCGCCCCACCTAAGCCCCTACCCCCTAAGCACCGCCGCACCTAATCCCCTACCCCCTAAGCCCCGCCCCAACTAAAAGCCCCGCGACACCTAAGCCCCTACCCCATAAGCCCCGCCACACCTAACCCCCTACCCCCTAAGCCCCGCCGCACCTAAGCCCCTTCCCCCTAAGCCCCGCCGCACCTAAAAGCCCCCACCCGCCGCACCTAAGCCCCTACCCCCTAAGTCCGCCGCACCCCTACACCCTAAGCCCCGACCCGCCGCACCTAAGCCCCTACCCCCTAAGCCCCGCCGCACCTAAGCCCCTACCCTCTAAGCCCCCCCGCACCTAAGCCTCTACCCCCTAACACCCGCCGCACATAAGCCCCTACCGTCCACTGCCAAGCCCCCACCCGCCGCACCTAAACCCCTACCCCCTAAGTCCGCCGCACCCCTACACCCTAAGCCCCGACCCGCCGCACCTAAGCCCCTACCCCCTAAGTCCGCCGCACCCCTACACCCTAAGCCCCGCCCCGCCGCACCTATGCCCCTACCCCCTAAGCCCCGCCGCACCTAACCCCCTACCCTCTAAGCCCCGCCGCACCTAAGCCCCTACCCCCTAAGCCCCGCCGCCTCCTAAGCTCCCGCCGCTTTCCCCCGCCGCTGTCGCTAACACCTAAAGCCCTACACCCGAAGCCCCCGCCGTCCCCTACCCTAAAGTCCCCGTCGATCACTTACATGCCTTCTTAGTCATCTGATCGTCCGATCCACAAGTCCTCCGTCCGGCCAGGCGTCCTCTTCCTCCGGCCCCGGGGTCTTCTCTCTTCTTTCCGCCATCTCCGCCTCTTCGTCCGGCCCCGGGGATCTTCTGTCTTCTTTCCGCCAACTTCCAGCTCCGACGTCCTCTTCACTTATCGTTAACATAGAATGGACGACAAATCCACCATTCTATGTCAATGAGATGTGAGGGGCTCTTCTGATTGGTCGCTGTCTACTGCCCTCAGCCAATCAGAAGAGCCCCTCATTTCCCATTGACATACATTACCGGTATGTCGGCGATTTTATGGCCGGCCACCTGGTTCTATTTGTCTCTATGGGCAGTGAGCTCGAATTCTGATTGGTCTGCGTCCAATCCGAAATCGGGCGGACTGCCCATAGACATGCATTAGCGGTGTGTCCGCGATTTTAGGGCCGACAAATAGAACCAGGTGGGCGGCCATAAAATCGCCGACACACCGCTAATGTATTTCAATGGGAACAAATAAATTTAATAATAAAAAAAAATAAATAAAAAATAATTAAAAAATAATAAAAAAATAAATAAAAAATAATAAATAATTCAATTACAAATAATAATAAAAAAAAGAAATACATGCTAATATCAGCCCTTTCAGCGGACCTGAAAGAGAACTGGGTCTCAGCCTAAATAATAAATTTAATAATAAAAAAAATAATTAAAAAATAATTAAAAAATAATAAAAAAATAAATAAAAAATAATAAATAATTAAATAAAAATAATAATAAAAAAATTAAATATATGCTAATAATATCAGCCCTTTCAGCGGACCTGAAAGAGAACTGGGTCTCAGCCTAAATAATAAATTTAATAATAAAAAAAATAATTAAAAAATAATTAAAAAATAATAAAAAAATAAATAAAAAATAATAAATAATTAAATAAAAATAATAATAAAAAAATTAAATATATGCTAATAATATCAGCCCTTTCAGCGGACCTGAAAGAGAACTGGGTCTCAGCCTAAATAATAAATTTAATAATAAAAAAAATAATTAAAAAATAATTAAAAAATAATAAAAAAATAAATAAAAAATAATAAATAATTAAATAAAAATAATAATAAAAAAATTAAATATATGCTAATAATATCAGCCCTTTCAGCGGACCTGAAAGAGAACTGGGCCTCAGCCTAAATAATAAATTTAATAATAAAAAAAATAATTAAAAAATAATTAAAAAATAATAAAAAAACAAATAAAAAATAATAAATAATTAAATAAAAAATAATAATTAAAAAAAATGATAATAATAATGATATTACTGCTAATAATAATGCTATTAATGCTAATAATTATGCTATTAATGCTAATAATAATGTTATTAATGCTATTATTAATGCTAATAATGCTATTATTAATGGTATTAATGCTAATAATAATGCTATTAATGCTATTAATAATGTTATTAATGCTATTATTAATGCTATTATTAATGCTATTTATGCTAATAATAATGCTATTAATGCTATTAATAATGCTATTAATGCTATTATTTATGCTATTAATGCTATTAATGCTAATATTTATCCTATTAATGGTATTATTAATGCTATTAATGCTAATAATAATGCTATTAATGCTATTAATGCTAATAATAATGCTATTAATGCTATGTTATTAATATCACCTGCACACCTTCACACCTGCACACCTTCACCTCCCTCTTTTAATTGCGCTCTCTGGAATCCACAGTCTGTATGCAACAAACTTCCTTTCATTCACAATTACTTTCTTACCAACTCTCTAAACCTGCTGGCCCTCACAGAAACCTGGATCCAGGATTCAGACACTGCTTCCCCTGCTGCTATTTCTTACGGCGGCTTACACTTCTCTCACTCCCCTAGACCTGGGAACAGACGTGGCGGTGGAGTCGGCCTCCTCCTGTCCCCACAATGTACTTTCCAGGTCATTCCTGCAGCCCCATCACTCTCATTCCCTTTTTTGAGGTCCATACCATTAGGCTATTCCATCCCCTCCCCCTCAAAGTAGCAGTGGTATACCGCCCCCCAGGGTCACCCACCCAGTTCCTCGACCATTTCTCCGCCTGGCTCCCGCATTTCATGTCCTCAGATTTACCAACCCTTATTCTGGGAGACTTTAACATTCCCATAAACAGCCCCATCTCCCCATCTGCATCCCAGCTCCTATCTCTAACTACCTCTCTTGGCCTATCACAGCTCTCAACCTCTAAGACACACGAAAACGGTAACACCCTTGACCTTGTCTTTACCCGGCTCTGCTCATCCTCCCCCTTGGATAACTCAACTCTACTCTCTGACCACAACATTCTTTCCTTCTCACTCACTAACCCTCGGCCAACACAGCCCAAGCCTACCTATCACACATCCAGAAATCTACAGGCCATTAACCCTCAAGCACTCACAGACTCCCTCATCTCATCTCTGTCCCCAATCTCTTCAATCTCTTCTCCAGATCAGGCAGTAAATCACTACAATGACTCTCTCAGAAGCTCCCTGGACCAAGTAGCGCCCCTCACCCGCAGAACCTCCAAACAGAGAACAAAACAGCCCTGGCTCACATCACAAACCCGATTCCTCCAGCGATGCTCCAGGAGTGCTGAACGCCTATGGAGGAAAACTCGCTCACCAGGAGACTTCATCCACTATAAATTCATGCTCAAAACCTACAACTCTGCCCTTCACCTTGCCAAACAGACCTACTTCACCACCCTGGTCTCCTCACTATCCAACAATCCAAAAAAACTCTTTGACACCTTTCACTCTCTCCTCAGTCCTAAAGTGCAGGCCCCCATCACCGACCTCTGTGCTGATGACCTGGCTTCCTACTTCATGGATAAAATAGACAACATCCGCCAGGAAATCAGCTCTCAGCCTCCAAGCGCTGCCACCCCCATTCTTCCTCACATCCCCTCCGGTTCACTTTCCACATTTGACCCAGTCACAGAAGAAGAAGTCTCCAGGCTCCTATCTTCCTCTCGTCCCACCACATGCACTACCGACCCCATTCCCTCACACCTGCTCCAGTCCCTCTCTCCAGTCGTCACCACTCATCTAACCAAAATCTTCAATCTCTCCCTCTCTTCTGGCATTTTCCCCTCCTCCTTCAAACACTCGATCATTACTCCATTATTAAAGAAAACCACTCTCGACCCAACCTGCACAAATAACTACAGACCAGTCTCCAATCTCCCCTTCATCTCTAAACTCTTGGAGCGCCTGGTCTATTCCCGCCTCACCCGTTACCTCTCCGCTCACTCTCTTCTAGATCCATTACAGTCTGGTTTCCGCCCCCTTCACTCCACAGAAACTGCCCTCATCAAAGTGACCAATGACCTTCTGACAGCAAAACGTAATGGTGACCACTCTCTGCTTATTCTCCTTGATCTCTCTGCAGCTTTTGACACTGTCGACCATCAGCTCCTACTCTCTATGCTGCTCTCCATTGGCATAAAGGACACTGCTCTCTCCTGGCTCTCCTCCTATCTTTCTGACCGCTCTTTCAGTGTATCTTTTGCTGGCTCCACTTCCCCCCCTCTTCCCCTCACTATTGGGGTCCCTCAGGGTTCAGTCCTTGGCCCTCTCCTCTTCTCTCTCTACACGGCCCCGATTGGACAGACCATCAGCAGATTTGGCTTCCAGTACCATCTTTATGCTGATGACACTCAACTATACACTTCAGCCCCTGACCTTACCCCTGCGGTAGTAAAGAACACCAATGACTGTCTAGCTGCAGTTTCCAATATCATGTCCACTCTCTATTTGAAACTAAACCTTTCCAAAACTGAACTTCTTCTGCTCCCCCCATCCACTAACCTCCCTAAATCGGACATCTCTCTCTCAGTGTGCGGCACCACGATAACGCCTAGACAGCAAGCTCGCTGTCTGGGTGTTATATTTGACACCGATCTCTCCTTCTCCTCCCACACGCAATCTCTCGTCCGCTCCTGTCGCTTACACCTGAAGAATATCTCTAGAGTCCCCCCTTTCTCACCCTGGAAACAACAAAAACCCTCACCGTGGCCCTAATCCATTCCCGCCTTGACTATTGCAACTCTCTATTAAGCGGCCTCCCCCTCACCAGACTTTCTCCTCTCCAGTCCATCCTTAATGCAGCAGCCAGGATCACCCATCTGGCCAATCGTTACTCAGATGCCTCTGCTCTGTGCCAGTCATTGCACTGGCTGCCCGTATACTACAGGATCAAATTCAAATTGCTTGTTCTCACCCACAAAGCTCTTCACAGTGCAGCTCCCCCCTACCTCTCCTCCCTCATCTCTGTCTATCACCCCACCCGCTCTCTACGTTCCTCAAATGACCTTCAACTAACATCTGCACTAATCCGATCCTCCCACTCCCGGCTCCAAGACTTTTCCAGAGCTGCACCAAACCTCTGGAATGCTTTACCCAAAGAAATCAGGACTATCCACAACTTGCATGGCTTCAGACGATCCCTAAAGACGCATCTTTTTAAGGCGGCCTATCATACTCCCTAACATGTCCATTGTACTGTAGACAGTGAATGGGCTATCCTCTGGACATTATTCTTTTACAAACTCCACCAAACCATAAAGGTCTACACAGACTGATGACCATTCATGTAAGCTTAGCCCTATACCCCATTTCCTCAAGATGCCTGGACCACCAGTGCAATAAGCCCCTGTACCTTGTACAACCCCTATCCCGTTGTAGATTGTAAGCTCTTTTGAGCAGGGTCACCTTCATTTCTTGCTTTATTTATTGTATTTTTTCACATTGATTCTATGCCTATTGTTTTTGTATCCAATGATTGTACTTTATTTGTTCTCTATTGTAATTACTTACTGTATATTTTCTGTACGCTAACCCTACATTGTAAAGCGCTGCGGAATATGTTGGCGCTATATAAATAAAGCTTTATTATTATTATTATATGTTATTAATGCTATTATTAATGCTAATAATGCTATTATTAATGCTATTAATGCTAATAATAATGCTATTAATGCTATTAATAATGCTATTAATGCTATTAATTATGCTATTAATGCTATTAATGCTAATATTTATCCTATTAATGCTATTAATAATGCTATTCATGCTAATAATATTGCTATTAATGCTCTTTATGCTAATACTAATGCTATTAATGCTATTTTTTATGCTATTAATTATATTATTTATGCTATTAATGCTATTAATAATGCTATTAATAATGCTATTAATCCTATTAATGCTATTAATAATGCTATTCATGCTATTAATAATACTATTAATGCTCATAATAATGCTATTAATAATGTTATTAATGCTATTATTAATGCTAATAATGCTATTATTAATGCTATTTATGCTAATAATAATGCTATTAATGCTATTAATAATGCTATTAATGCTATTATTTATGCTATTAATGCTATTAATGCTAATATTTATCCTATTAATGGTATTATTAATGCTATTAATGCTAATAATAATGCTATTAATGCTATTAATGCTAATAATAATGCTATTAATGCTATTAATAATGTTATTAATGCTAATAATAATGCTAATAATGCTATTATTAATGCTATTAATGCTAATAATAATGCTATTAATGCTATTAATAATGCTATTAATGCTATTAATTATGCTATTAATGCTATTAATGCTAATATTTATCCTATTAATGCTATTAATGCTATTAATAATGCTATTAATGCTAATATTTATCCTATTAATGCTATTAATGCTATTAATAATGCTATTAATGCTATTAATGCTAATATTTATCCTATTCATGGTATTATTAATGCTATTAATGCTAATAATAATGCTATTAATGCTATTAATGCTAATAATAATGCTATTAATGCTATTAATAATGCTATTATTGCTATTAATTATGGTATTAATGCTATTAATGCTAATATTTATCCTATTCGTGGTATTATTAATGCTATTAATGCTAATAATAATGCTATTAATGCTATTAATAATGTTATTAATGCTATTATTAATGCTAATAATGCTATTATTAATGCTATTAATGCCAATAATAATGCTATTAATGCTATTAATAATGCTATTAATGCTAATATTTATCCTATTAATGCTATTAATGCTAATAATAATGCTATTAATGCTATTAATAATGCTATTAATGCTATTAATTATGCTATTAATGCTATCAATGCTAATATTTATCCTATTAATGGCATTATTATTGCTATTAATGCTAATAATAATGCTATTAATGCTATTAATGCTAATAATAATGCTATTAATGCTATTAATGATGTTATTAATGCTATTATTAATGCTATTAATGCTATTATTAATGCTTTTAATGCTAATAATAATGCTATTAATGCTATTAATGCTGCTATTAATGCTATTAATTATGCTATTAATGCTAATATGTATCCTATTAATGCTATTAATATTTCTATTAATGCTAATAATAATGCTATTAATGCTATTAATAATGTTATTAATCCTATTATTAATGCTAATAATGCTATTATTAATGCTATTAATGCTAATAATAATACTATTAATGCTATTAATAATGTTATTAATGCTATTATTAATGCTAATAATGCTATTAATAATGCTATTAATGCTAATAATAATGCTATTAATGCTATTAATAATGTTATTAATGCTATTATTAATGCTAATAATGCTATTAATAATGCTATTAATGCTAATAATAATGCTATTAATGCTATTAATACTGTTATTAATGCTCATAATACTGCTAATAATGCTATTAATACTGCTATTACTGCTAATAATAATGCTATGGCTTATATTATTGCTATTGATGATGCGATTATTATTTAAAAATCTTTAAAAAAACAATAAACATATTTTAGATACCCGATGCATTTGCATCAGGCTAACAGCTATAACTACTATAATCAAATTAATGCACGTTCTAGAATCCCGATGCATTTGCATCGGGCTCACAGCTAGTAATAATAATAATCAAGTCAAAATGACTTCAGTCTGTGATTCCCAATCACAATGCAAACATTACAATTATCATTATATTCTTAAACTCCATCCTATTTCAGAACAATAGAACAATATCATCACTACTATCATTTACGTAACTTACGTACTCATCCACCACCGCAGCCAGGAGCGGCGTGGGAAGACCATCAACCCTTTTTAGGGGGTCGGAAGCCCATCAACCCTTTTTCATGGGGTTGGTAAACCATCAACTCTTTTTTAGGGGGTCGGAAACCCATCAGCCGTATCAGAGGCCCCACGTTGGGCGCCAACTGTAATGGATGCCCCCCACACTTTTTGGGTGAGACTGTCGTCTTAATTGTCTGCCGCCAAATTGGATGCTTTGTGTACGTGTGTGCATGTCACGAAAGAACCCACGCTGACACGTTGTCAATGTAGAGGCTTAATGACAAAGACCTTTATTAAAGGAAAAGCTAGCAGTTTTATTACTTATCTTTAAAGAGATGTACAGAGGGGTGTGACTAGATAATTGCGTCATTTTATGCTGAATATACATTTTATTCTGTGTGTTAGTTAGCTTACACTAGCCTTGAAGTCGTACAAGACGTTCAGAACAATCTGATAAGAGCTTATATACGGCTACCTCTAAATCAAAACATTTATACAGAATCAGAGACACAGGAAATTCTAGAGGAAAGTGCAAGGATCACATAACCATGTTCTTGGAAGGGTTCTGAAATGGCTTCAATTATTCAAATCAATTATTAACTATTTATTTGCCATAACACTATCCCTCTCTTTCTTTTTAGAGATTATGTAAAGTGGAATAATCACATTCATTACGTGGCAAATCTGCGGCTTCTGCTGCCCTGAGGAGTCACAAAAGGAGTTCCCTCTGGCTCCTTATCGCCGCCACAACAGTTGTTTTACACGCCACAATCCTGTGTATGTACAGACCTCAAGCTGTGCATTGTGCATGCGCGAGGTGTTATTTACAACTCGCGCATGCGCAATGTATCATCATCACAGCGCCGTAAATTACGTCATTGCGGCTAAACCCGCCCAGCGATCCTACACAGGATTATCAACATTCATTTTCACACCCATTGGGACATGAAAAACAACTGTGGAGGTGGCGATAAGTTGCCAGAGGGAATGCCTTTTGTGGCTCCTCAGGGCAGCAGAAGCCACAGATTTGCCAGGTAATAAATGTGATTATTCCACTTTACATAATCACTAAAGGGAAACAGAGGGATAGCTTGAAACCTTATAGGAAGGTGCAGGGACAGGTTTATAAAGGCTGGGGATTGATTTGGATTTGGAGGGGTCAGGTTCCCTTTAAGTAGAATGAGGTGTACTTTGGTTGGAATTCAACTGACACTGGAATGGAATAGCTGTCAGACAAGTAGAGATGGTGAGTTTTAGAAAATTTTACAGTTATGTCTTAATTTTTGCCCGACCTAGGTATTGTATGAAAATTTCTTGCATGTTTTGGAATTCAATGGTAAAACAATTTAAGCAGTTGAATAAAAATAATACATCACAAATGAGTAATGCAACAACTAATAGACAAACTCTATTCTTCGTGCAAAAAGAATTTACCAAAGTTTAATTTTTATACATGACGTATCAGTCAAAAGTTTGGTCATATCTGTTTATGCATTGACTTTTCTTATTCTTATTGGAACATGACCATTGAAAATTCAAAAGGCAGCAAAACCATAAAGAAACACAAACAGAAATAGGGAGTTAAGAAATACATGTGAAATAGTTATGAGAGAGTGACACCCCCCAGGGCCGTGGGATACTCGCAACCCGGCTACAGTTCTGCTGGAGAGTCACGGCTCCATGACCCTGGCAGTGTCAATAAAAAGTTCGGGGATTAGGGTTTGGGGGTTAACGTCGTGACGCCACTTACGATGCTCGGCCAGGGATAGCCAATGCTGCAGTTTAAACCTCTAGGTCAAATGACAGTGCAGCCAGATGTCCCCATAGGTGGAGCAGTATCTTGGTGCAGGTGTGAAAGTCTATGTGCAGTTGGTGGTGAAGTTATAGTGCAGGGCCGGGGATGCCAGAATAATTTGAGGACACAACTGGTGCAGTTACACTCATTTACTCACAGTTCTTTAGCAGCCACATCCAGCCGGGTTCTGTGTCCTATGAACAAGGGGTCCAGTCATTCCCAGGTAGATTGGAAAACATTATAGGAGAAGAAAAAGAAGTCGCACTCAGAGCTTCTATAAACAGCGGTTCTTTATTGTGCTTCAGTGCACACAGCAGGTGGTGGCATGCGGGTGGGAGGACGGGGGCACGACGTTTCGCGCCGTATAAGGTGCTTCAGCAGGTTAGTCCTAACTTAGGACTAACCTGCTGAAGCGCCTTATACGGCGCGAAACGTCGTGCCCCCCGTCCTCCCACCCGCATGCCACCACCTGCTGTGTGCACTGAAGCACAATAAAGAACCGCTGTTTATAGAAGCTCTGAGTGCGACTTCTTTTTCTTCTCCTATAATACAAAACTGGATGTGACGTATCGGACTTTTGGGAGTGAGCACCAGAGCGTGCAGAGCGGTGCAGCAGGGAGGACCCTCCTCATCATCCTCCATAGCCAAGGGCTGAAAGCTTGCAGGCAGCGGTGAAATCTCCCCAGGCTGTATGGGAGACGCTGCAAGGTGGTGCTGACCCCATCCTAATCTTCAAAACCGGGGATTGGAAAACATTAGCTGGCACCCCATTCTGTGTACTTTTTCTGGGTCGTCTCACTTGTGCTGGCTTTCTCCCTCCTGCATTGCAACTCACGCTCAGTGTCTTGTGCCAGTGGCCACGAACCCTACCATACGACGTTCTCTCTGTCCCCTTTGGCCCTATCCTGCCACCTTTGCAGCAAATGACATGAATCTGGCTGCTGCTCCTGGAGATGCAGCAGCCTCTGGTTGGCTAGCTAAGGCCTCAAGTCTCATCCACTAGTCTGGGCCCAGTGAGCCTCTGCTGCTCTGGTCCCTCCACTTGCCTGTGACCGGCATTGGATGCGAGCCCCACGGGTTGATCTCTCACTTCCTATGCGTCTGAGACCTCTTCCTTCTCTGGAGCTCCTGCCTGGCTCCTTTCCCAGGACAAGCTCCTCCAGCTCCAGTACTCTAGTTTCAGTCCTTTTCAGCTTCCTCACTGGAGTTTAACTCTCCTGCCTCTTCCTCCTTTTTCTCCTCTCACTCACTGTCTTACACACTTCCTGGTGTTCTCCTCTAACTCTTCCTGTCACTTCCTCTAATTGGATCCCCTTTCTACAGTTCCACCCACCACCTCTCTTAATCCCATCTCCAGCCAGGGATGGGGTTTGATCAGTTCCCCACCTTTCTGGTATGGAGTGTCTAGTGGTGCCTTACCTGGGTCGGGGGTACCACACCTCTGGCTAAGGTGCAGTTCCTTCTTTGGCGACAGGACCATCAGGGGCGCCACACGAGTGTAATCATTACTGTTCACTGCTCCCACAGGTAGTATAGTATTTGTAATACTTATTACTCAGCGAATATCGAAGGTGTTCGTGAGTGATTTGTCGATTGACAGCTCCCTTCAGTACACAAAGGGAGTCGGCACCTCAGTGAGAGCAGATTGAATGTTAGGGTCTCTCTGCGGGGGAAAACAAGGTGTGTATGCAGTGAAAGCTCAAAAAAGATGTCCAGGAAAGACTCATTTTATAGCCAGATGTGTGTGGGTGGAGCCTATCACTAATCGCCTAACAATGGACAAGAGATCATAATAAACATAGATGCCTGAAAAAAAATTATATTTACTGCTCCACTCACCTGTTGTGATGTCAAAGCTTTGACAAAGGCCGTAGACACACTGAGGCCTACAGTAGTTCAAATCTGTGCGCGATGTGTTTGCCTGTATTGCGCTAGTGCAGGTGGTAGCGCAAATGGTAGCACAGCCAAGCGCATCGGTGCACAGATGCAGCACATTGAGCTTGCACAGCCATTACCTTGTATGGGTGAGTGCAGGAGAAAGGAACCAAGGAAACACAAGTGTGAAAGGGCCTGTGTCACAGCGCATGTGCTAGTCCGGACACACCGGCAATGTAGCTTGACTCTTTCCAGTGCGTCCGGGCTATCGCATGCGCTGTGACACCGGCCCTGACACACTTGCGCTTCTGAGTTCCATTCTGCTGCACTTGCCCATACAAGGTAATGGTGGCGTAAGCGCAATGTGCTACATCTGTGCGCGATGTGCTTGGCTGCTCTTGGCTGTGCTTCCCACCTGCGCTACCACCTGCGCTAGCGCAATGCTGGCAAAGTATGCAACGGCCCTGAGTGAGATGCATTCAAGATACTTGCATAAGTCTCTCATGACCTACCCGGAATGGCCACCAACTCACTAGAAACACATGCAGCTGAAATGCTCCTGTCCAGAGAGACGGCAGCCAGTTCGGGTGAGTCATAATATACTTATACAAGTATCTCACATGTGGTTGAGTGTGTCTCCGGCAAAAGACTGAAGATCGAAAAGAAGACAATCATTGCCATGCCTGAGAAAAAAAGAGAAAAGCAGAAGTTTGATAGGTAAGAAAATAGAATATTTGCAAACCTGATTTTTTTTTCATTCATGGCAAGTTGATTTCTTATTCCTTAAAGGGAATCTGTCACTCTACCAAGGCCTATTAAACTAAACAATCCTCCTTCAGCAGTGCCTCTGCTGCATTTTGTGAATGTGGCTCTTATTATCCTACCCCCTGGGACACCAAAATAAACACTTTATAAGAAAATAGTTTAGGTCCGGGAGGTATACTCTCCTCCCAGGACCTAAGCCCCCTGCTGATATTAAAAATGCGGTAAAGATGCGGCACTCACCCAGATGCTAGTTTCAATGCGGCTTTATATAATCCATGCGGTTACAAACAGAGGAGGGAGAGGTGCACGGGACTACGGTCACTGTTTTGCACCGGTTGGTGCTTCTACGGGTCCAGATACCAGATAGGTATCTGGACCCGTAGAAGCACCAACCGGTGCAAAACAGTGATCATAGTCCCATTCACCTCCTCTGTTTGTAACCGCATGAATTAAATAAAGCCACATTGAAACCAGCATCCGGATGAGTGCCGCATCTTTGCCGCATTTTTAACGTATTTGTCAGTCTTCAACTCTACAGAGCATCCCCTGTTTTCTGGATGCCATTTCTGATCTCCCATTCAAATTACCACCAGCCTCAGAAACGTCAGTGCTCGGTTTTTTCTTCTTACAACTGTTTTACCCCTGCTGATACTACCCCTCCTCCTTTGCTGTACGGAACCCCCCCTCCTGTGTTCCTTACGAGTTGGCGCCTTCACACATCTCTCAGCTCTCAAGTATCTCCATGAGCTTTGCCTGAGAGCTGAGATCACATGATGTCGTGACACTGTGCCTGCGTATAGCAAAGGAACCAGAACCTGCCCTGGGTGGCCATATATTTTATACAGGCTACAGGGCTAGGAATCTGGAGGAGGGAACAGGCACAGTTAAGCTGTTCCCTCCTCACCAGATTCCCAGCCCCGCAGAGGCTTCAGTATGTCCCTGCGGCCCTTTAAGAGGTTTCTAGGGGTATTGAAAAAAAGAGGAATAATATACAGCTGGGTTGGTTGATATAAGATGTAAGTATCGATAGGGATCTCTTAGATAAGCTCTTTCTAACTTGGATATGTTATGGTCCAATTCAGATTGGATTTTAGGCTTCCTTTTTAATCGTGCGACGAGATATAACTCCTCTAATGACAGGTTCGTGTTACAAGGGATTTATAAGGGGCAATACTGTATCTCCATAGAGGCAGGTGGGTAAAATTATATTTGCATTGTACACTGTGGTACAACACAAATGCACAGCGTTGCTTAATGTCCTGGAAAATTGGTCTTTGTATTCTAAAAATGTTCAATGGTCGAATGGTTGCCATTACAACTACCATGTCTAATAGAAAACTGATGTTCTCATTGCTTGTGACATCTGAACAGGCATTGTATATTAATACGTTTAACCTATTTAAAGGTCTTATCATGGTGCTTTGTTACACAGCAATTTCATGTTTCTTAAGTGCATCTTGAAGGAGTATGGCTCTTGTGATATACCGCATCTTAATCTGCTTTTGACAATTTGCAACTATTGTTCCTTGTGGAATTGCTGAGGTCGAATCTGCTATTCTATGATATTTCCTTCATTTCCTTTGTTTGTGAAAACTGTTCAGTTAGCACACATCAATAAATCACAGACTTCTTATCTGCAAGGGCATTTCTCTAACACTCCATTGTGGGATTCTGCTTGCTCAGAGCAGAAATGTACTGTCATAAAAATCATATTGAGTAAAAGATTGTATCCTGAAGCACTGAAGATAAGTATTATTCAAAAAATAGATACATCTATGATTTGTCTGAAACATCTACTACATTTCTTGTAATTTAAGATTTCTCCATGCATATTATTTTTTTATTCAGGGTGAATTGTGCATTATTATTACTTCAAAACATTTTTTTCTTTCCTGCTGGGTTACATCACCAACATGTTCCATAGCACAGTACAGATATTGCCATCATGGCCCAGAATAACCATTTCATTTCATGTTTCACCATTTCATTTTCAAATTTTCATTTCATCATCATTTTAATTTCAACATTTCAATAACATTTTCTGGTACTTACTTTCACGCAACCGGCAATCCTCTCAAGATGTTCCCTCTTCCACTCTTATCTCTTCTTCCCACATCCACATACAAGATTTCTTCCGTGCATCCCCTATACTCTGGAACTCTCTGCCCCAACACATCAGACTCTCGTCTACCATGGAAACCTTCAAAAGGAACCTGAAGACCCACCTTGTCCGACAAGCCTACAACCTACAGTGATCCTCAGTCCACTAAATTGCCTCATGACCAGCTCTACCCTCACCTACTGTATCCTCACCTATCACTTGTAGCCTGTGAACTCTCGCAGGCAGGGTCCTCTCTCCTGACCTACTGTATCCTCACCCATCCCTTGTAGACTGAGCCCTCGTGGGCAGGGTACTCTCCCTTCACCTACTGTATCCTCACCCATTACTTGTAGACTGTGAGCACTCGTTGGCATTCTACTCTCTCCTCACCTACTGTATCCTCACCCATTCCTTATAGACTGTGAATCCTTGTGGGAAGGGTCCTCTATCTCACCTACTGTATTCTCACCCATCCCTTCAAGACTGTGAACCCTCGTGGGCATGGTCGTCTCTCCTCATCTACTGTATCCTCACCCATCCCTTGTCGACTATGAATCCTTGCGGGCAGGGTCTTCTATCCTCACCTACTGTATCCTCACCCATCACTTGTAGACTATGAGCCCTCATGGGCAGGGTCCTCTATCCTCACCTACTGTATCCACACCCATCCCTTGTAGACTGTGAGCCCTCACAGGTAGGGTCCTCTCTCCTCCTGTACCTGTGTGTGCCCAGTATTGCTCATAAATATTGTACATGTCTATGTATGCCCCTTTTCACATATAAAACACCACTGAATAAATTGTGCTATAATAATAAAAAATAATGTTAATAATAATAATGTAGAAACATGCTTATACAGAGGGACAATTTATAGGAAGTCATCAACCTTTTAGTGTAAATTATAAAGCAAACCTAATCAATAACATAAGTCACATAGCAGAGACAGTCATCATGAGGGACATGCATAAGAGCTGATGCAGGGAATGAAAGTTATTTTATGTTGATTTAGGATAATGAGGTGACTCCAGAGAAAACAGCAAAATGAACAGGGAGAGAAAGTCATAAAACATGGGACAAATATTCTATTCAGTAATGTGTTATACAACTGCAGCGCTGAAGAAAATGTAGTAGTTTGCAAATATTGTAAAGATTCAATTCATCAGAGGTGAGTGTAGTGGAAGGCAGCCAGAGAACACAATAATTCATAGTTTCATAGTTTTTTTTCACATTGAAGGTAGACTTACGTCCCTCAATTTTAACCCATAGCCTAACATGTTGATCCATAGGAAAGCCAAAATACCATGAGGCAGACACTAACCTCCATATTAGGGGAAACTTCCTTCCTGACTCCACATTCGGCAATTATACTAGTTCCTTGGATCAACGTCCTATCACAGAATCTAGTACTCAAAACCTGTAATATTATTATTTTTCAAAAAAGGTATCCAGGCCCTCCTTGAATTTTAGTAGTGACTCACTCGTTACAACATCATTCGGCAGAGAGATCCATAGTTTCACTACTCATACAGTAAAGAATCAACGTCTTTGATTATGATTAAAACTACTTTTCTCTAGACAAAATGGATACCCTCCTGTCTCTGTTGAAGGTCTAAGTGTTAAAAAATCATAGAAAGGTCTGTGTACTGCCCCCGATATATTTGTACATTGTAATAGGGTCCCCCTAAGCCTTCCTTTTTCCAAGCTCAATAATTCCAAGTTTAATAGCCCGTATTGGTATTACAGTCCACCCAGTCCTCTAATAACTTTAATTATTTTTCCCTTCATCTGCTCTAGTTCAGCTATATCCTTCTTATACACTGGAGGCAAAAATTGTACCCATTATTTTAAGTGTGGCCGCACTAGTGGCTTGTATATGGGCAAATCTTTGTTCGTGTCGTGAGACTCTTTGTTCTTTTAAACATAGAGTGGATGCTTGGTAATTATATAGTTTTCTGAATTGGTACTGCCAGTAAAACCTATGTAACAAGCCTGAAAATTGGGCGTGGCTTCGAAAGTCGTGACAAGTGAGTTCTTGCATGCCAACTCCCTCTCATCGATATCTCCATGACACACTAGCTACAGTATGCCTACAAATCATGTATCCTACTTCACAGATTTGATATGATCTTTTCCTGGATTGCTATATGGGACTTACTGACAAAACTAAATACGGTAATTTGCAAGTATCTGCTTGATGTTTATCCAAATTCTGTGAACTGAAAATTATCATATTTATATTTTCTGGTTGAAAAATTTAATATAAAAAATAGAATTTTTTGCAAACCACTTATACTTGTTCCCTTTACTATGCAATTTTGTTTTAATTTATTTAAAGTGGATTTTGGAACATACTCATCCCTCATTTTTTAAACAGCTGTCACGTCACTGTTTAATTGTTTGTTCAAGAGGTTTCAGATCTATATCCTCATTTGCATATCATTTGATGCGCTCATTACTCAGTAAGGCTGTGGTCACAGTTGCCATGCGTTTTTTTTACTGATTTAACAAAACTCATGCTTTTTTTCATGTCAGCATGACTTTTGTAAGGTGTGTGATGGCTCCCTGCGTTTTTGGGTGCGTTTTTGAATCTGCACCTAAAAATAGTGCTTGTAGTATTTTTTTGTGCGTTTTTATAACATGGGTTCCTGTGGGAAACGCATGCAAAAACGCATGTACAATTAGTACCTTTTAGTGCCATTCAAAAACGCATGCGTTTCCCATAGGAGCCCATGTTATAAAAACGCATGCGTTTCCGGAAACGCATGCGTTTTTTTAACATGGGCTCCTATGGGAAACGCATGCATTTTTGAATGGCACTAATTGTACATGCGTTTTTGCATGCGTTTTCCATAAGGCCCCTTATTAAAAAACGCATGCGTTTTTGGATATGCTCCAAAAACGCATGGGACTGTCACACATGCTTTTTGGCTATTAGGAAATGCGTTTTTTAACATGGGGGCCGATGGGTGCGTTTTTTACATGCGTTTTTGAAAACGCAGGTCTCCAAAAACGCATGTGAAAAATGGTACTGTGACCCCAGCCTAACAGAGGATGGATGGCATTTAAAGGTATTGTTGGACTACAAGTGCAGTTAAATAGTTTGAAGGTTAAAAATTCCATGTCATTAAGAGAAAGTGCGTTTGTCAATGAGTTCTATCATATTCTTTATTCTCTTTGCCTGTCCATCATGTTATGTTCACTGTGTTGCTGTTTCTATGACTGTCATACTAGATATCTCCTGTCCTGCCCTATCTAGATAGATAGATGGATGCACTTTTCCTGACCTTCCATTGTGTTCTATAGCTATATTGTACTGTTGTCTCCATAGTGGCCATCTCCTTGTATGTTCTATCATATTTTTAAGTGCACAGTTTTGTGAGGTGACAGTAGTATATCAGTAACTCTTAGGCTGGTTTCACAGTAGTGTTTGTGCCGTATCTGTCAGAGTGTAGAGATGCAGATGGATGCCCGAACGCACCCATACAGATGCCAGCACTGCGTTTAATACTGTAGATGCAACAGTAAGAAAATGGAAGAAATACAAAAATGAGTGTCAATTGACATCGATCTGGGGCTCCATGCAAAATCTCACTTCATGGGGTATGTAGGATGATGAGCAAGGTGAGAAATCAGCCAGAACTATACGGGGGGAACTTGTGAATGATCTTAAGGCAGCTGTGACCAATGTTATCAAGAAAACCATTGCTAACACATTGGTCAGGGTCACACATGGCAGCTGTTTTTGGGATCTTTTTAGCCATTTTTTTTCTAAGTCCAAAAACGCATATGCATTAATGCATATGTGTTTGCGTTTTTCAAGAATGCATGCGTTTTTGTTCAGCATCCCAAAAGATGCTGCTAGCAGTGTCTTTGGGTGCATTAAAAAAAGCATGCACTTTTTTAACATGGGGCCCTATGGGAGACGCATGCGTTAACGCATGGTATATATAGGCACCATGCGTTAACGCATGTGTTTTTGCATGTGTTTTTTGGGAAAAAAAAGACTAAGTCCAAAAAATTCCAAAAAACGTCCAGGACCCCAGAGGACACTATTGGCTCCCTTAAAAAAATGGATCAGTTTTTCTAAGGGCTTAAAAAAGTGGATTGGCATGTGTGACCCTGGCCGTTATGCCGTAATGGATAAAAATCCTTCAGTGCCCCCAAAGTCCCACTGCTCAAGAAGACACATGTGTTGGCCTATCTGAAGTTTGCCAATAAACACCTTGGTGATCCTGAGAGTGATTGGGAGAGGCTGTTGTGGTCAGATAAGACAAAATTGAGCCATTTTGGAATTGACTCAATTCGTCGTGTTTGGAGGAAGAGAAATGCTGCCTATGAGCCAAAGAATACTGTCTCCACAGGCAAGCATGGCAATGGAAACATTATGTTTTGGGGGTGTTTCTTGACTAAAGACACAGGAATACTTTACTGCATTATTGGGACAGTGGATGGAGCCATGTACCATAAAATCCTGAGCGACAACCTCCTTCCCTCTGCTAGCACATTAAAAATGGATCATGGCTGGGTGTTCCAGCACGACAATGACCCAAAAGATATAGCCAAGGCAAATAAGATGTAGCAAGTCTTCAGACCCTAATCCCATAGAAAACCTATGGAGCGAGCTGAAGCTCCGAGTTGCCAAGTGACAGCCTCAAAATCTTAATGATTTAGAGATGATCTGCAAAGAGAAGTGGACAAAAATTCCTCTTCACAGGTGCTGAAACCTCATCAACTACAAAAAAGGTCTGACTGCTGTGATTGCCAACAAGGGTTTTTGCCAACAAGTATTAAAGTCTTGTTTGCCAGAGTGATCGAATACTTGTGTACCTCTTCAAAATGCAAATACATTTATATAATTTGGACAATGTGATTTTCTGTGTTTTATTTTTGATATCCTATCTCTCGCTGTTAAAATTAATTTACCATTAAATTTATAGACTGTTCATGTCTTTGTCAGTGAGCAAACTTACGAAATCAGCAAAGGATCAAATATACTTACCGTATATACTCACGTATAAGCCGAGTTTTTCAAAAGTCCCCCCCTCGGCTTATATGCGAGTCACTGTATACTGTATACACTGTATACAGTGTATACAGTATACAGGCCCGCCCCCATCAATATACAGGCCCCCCTCTTGCTGCACAAACCTGTAAAGGAAGAGATTAGTATACTTATCACTGTCCCGCTGCCGCTGTCCCGCCGCCGTCATCGCGCTCCTCCGTCTTCATCTGTCTTCTTCCGGCTTCCTCCGGTCGGCGCAGGCAATGATGTCATTGTCTGCGCGCCAGAGGAAGCCAGAAGACGCTGGATGAAGACGGAGGAGTGCGATGACGGCGGCGGGACAGCGGCAGCGGGACAGTGATAAGTATACTAATCTCTTCCTTTACAGGATTGTGCACCAAGGTGGGGCCCTGTATACTGATGGGGGGGGGCTGTATACACCTCTGGGGCTGCTGTATACTACCACTGGGGCTGCTGTATACACCACTGGGGCTGCTGTATACTACCACTGGGGCTGTATATACCTCTGGGGCTGCTGTATACTACCTCTGGGGCTGTATATACCTCTGGGGCTGCTGTATACTACCTCTGGGGCTGCTGTATACTACCTCTGGGGCTGCTGTATACTACCACTGGGGCTGTATATACTTCTGGGGCTGCTGTATACTACCACTGGGGCTGTATATACCTCTGGGGCTGCTGTATACTACCTCTGGGGCTGTATATACCTCTGGGGCTGCTATATACTACCTCTGGGGCTGCTGTATACTACCTCTGGGGCTGCTGTATACTACCACTGGGGCTGCTGTATACTACCACTGGGGCTGCTGTATACTACCACTGGGGCTGTATATATCTCTGGGGCTGCTGTATACTACCTCTGGGGCTGTATATACCTCTGGGGCTGATGTATACTACCTCTGGGGCTGCTGTATACTACCACTGGGGCTGCTGTATACACCTCTGGGGCTGCTGTATACTACCACTGAGGCTGCTGTATACTACCACTGAGGCTGCTGTATACTACCACTGGGGCTGCTGTATATACCTCTGGGGCTGCTGTATACTAACCACTGGGGCTGCTGCTGTATATACCACTGGGGCTGCTGCTGTATATACCACTGGGGCTGCTGTATTCTACCACTGGGGCTGCTATATATACCTCTGGGGCTGCTGTATACCACACTGCTGGGGGCTGTATACCTGTGCTGTGGTCCACCCTCAGCTTATACACGAGTCAATAGGTTTTCCCAGGTTTTGGGGGCAAAAGTAGGGGGGGCGACTTATACACAGGTCGGCTCATACACGAGTATATACGGTATTTCCCCAGTGTACTTCCTGTGAATTCCGGCTCAGAGCCAACGTTCACAGGAAATGATCATTTCTGCTCTGCAGACATTATGTCTCATGGAAGAAGGTGTGGAAAAACTAAAAACAAAAAAGGAAAATCATCCAGGGATGAATGGGTTAATCTGTAGCCTGCTTGAGGGGTGAATATGAGATTGAGCTATAGAGTGACATGGACCACTTATAGTCCCCAAATGCAAATCATGGAGGAGGAAAAGTGAGGACCTGACCATGACATCTGGTAACACTCCTTAACATGCATTACAACGTACATTTTACATGCTAATACAGTTGTGGCCAAAAGTATTGACGCTCCTGAAATTCTGTCAGATAATACTCAGTTTCTTCCTGAAAATGATTGCAATCACAAATTCTTTGGTATTATTATCTTCATTTAATTTGTCTTCAATGAAAAAACACAAAAGAGAATGAAGCAAAAAGCAAAACATTGATCATTTCACACAAAACTCCAAAAATGGGCCAGACAAAAGTATTGGCACCCTCAGCCTAATACTTGGTTGCACAACCTGTAGCCAAAATAACTGCAATCAACCTCTTCCGGTAACCATCAATGAGTTTCTTACAATGCTCTGCTGGAATTTTAGACCATTCTTCTTTGGCAAACTGGTCCAAGTCCCTGATATTTGAAGGGTGCCTTCTCCAAACTGCCATTTTTAGATCTCTCCACAGGTGTTCTATGGGATTCAGGTCTGGACTCATTGCTGGCCACCTTAGAAGTCTCCAGTGCTTTCTCTCAAACCATTTTCTAGTGCTTTTTGAAGTGTGTTTTGGGTCATTGTCCTGCTGGAAGACTCATGACCTCTGAGGGAGGCCCAGCTTTCTCACACTGGGCCCTACATTATGCTGCAAAATTTGTTGGTAGTTTTCAGACTTCATAATGCCAAGCACACGGTCAAGCAGTCCAGTGACAGAGGCAGCAAAGCAACCCCATAATATTAGGGAACCTCCGCCATGTTTGACTGTAGGGACCGTGTTCTTTTCTTTGAATGCCTCTTTTTTCTCATGTAAACTCTATGTTGATGCCTTTGCCCAAAAAGAGAGAACATTCTTCCAAAACATTTTAGGCTTTCTCAGGTAAGTTTTGGCAAACTCCAGCCTGCTTTTTTATGTCTCGGCGTAAGAAGTGGGGTCTTCCTGGGTCTCCTACCATAGAGTCCCTTTTCATTCAGACGCCGATGGATAGTACGGGTTGATACTGTTGTACCCTCGGATGGCAGGGCAGCTTGAACTTGTTTGGATGTTAGTCAAGGTTCTTTATCCACTATCCACACAATCTTGTGTTGAAATCTCTTGTCAATTTTTCTTTTCCGTTCACATCTAGGGAGGTTAGCCACAATGCCATGGGCTTTAAATTTCTTGATGACACTGCGCACGGTAGACACAAGAACATTCAGGTCTTTGGAGATGGACTTGTAGCCTTGAGATTACTCATGCTTCCTCACAATTTGGTTTCTCAAGTCCTCAGACAGTTCTTTGGTCTTCTTTCTTTCCTCCATGCTCAATGTGGTACACACAAGGACACAGGACAGAGGTTGAGACACCTTTAATCCATGTCAACTGGCTGCAAGTGTGATTTAGTTACTGCCAACACCTGTTAGGGGCCACAGGTAAGTTACAGGTGCTGTTAATTGCACAAATTAGAGAAGCATCACATGATTTTTCTAACAGTGCCAATACTTTTGTCCACCCCCTTTTTTATGTTTGGTGTGGAACTATATCCAATTTGGCTTTAGGACAATTCTTTTTGTGTTTTTTTCATTGAATACAAATTAAATGAAGATAATAATACCAAAGAATTTGTGATTGCAATCATTTTCAGGAAGAAACTAAGTCTTATCTGACAGAATTGCAGGGGTGTCAATACTTTTGGCCAACACTGTATCTCTGCTATGGAGAGGAAAAATTAAAAATAACTAAAATTATGTTTCACTCAGCAACTATCCCATGATATGGCTAATTTAACTTACTTAAACTGGATTAAGGTCCTCTTTAAGTACAATCCTATCGAGAAGCTTTGGAAAGTCAGTGTATGGAGAGATTATTTCTATTACACCAAGAGCTGTATGATTACAACACACTGTACAGATTATTAGACTACCTCTGGCATAAAAAATATGAGTATATGATTGACGCACATATAATATATAAGGTAAATGAGCCTTAATATGAGAGAGGCTGGAGAATCACTTTTATAGTTTTTTTTGTTATATTTTTAACTGCACAATTTGTTTTTGTAATAAAGCGTTATTCCCGTGGTCCTAATACTGCATTTCTATTATAGGTAATTCTAGCATGATCTGAAAAAGATTCAAGCAATGCACTGAGACGATCTAGATGCATTGTATGAATTTGACAGCTTTATAAATAAAATAACTGCAGATAAGTCTACTATGTGCATCACTTGAAGTGTAAAATAACTGGAAATGAGTCTGCTATTTGCATCACATGAAGTCTCACAACATGTCTATCATCTTGCTGTAGTTTGTCAGTAATAAAATGAGTCTAAGGCTGCTTTCATATAAGTGTTTTTCGCTGATCGCGGCAGTTGCAGTGAAAAAAAACGCAACTGCTGCGATTACCGCATAACGGCCGCACTTGCGGTTCACTTGTGGCAAGCCCCATACAATGTCTATGGGGCTTGCGGCAGGTGCGGCAAGTGCGGTATCAGCACATGCGGCAGGTGCAGCCACGGAAAAAACGCGGCACACCGGGTTTTTTTAGCAACCGCACTTGCGGCAAGTGCCGAAACCGCACTTGCTGCACCTGCCACACACTTACCGCAAGCCCTATAGACATTGTATGGGGCTTGCCGCAAGTGAACTGCAAGGGCGGCCGTTATGTGGTAATCGCGGCAGTTGCGTTTTTTTCACTACAACTGCCACGATCAGCGAAAAACGCTGATTTGAAAGGACCTTAAGACTTTACTTTGTTTGCAATTGGAATAGGGTACTGGATTGGGCTGCCCGCCCATCAAAGGATGCAACATTCACATCCAAGGTTTTATTTTGGTGAAAATAGACTTTATTACTCTACGCGTTTTGTGGTGTTCACACCACTTCCTCAGATGCAATTTTACAATGTCTGCTTCCAGACCAATCACTCATTCTGTTCTGTTAATCAATCTTTTGTTATGGGCTATTCGGAGACCTTTTGCAGTTATACACTCTTGTGCTCTTAATGCATGTTTCATCAGTCATATAGGGATGGAGGAAGCCTTTCTGTGCAAAATGTGCATAAAGTGAAGTGAGACCCTGGACCTCTACATTTACCGGACTACTCAACTGTCCCTATATGACTGATGAAACGTGCATTAACAGCGCAAGAGAGTATAACTGCAAAAGATCTCCGAAGAACCCAGAACAGAAGATTAGAGAAAGAGTGATTGGTCTGTAAGGAGACGTTGTAAAATTGCCCCTGAGGAAGTAGTGTAAACACCACAAAATGCGTAGAGTAATAAAGTCTATTTTCACAAAATTAAAACCTTGGCTGTGCATGTTGCATCCCTTGATGGGCTGGCAGCCCAATCCAGTACCCTGTTCCAATTGCAAACAAAGTAAAGTCTTAGACTCATTTTATTATTATTAAAGTCTATTTTCACTGAAATAAAACCTTGTATGTTGCATCCTTCGACAGGCGGGCAGCACAATTGAGTACCCTAATCCTATTGCAAATAAAGATCTCCATTCCTTGGGACTGCAGCAGCTGCCAATGCTCTCATAGTGGTTGTGTCCTCCCTACTTTCATTTATCTGTTTTACCTTAAAATACTGTGTTAAACCAGATAAGGCCTTATTGCACTTTTCTTACTTCCAGCTTCCAATTAAGACTTTAGTTTGTGACATCTTTGTAGCACTACCTTTCCAAGACTTTGGCTTCCGTCATACCACCCAATATCAAACTAATGTAAGAGATGCTTTAATACTAAGTTCCATTGCCTATCCAGAGCTTTTAGTGATTCTATTTATAGCTTAAGAATTGGCTAAATTAAATTAGATTCAATAAGATGGCATAAGTTAAAATAAGCTAAAATTATTTCAAATAAGATACAAAATAGTCTGAAAATGCTGACTGTCGATGATCAATGAAATGATTTCACACTCCCCAATCAACGTTTTTTCTATAAAAATATGAATAAGAAAATGTTAATGTTATCTATTTATTTTTTTAATTAATTTTATTTTCAGTTAGATATATATCACCAATACGTTCTGACTCTACCTGCAATAAATAGACTTTGCTTTAATTATAAAGAATGGTGTATGCCTTTAAATATACTGCAGCATATTACTGTGACGCACCCCAGGGCTCGGGGTACTCGGCTCTTGGGCTGTTTCAGTCGGGGAAGTCACGGGTGGCCATCCCGAGGCCGTGACCCTGGTGGTCAGCTCAAATGGGAGAGGGCATATTTACAGGAGATTATTTACAAGTTTGTCTTCGTGACGCCACCTGCAGTGTCTGGTGATGCTCACCAGCGCCGCCACAACCCTCCAGTGGTCGATGGTATTGCGGCTTAGATGGATTAGTCCCCTGCTGGCGGGACTGGACCGCCGGGGCAGTGATGCTGTAAAGCAAACAGTTTATATAGAAAGGATGCAGCAGAGTCGGAACTTCACTTCACCGGGTAGCTTTACTGAATACTTCGCCAAAGTTATTCAGTTCAGCAATTTAGCAGATGTTGTAATGGCAAATATTCTGGATGCCGCAATTGGGATTTCTAGCTGCAGATGGAACCCTCCTTTACGTTCCTTTCCTTGTTCCTTTCTTTTCTTTTGTTCCCAGTACTGTGAAATCTGATTTCTTATAGACAATCTGACATGCTGCTGCTTCTACTCTCCTCTCCTCCCTTGTAGCCGTCGGGTCAACCTTTTACTGAATCCCGCAGGTGCTTACTGCGGTTCTGATTCCCCTCTTGTGGGTTCCTTGGGAGTCGGAGCCGTGTCTGTAATATCCCCGTGTAACGGATTTTCTGTGAGCCGTACAGTTGCGGGCTCCAGGACCCGGTTTCCTTCCTATGGGGCAAACTCTTCCGTTACTCACTTCCCCTCTCAAGCGAACTCTGCCTCTGAGTTTCCTTCTCTCTCTTTCTTTCTCTTTGGGATCTTTGCTTCCTGGGGCCCCTCAGCCGAGGCGGCCCTCCTTGCTCCTCCAGGCTGACTGCCTGGCTCCTTCTCCCTCCAAATCTCTCTCTCCAACTCTTACTCCAACTGAACTCTCTGGTTCCCTCTAGAGGTCGCTAAGACCCTCATGGGGTCCCTTCCACCCACTATTCTAGTGTGTGAGTGCTGCTCTAGGGTTCCATCTAGTGACCATAGTCCCAATTGCAGTGGAGTACTACACCGCTTTTCTGGGTGCAGTACCCCTTTTGTGGCACCTACGTAGTGGGGCGCCACAACTGCACATATTTAAGAACAGTTAGAGAATTTCAGTGACCTAAGATGAATCTTCATGGCTATACTTAAACAGTGGGCCAAGACTATAACATTGATGACCAATCCTTTCTTTATTGCTGGGAGCCCTGAAATGACTAATGACTAAGGAATCAATATTATATTCAACCTTTGATGTCTCATGGAATACTGCAGCATGGTTTTTAACCCTTCATCCTCCCTACGTTAATTTTCTGACATAATGACCTTTGGGCTTTTATTGACTGTAAGCCATAATTATCAACATTTACAGAAATAAACACCTGAAATATATCACTCTGTTTCTAATGACTCTACATAACATATATGTTTCACTTTTTTGTTTTGAATTACTGAAAAAAAATTACTTTTGATGATATACTAATTCATTGAGATGCACCTGTACATCTTTAAAGGTGCTAATGAAATTAATTTCTCGCCAGATGTCAGTACGAATGCAACCAGTCCACACTGGCAAACCATTGATGTCTATAAAATCAGTTATGTGTCATAATGAGAAATGACACATTGAAATAGTATTGAACAAATGAAGAAATGGAGGTGCAAAAAGCATTAGAAAGTTATGACATCGGCTGAAATCTATTAGTACATAGAAAGTAATCATGAAAAATCAGTGAAAAATAATTTTAGTTAGTTCAACTGATGGCCTATAAAAAGGTGTCTCTTTATCAAGAGGCCACTCTAAATATGAAATATCTCCTTATGGGTAAAACCAATGTGCTGTCTCAAGACATTTGCAACCTTATTATTGGAAAACAAACTAATGTCATTGCTTACAGAAGAATTTCTACATAACTGAAGATTCCAGTGAGCTCTGTTGGGGCTATAATCGAGAAGTAAAATAAATATAATTTCATCATAAAAAGTCCATAACCAGGTTCTCCCCGCAAGATTTCAGACAGTAGAGTGAAAAGAACTATTACAAGAGTTTTCCTAGAGCCAAGGACCAACTTGGAAGAGCTACAGAAAAATATGGAGTCAGCAGGTACATTTGTGTCAAAGAAAACGATACATAATGCAATCAATCTCTGTTCACCACGCAAGATTTTATTACTGAACAAAAAGCATGTTCAATCACATTTAAAGAGTGCTCATCAGCATTTAGACAAGTCTGACAAATACTGAGAGAGTATACACTGTTCAGATCAGAACAAATTTGAAATTTTTGGATGCCGTGATATGCACCATGTTTGGAGGCCAAAAGGCAGCATTGTATATAAGCTCAATAACACTATACCAACAGTGAAGTTTGGAGGTGAGAAAATCATGGTGTAGGACTGTTTTATAACATGCAGCACTGGAAAACGTCAAATAATTGAAACAAGAAAGACTGGACAAATGTACCAAGACATTCTTGTTAAAAACTTGTTGACATCCACCAGGATGATGAAGATGAAATGAGGGTGGACATTTCAGCAAGGTAATGATCCTAAAACACCAGAGACGGGCTGGGCCAGGGGGCATGGAGGTGTTTTTACAGGGCCAGTTGGCCACCTGCTGCAAGGCATAGGCACGCACAGCAAACTGCGAGCAGCCCTCTCTGTGGTGGGCACCCCCTAGAGACATGTTTCCCACAGCTATTATTAACATTTAACCCTTTGTTCATCCCTGAGGCAGCAGGGATCAACAAAGCATACGGCTGGCGCAGACATTCACATATGCCTTGCGGCAGCCGCATGAGCTCTCATTGGAGCCCATTATAGCAATCCCCGCTGCAGTTGCCAAACCACTGCAAAAACTGCAGCCTGCATGATTTTTACCGCAGGCTGCAGATCCACAAGCGGTAACCAGATTGCATGTAGTGCAATCCGGTTACTATAATGGGCTCCTATGGGGAGCGGTTCCTGATCCGGTTTTGAGCTTTTTGACAGCTCAAAGCCGAATCAGGATTTCAAAATTTTACCGCAAGTGTGACCCCAGCATGATGTAGGTTTATGGAGATGGCTATTTATCTCAGGATACACTTTTGGGGTTAATACAAATAAGAGAAGAAGGGTAGTCAAGGTTCCACATTGTGGCGCGATACTTTAGCTCACTGCTATTTCAGGACTCATTGGTGATTTTACATGTAACCACAAGATTATCCTTTGTAACTGGAGAAAACATTTAAATATAAATAATTCATTGCAAATATGAAATGATCTGTGATTTCCTACTTATATTGCTAGATAAAGTAGCTTTTTTTGTAAATGTTACTTTTGTGTTAGAAAAACTACTGTCTAGAATGAAGCATATTTTCGATCGTCTTGTGGCATGTAGCATATACAATGTTTGTAGGTGCTTTCTTTATTGAAGACGTGCGGGGAGGGGGTGCATGAAGGTACAGACGACAGGTCCTGTATCGCAGTTTGCCCGCTTCTACAGGTCCTGTACAGAGACCTGTAGAAGCGGGCAAACTGCGATACAGGACCTGTCGTCTGTACCTTCATGCACCCCCTCCCCGCACCTCTTCAATAAAGAAAGCACCTACGAACATACGGTGAGTGCCGCCTATTTGTTTTCTATACTTGGACTGTAAATGCTTGACTGGCTGATGCAGGCGTAGCACCACCAGGTGACTGGGGATAAGACAGCGGTCTGTCTTTATGGAGGAATAAGAAAGACCAATAGCCCTGAAGGTGCCCGGTGCCCCTACCTTTCTATACAATGTTTGTGTTGTGTCAGAAAATTACAGTATCAAACTTCCATAGTGTTAGTGAGTAAAGGGAAGGCAGGTAGTGTAAAGACATAACTTCAAGTGTCTTTGAACCTGAGACAATTACATTTTTGCTTCATTTAACAATGTAATGCTGTTCTGAAAGTATTTGCAAACTTTAAATGATGAAGAGGTTAACAGGGGACGACAAAGTGCTATTGTTTTACTCCTACATACCTTATGAAATGCATTTCTTTTCATGTTTCAGTAATTTTAAGAACATTGCCAAGAATGACATTTTTATTGGCTTCCATTTACCAGTTTTCGTCAAAGAGTAAAATTACCTAAACATATACTATGAGAACGGTACAATATAAGAAAAGGTATTGTGAAATTTTAATGTGCATTGATATTAAGTCATTTTAAGCACATGAGACCTCCACTATCCTAGGTATCCATTTGGTTTTCAGCCTTGGAACAGAAGAATTTTATATTTTTATTGGAAAATACAGTTGAGTGGCCATGTACATCATTGACATCGCAATGCACCGAGTGGCATATCCACAACCATTTGGAAATGCTCAATATAAAAAACAATACAGGGCACTATTATTATTATTATTTATTATTATAGCACCATTTATTACATGGTGCTTTACATGTGGTAAGGGCATACATAGACAAGTACAAATACATGAACAATATAAGGCACACAAGGTACTGAAGGAGAGAGGACCCTGCTGCAAGGGCTCACAGTCTACAAGGAATGGGTGAGGATACACTAGGAGAGGGTAGAGCTGGTCGTGCGGTGGTTCAGTAGATTGAGGATCACCGCAGGTTATAGGCTTGTCAGAAGAGGTAGGTCTTCAGGTTCCTTTTGAAGGTTTCCACGGTGGGCGAGAGTCTGATGTATTGGGAGAGAGTTCCAGAGTATAAGGGATGCATGGGAGAAATCTTGTATGGGGTTGTGGGAAGAGATAAGAGGTGAGTAGAGGAGGAGATCTTGAGAAGATCGAAGGTTGCATGAGGGTAGGTATCAGGAAACCATGTCGCAGATGTATAGAGGAGATAGATTGTGGACGACTTTGTATGTCATAGTTAGGGTTTTGAACTGGGGCTTTTGAGAAACAGGGAGCAAGTGAAGGGCTTGGCAGACAGGAGAGACTGGGAAATAGCGGGGAGACAGGTGGATTAGTCGGGCAGCAGAGTTTAGGATAGATTGGAGTGGTGCAAGGGTGCTAGAGGGGAGGAAAGAAAGCAGGAGATTACAATAATCAAGGCAGGAGATGATGATGAGGGCATGAACAAGTGTTTTTGCAGTATCTTAGTCAAAGAATGTACGGATCCGGGAAATATTTTTGAGTTGGAGTCGGCAGGAGGTGGCAAGGGCTTAGATATGTGGCTTCAAGGAGAGGGCAGAGAGTCAAGTATCACTTCGAGGCACCAAGCATGCGGGACTGGGGCGAGTGAGCAGCCATTGAGTTTGATGGATGGGTCTGGTGGAGGGGTAGAGTGAGTTGGGGTAAAGATGATGAATTTTGTTTTGTCCATGTTCATTTTTAGAAATCGAGCAGAAAAGAAGGATGAAATAGAAGACAGATGACAAGCCCACTCCAGGGCCAGGGAAGACTCGGGAATCGGGTAGCAGTTGTTGTTCTTCACTTCTCGGTTCTTTTCACAAGGACAGACGGGGACCGAGACCTGGTCCCATGACCCTGGTGGTGTCATTTTAAAAAAACAGGGGTAGATGATGGGGGATGATTAGGAAAGGGGTGTTCATGACACCACCTGCGGTATGCGGCCAGGGAGGCTGCCGCTACTTTAGAATTTCTGGGGATGATGACCAGTAGTTTGGATGGTTCTGCTCTCTGCAGGTGGAGCGTGGTCCCCAGGGCAGCGGGATGGAGGAGTCAGTTCATACCTTGGCAGATATTTACTGGGTCGTCAGTACCCCGATGTTTCATGAGGCCTCTAAAGTAAGTCTCACACGCCACAGCTGCAGTTCTGTTACTTTTACTTGGTGTTTTCAGCACAGCCGTCGGGTTCGTCCTTTGCCAACCTCCGGTTCAGCATTGTCTCCAGAACCGGGTTAGTGCACTCGAGCCCACAAAGAACACAGAGTAGCTGGTTTGACCTGCAGTAATAAGGCGTTAAGGCGCTGAACTCTGCAGTGACACCTGTTTATCAAACAAAATTAATCACTAGTAGATCTAATTGTTTGAGCAACCTTGTTGCCTAGCTCTCCTCATTAATCCTTGCATGTGGTGAGCTGCTGAAGTAATGACGCTCACAAATCCAATTCCTGATACCACAAGGTAACAACTGAGTTGCGCGGATACTAGGTGCACTGATTATTGAAGCTGGACATATTTGTAGGAGACATAATGATGAAAACAAATAACTTTATTAAGGTTACTAATTCACCAATTCTTCTAGAACGTTAAATACGGCTACTGGGTACTACAGCAATGCAAGGACAACTTTAATATGAATTATACGCTTAACACACTTGTGCACAGTGCACATGACAAAAATCTGTATTGTAAACATATGGAATGAAACTAAATAGTGATTTTACATTTTCAAAATGCAATATCCATAGCATGGTGTTTCATGAATATGAACAGACCTATAAGTACATGTTTGTGAAGCAGATAATGGCCATGTGCTATTTTTTATATGAATTGGTATCACATAACTGTAGAAAAGGTGGTCTCACACAGTGCTGACACTCTGTAATAAACAAAGGTTTGCTCTTACCCCCCCCCAATTAAAATAATAATAATAATAATAATAATAATAATTAAATAAATATTTGAAACACATTCCTCCCAAAATATTAAAAACTTTTTTAGATATATGTTTAAGGACATTGTAAGCTTTTTGGACTGCACAGCTGCTTCCACATGTGGCACTGTTTACAAAATTCAAAACACCTGCAAACTCCGGAAACTTTAGGGCCATTTTAAAATTTAAACTTTTTCCTAAACATAGCCAGGTTTCCAGATTTGTTGGGAAATTGTTTGGATTTCCGTTCCCGAGCTGAACCTGCAATATTCATGCCAAATTTGAAATTGACAACCATGTTCCGGAAAGGTTCGCTCTATTCTACTCATATAAAACTTAGATGATTAAAGGACACAGTACAGAATGAGTTGCTTGCAAAGTTTAAGAACAATAGACACGCTAAGATCAGGACTAGATATAAGCAATCTCCTGTTAATAAATTCAATCAGATTCGATTGTGTGCCAGTAGAAGTAGTAGTGGAGAGTCACTTCAGAGTGCAAAACATACTGCATGGAGGGCTGATAAGAGGTGTAAAAAATAATAAAAGTTATATTCATATGTCAAAGACCTCCACTTACTTCCCACACTTTAGGTAAGTCCTCTCTAGTGTCTTCATCTGAATCTTCTGGAACTGGCTTGGCTTCACATGGTCACATGAAGTGTGATGCACATCACTGGAATCAATGCTATGCATTGGAAGATCTGTACTGAAGACTAAAGATGAGAAATATTTCCCCAAACATGCTTGCAAATTTCAAATTCGGGCTGAATTTAGCATTGTTCATTTGGCCCCTTGAACACGAATGGTTTGCTGAAAAGGCGTCAAGTTCAAGTTTATAGTATCAAGATAGATAGATAGATAACATAGATAGTTGATAGGATAGATAATAGTATAGATAGATGATTATAGGACAGATAGATAATAGGATAAATAGATGATAGGATAGCAGGATCAATCTTACCAGTCTCCCATTGCTTGCTTCCGGGGCTGCTCATTAAGGTTCATGCATGTTCAATGCACTGAACAGCAATGGCCAATCACAGATGCTGACTCTCTGTAAGAGCGTCTGTGATTTTCTTTTGCATTCAGACTGCGATTCTAAAAACTGTACCGATGTCTGTTCTTGGTTGCCATATACAATAGTGTGCAATCAACCTGCCATCAGAGTGTGTAAAATAAATAAATAGTGGAAAAAATTGCATGGGGCTTCACTGTATTTTCTTAGCACAGATAAAGCGGACAGCTGCAGGCTGCCACCCTCAGCTGTCTAGTTTTACCTTGACTGGCAAAAAGAAATATGTGGGATTTCGCCATTATTTTAATTGTTAGTAAAGGTAAAACTAGGCAGCTGGGAGCTGGAATTCTCAGCATGATGGGGTCCCATAGTTATTGGGCCCAACAACATTATAAAACAGAATCTTACAGCCACGCCAGAATTTGGCACATTCATTAGAAGCGCCAAATACTGGCACTTTACTTGGTTGTTTTCGATGCCCTGGTGTGTTGTAATCAGTGTGATAGAAGGGGTAATGACAGCTTTGTATTGACAGCTGTTCATTAAGCTCCCGGTTGGTAATGTCAGGTGCATTCTGATACCCACAGTAAGTGAATAAACACACATAGAAAATTCCTTTATTAGAATTAAAACACATTGATCATGCTTATTTACCCATTTATTAAAAGTCCCAACAACATAGCAATATCTGACAATAATCCACCAAGAGGTCCCACATCACAATCTCAGCTCTGCTGCTTCAGAGGCCGCACTGAAAAAGAAGCATCCTTTCATCACGGCCTCCAAGAGCATAATGATGGAACCAACAGCTGCAGCTATGTAAGAGGTGAGTGAGGTCACTCGAGGACACAGCTCAGGTATCATGGTAACTATCAACCGCCCCTGTCTGTGAATATGCATGAAGCTTAATGAGCGGCTCCGAAAGCAAACAGTGGGTGACTGGTGAGTTTGCTCACTCTGTCTGTCTGTGTCTGTCTGCCTATGAGATGTTTGGCAGCTTTTGGATACCTTTGAAGGTGTTTTCCATGCATTTCATGTTGTCTATCATTGGAACAATTCGGCAAACACCCTGATGCAAACCGAAAAAGTGTTCTCTCATCCCTACTGAAGGCCAAACAGAAGACTGAATAGATGGCTTGTGAGCTCTGGTGGCAGGAAAGGTAAATAAAGAGTCTAAAGACAGGTGAGTATATTATCTTATTATTTTCTTAACTCCATGCCAGCCTTTAAAAAAATCCAGCAAAGTGGAAGATTTGGAAATATATGCCCAGAAAAAGATGAATCTTGGGCAAAGAAGGCTGCTGTAAGAGCAGCAAAACAGATTTTATTAATCAGTACACAGTGAATATCCCCTGATGGTAGCTGCAGGAAGATTTTTTTTTAATTTATCATCATTTGTGAATAGATCTGGGATTCAAAATCTCATTAAAGGGATCCTGTCACCTCCTAAACGCCTCCTAAGCTACCAAAACATGTCCCTGCAGCATATTATCACTAATCTCACACTCCTTTTGTCTCCTAAAAGCATCCTGTGAAAGTGCATAAAAATGTTTTAATACTTACTCATTAGGAATTATAATTAGCAGGGGCTATATTCTTTAGCCCTTAGGACGTGTTGTTTTGCAGCCTGAATGATCCACCCTCTCTCTCTCTCTCTCTGTGCTGCTGTGATGTGGAGCTGAAGACAGGACTAATGATTTGCATTCTGTGAGTGACAGAGAGGGGGGAGGGCAAAGCCTGCACAAGCAGAGCAACACAGACAGAGAGAGAGTGGATCCTCGAGGCTGCAAAACAACATGCCCTAAGGGCTAAAGAATATAGCCCCTGATAATTATAATCACTAATGTTTTTATGCACTTTCATAGGATGCTTTTAGGAGACAAAAGGAGTGTGAGATTAGTGATAATATGCTGCAGGGACATGTTTTGGTATCTTAGGAGGTGTTCTGGAGGTGACAGGATCCCTTTAAGATATGTTATAATTAGAGATGAGCACATTTATTTGAGTGCAATAGAATTTGCCTTGAATTTGGTAAAAATCTGCATCAAACAGAATACTGATACTTTGCAATTCAGTTATTGCAAATTCAGCAAAACAACAACATGTTGCAGCCAAAATTGGGACCTGGCCATTAGAAACCTCTAAGTAAACAGTAAACAATACGACACACCATGACTAAATTATTTATTTGAACAAACAACACAATAGCAATTCTTGTTTCCATGTTTATTATTCTCTTATAAACCTTCCACGATCCTTTGCAACGTCCTCTCATGGCAGGACCAAAAACTGAATGATTTCCGACTACCGCTGTGAGCAGAGTAACATCACAGTTAGGGTCATCTGAGTTCAGCTACAGCTCTGAACTCAGGTGATCTTTCCCGCAGGACCCAAAACTCAGCAGGATGACGTAGGAAAGGTCATTTGAGTTCAGAGCTGTAGCTAAAATCAGGTGATCTAGACTGTGACAACACCGGGCTCACATCAAGACCAAAAACTCATTTTCTTTGGGTCGCACTATGTAATAAAAAATCTTCTGTGTAAATTTAGTAAGGTGTACATACTGGGGAAGATTGTGGCATATCTCCTCTCTGCACTTGCTGCATTTGCCTATTTAATATACATAATCTGCTGACAATTTAATACTCACAACTTAAGCAAAATTAGAAATTGTTATCTTGTGTACATTTAATTTTCCAAATTTGTAATGCTGAGTATTATAATTATACATTTCTGATTTTAACAAGTTGGAATTCTAGGATTATGATAATTTTTAGAATATAGGCATACCAATTACTGTAATACTACTTTCCCAAGTGATAAAAAAGATGTAATCGCAGTTGTATAATGTGGTAGAGAATATGACTCACATTTTGTTTATACAAACCATGATGACAAAAGTCAGAAAAGCATTTTAACAATAAGACACATATATTAATTTGTTCATTTCATTCTATAGAAATCAAATATCAATTATCCCAAGTGTAAAATAAAATTCACAAAAATTAATTCGCGATCGCGGCACACTTGCGGCAAGCCCATACAATGTCTATGGGGTTGCGGTAAGTGTGCGTCAGGTGCGGCAAGTGCAGTTTCTTGCAGTAGGTGCGGCTGCGAAAAAAACGCGGTATGCCGCGTTTTTTTCCGCGGCCGCACCTGCCGAAAGTGCCGAAACCACACTTGCCGCACCTGCCGCAAGCCCCATAGACATTGTATAGGGCTTGCCGCAAGTGAACCGCAAGTTCGGCTGTTATGCGGTAATCGCGGCAGTTGCTGTTTTTTCACCGCAACTGCCGTGATCAGCGCAAAACGCTGATGTGAAAGGGGCCTTAGATGATAGGAATGACAGGAGGAATTCAACATCACCAATGTACTCCTATGTGGTGGTAGTACAACCTTCAAGGGCACAACTCAAAGAAGCTTAAATGGAACTTTAGCAGGTATAAAGTATATTTACTGTATTAATCATTAAAGGCCTACAAATATAGAGGATCTACTATAATAAAAAGACTTTAAGACATGAGAATGTGCCTAAAAATAGAGCCAAGAAAATGACTATTTGTTCCTACTTTGAAAGAATATTCTCATGTTATAAAATTACACAGCATAAAAGTAAGCAAGTTTTCAATTGGCTTGCTTTTTCTATCTGCTGTCATTCACCTGCTGTGAGAGTTTTTAGTTTACATAATTTACATCTGTTGACAAGAGGATTCACTATGAGTCTCTGTCTGAATATGTGCAATTAGCAAATTTTTATCTGAGGACTTAACTCCTGAGATGTTAGTCACCTTTCTTCAGTCCATTGATTTCTATACAGCAGTTAGATAGTTGCTCACTTAACCCTCCTTGTCAGATCTTGATCCAGAGCTGGTTTCGTCCATCCTGCAAAATCAGCCCCATTTTCCCCCTGACCATGAACGTGTCACAGTAGCAAGCAAAATTTCAGCAGCAGGACAAACTACTGAATCGAAACTGTCACTCATGGATGAGTGGCGGTGCACCCGGCAACAACTTAGTGAAAGAGGCTGTGGAGCACTGTAATTCTGAGGACAAAATTTGAGGATGACTCTTTATTAGTTCACTGTTTAGAAAGAATGAGCAATTTAAATATTAAAAACACTACCTTAAATCTCTTTTTCTATTTTTGATTGTTGTGGGCTGAACCATTGCCAATTGAACGCTACTATATATTATTAAATGTTAAAGTCCCTGCTTATAGTATAAAAAGACCATGTCCCATCCCAGCCAACAAGCCAGCTTACCTTGGGCAGACAGCACACTGAATATTTAACCTGAGTTAAAAAAAAAATTGATATAATTCTAATTTCTATTGTTGATGAGAGAATATTAAAGAGGTCCTGTCACCCCCCCTGGTGCTTTCCAAAGTGAAAGCACTACTGAATGCGTCGTGTATGCTGCCTTCTGGGAAGGTGTGTTCTATGTCTGTACCCCTTCCCCCGTACCCCTAAAAAAAACTGTTTGGAAAGTTTAGAGTTAAGAGGTCCGAGGGGCTTATTTGATTAGGCTGTCCTCGCTGCCATCCCAATCCTCCCCGCCTCCTGCCTGTGTGTGTGTCTGTGTGTGGAGCCGAAGAGGAGGGCAGACCCACACAAGAGGAGGCAGAACACAGGGAACCCCCCAAAGAAAAAACAGTTTGGAAAGGTTAGAGTTAAGAGGTCTGGGGGGCTTATCTGATTATGTTGTCCTCGCTGCTGGCACAGTCCTCCCCGCCTCCTGCCTGTGTGTTCTGCCTCCTCTTGTGTGGGTCTGCCCCCCTGTTCGGCTCCACAAACAGGCAGGAGGCAGGGAGGACCGGGCTGGCAGCAAGCACGACATAATCAGATAAGCCCCTCGGACCTCTCAACTCTAAACTTTCCAAAGTGTTTTTTTTGGGTTACAGGGGGGATACAGACATGGTACACACCTTCCCTGAATGAAACGTACATGCTGCATTAAGCGGTGCTTTCACTTTGGAAAGCACCAGCAGGATGACAGGTTCTCTTTAAATATTTTTAGTGGATTATAAAACTGTAAAACTTTGATTCAATTGTGTGTTTGCCTGGCAAATATATCTCTAACTTTATTTGGTATATTTTCAGAATTAATTATTCAAATTCTCTTTCCTTTTTCTGACTATAGTATGATCAAATACATGTTAGTGTAACCACAAGAAACAATACCATAGCCTCAAGAGACCAATATCATCTGCTAAATTTGATGTAAACAAAATGTGGATTCAAAATAACTGCAAGATAAACTCAAAATGGATTAGAGCACGTACCGGTAAGCAGCAAACATGAAGGTAGAAGGCACAGTCTCTTTGAAGCATCAAATTTGTACTGTGATTATAAAGAATACAAACAAATCAGATACAATGGACAAATTGACATTGTTCAATAGAAACAGAATCGTTGATGAAACAATAAGTCATAGATCAAAAATTACATTTATGTAGAATTACTGCTCATACAAATGTATGTAATCTGCAGTGTATATTCAAAATGGGTGACTGTTAAATATTTTTAAGGATGTGTTTTATGAATATTATAACCATCCCTAATATTAAAGGGAATGGTCATTTTGTCATATCCTTTTTTGTTTTTAAACCACACACAATGTTTTTTACATCATGGACTGTGCATCACTAACCTGGTTTTTAAAAAAATCCATGCATTTATCATAAAAAAATCACTTTAGGGCCCTTTCACATCAGCGTTTTTTCAAATCGCGGCAGATGCGGTGAAAAAACCGCATCTGCCGCGATTACCGCATACCGGCTGCACTTGAGGCGCGGTTGCGGTAAACGCCATGCAAAGTATAGGCGTACTTGCGGCAGGTGCGGCAAGTGCGGTTTTGCACTTGCGGCAGGTGCGGCTGCGAAAAAAACCGCGGCCGCACCTGCCGCAAGTGCAAAACCGCACTTGCCGCACCTGCCGCAAGTACGCCTATACTTTGCATGGCGTATACCGCAACCGCGCCGCAAGTGCAGCCGGTATGCGGTAATCGCGGCAGATGCGGTTTTTTCACCGCATCTGCCGCGAATTTCAAAAAACGCTGATGTGAAAGGGCCCTTAGATGCTTAGGCATATTCATTATGTACCTTCACTTTCAGTCATCAGGGTCAGGCTGCAGCTGGCATCAGTCATATCAATCCAGTTCAGTCATGGTATCCTTTAAAAATAGTCAATCCCCATTGTCAGGACTGTCTTGACATCACGGCAATCTACCCTGTAATCCCTTGTGCAGTTACTAGCCACAGCCCGGACATGCTTACTGAATCTGGGTGTATGCCCACAGATTAATTTGCAATGTGTGCATCCTCCAGGCCTTTTAATGTCACATAGGGTGTGCAGATGCAAAGCATGTCCCTATCACTGCCGTCAATATCCTCCTGTCGCTCTGCGCATGCCTGTCCCGGAGCGGGGAATGAATCTGGGAACATACACTTCTAATCTATGTGCCAATGTAGAATGTGTACTGCAGATTTTTGACATTACAAATCTGCGCCATGTTTCAAAGTTCTTCAAGACAAATCTTCCGGACAAAGTACTTTCAAGTCTGCGCTGCTGCCAGAAAGGGAACATCTTCCCTTAGGAAGGAGCTCGGTGTGTGGCTCTGAAACTCGTCGGAAAATAAACCTATATCGCCAGTACCCAGACGTCCAGTGTCTTTGGTGTTTCAACATCTTTCTGGCAGCAGTGCGGACTTAAAGTCAATGGGAAATGCGCGTACTTTCGCAGTTTGTCTATATACACTGCGAAAGTGAAATAAAAGTTAATAAAAGGTGTTAAAAATAAAAAAAATAACAAACCTATCTGACGGCTGTCCCTGGACCCGAAAATAACACATCCGATGGGCTACCAGGACCTTAAGTCTGATGGCCAATCAGATGGCTGGTATCGATCAGGTGGTGTGTGACATCACACACCACCTGATCGCTGCCGGCCATCTGATTGGCCATCAGATTTAAGGTCCTGACAAGCCATCAATGTGCCGTGATGTGCCCCACATTGCCGTGCACACTTGGTTTAGTGTGTCATTATTTCTCTCTTTACTATAATTGATCTGGGCTGCTGTTCACACACAGCTACCTCACCCTCTCCACAGGCTGTTCCAATTGCATGAACAATTACTTGGGCCTGCTCCACCATCATTCATGGTCTGCTGGTTTGGCAACGTGAGGGTCAGATCTGATAATATTCTGGCATTTATTATTATTATTATTATCTGTTGCATTTGCTGAACGTGTTCAGGCCTGGTCTGCTTTTATTCGCATTTGTTTTCCAGCACCATGGGAGCGGTTTGAGATATTCCTACATTATTTTTTTCTGATTTCAATGTATTTAGGAGGTCACTTGGCACAATGTAAATAAAAACAGTAGAGTAGGAACGCCCTATTGAGATTTGCCATGACGTTGGCAGGGTGGCTCAAAGAATTGATCAATAATTTGCTAAAAATCTCTTTTCAAATTGAAGTGCAGTTAGGAATTAAAATGTGCATTTGCACTTTTTGTATCGCATGCTGACCTCAGGTAGTGCTGGCTCACTCCCTCTTTAGTTAAGAGGTTTACAGTATCTTAAAAAAGTGACTACACCCCTCTCTTTTTGTAACTATTTTATTATATTTTTTCATGAGACAGCACTGAAGATATATGAAAAAAGACAGAATATCTGCGGTGAGCATGTCCACAGAAACCGACAGTGCTAGTCAGCGGTACATGAAGTCCATATTCCAAAGAGATCCAGCATCCAAGCTGCATAAAAAAATTCTTTATTTTAGATCATATTAAAAAGTCTCAATTGGTTCATCCATAAGGCCCCTTTCACATCAGCGTTTTTTTTCAAATCGCGGCAGATGCGTTAAAAAAACATCATCTGCCGCGATTAACGCATAACCGCGACACTTGCGGCATAGTTGCAGCAAGCCCCATGCAATGTCTATGGGGCTTGCGGTAAGGGTGCGGCAGATGTGGCAAGTGCAGTTTCGGCACTTGCGGCCGCGAAAAAAAAACGCTGCTGACTGCGTTTTTTTTCCGGCCACACCTGCCGCAAGTGCCAATACCGCACCTGCGGCACCCTTACCGCAAGCCCCATAGACATTGCATGGGGCTTGCTGCAACTGTGCCGCAAGTGTGGCGGTTATGCGTTTAATTGGGGCAGATGCGTTTTTTTCACCGCATCTGCCGCGATTTGAAAAAAACGCTGATGTGAAAGGGGCCTAAGATATATTGACTACGAGGAAAGAAGAAAAAAATCAGCACAGTAAGCAATCTGCAGCAGTTTTTTATTTTATCTACATGGTACAGACAACTAGGAGGGAGAGTGAGGAGACGACGATGATGGCAGCAGTTTCACACCTCAATGGCACTTCACCGGGCCCATGTATTTGTTATAGCATAATCTTTTTATGTTCAATAACACATATTATTTGTAGACCAGAGGAGCTCCTATGGGATTGAAATTTTCTCCAACTTTGGCAATTTTGCACATGGCATGATGGGAGGAAAACATGATCTATAAATAGAGCTGAGCGAACCTTTTGAAGTTCAGATTCAGTTCGGTTTGCCGAACAGGCATATGTTCGCAGAATTATTTGGCGAACCTTCAAACCCCATTCAAGTCATTGGGAGACAAAATTAAGGGCCTAAAAAAAACCTTCAATTGGGCCAAAAGCTGCCAAATACAGCTCAAACCATTTTACAGTGGAGTCCCGCTGATTTGGCAGAGTCATTATCTTCTTACGTTATTACAAGTACCGTATATACTCGTGTATAAGCCGACCCGTGTATAAGCCGACCCCCCTACTTTTGCCCCAAAAACCTGGGAAAACCTATTGACTCGTGTATAAGCCGAGGGTGGACCCCAGCACAGGTATACAGCCCCAGAAGTGTGGTATACAGCAGCCCCAGAGGTATATACAGCAGCCCAAGTGGTAGTATACAGCAGCAGCCCCAGTGGTATATACAGCAGCAGCCCCAGTGGTTAGTATACAGCAGCCCCAGAGGTGTATACAGCAGCCCCAGTGGTAGTATACAGCAGCCCCAGAGGTATATACAGCCCCAGTGGTAGTATACAGCAGCCCCAGTGGTAGTATACAGCAGCCCCAGTGGTAGTATACAGCAGCCCCAGAGGTATATACAGCCCCAGTGGTACTATACAGCAGCCCCAGTGGTAGTATACAGCAGCCCCAGTGGTAGTATACAGCAGCCCCAGTGGTAGTATACAGCAGCCCCAGAAGTATATACAGCTCCAGTGGTACTATACAGCAGCCCCAGTGGTAGTATACAGCAGCCCCAGTGGTAGTATACAGCAGCCCCAGAGGTAGTATACAGCAGCCCCAGAGGTATATACAGCCCCAGAGGTATATACAGCAGCCCTAGTGGTGTATACAGCAGCCCCAGAGGTATATACAGCAGCCCTTAGGTAGTATACAGCAGCCCCAGTGGTGTATACAGCAGCAGCAGCCCCAGGGGTGTATACAGCAGCAGCCTCAAAGCTGTATACAGCAGCAGCCCCAGGGCTGTATACAGCAGCAGCCCCAGGGCTGTATACAGCAGCAGCCCCAAAGCTGTATACAGCAGCAGCCCCAGGGCTGTATACAGCAGCAGCCCCGGAGGTATACAGGCCCCCCCATCAAGCTCCAGGGCCCCCCCCTTGCGCAGCAGCCTGTAAAGTAAAATCATACTTATCAGTGTCCTGTCGCGCTGTCCCGCCGCTTGCCGACACACGATCCCGGGCTTCAATCCGCGGCTTCCGGCTTCCTGTGGATGGGTGAATGGGTGCGCACGGCAATGCGCAGCTGAGCGCATCACCGTGCATCCCCATGATAAACATGGGGGCTCGCTGTGTCTGCGCTCAGCTTGCGCTTCCCACCGCAATATGCAGGGGCGGGGAGCGCAAATTTGAAACCAGCCTAAGGAAAAGAAAAGCAATGTGGTCACAGCACTTCTCTGACCCACCATAGAGTTTGCTTGCCTCAGGACAGAGATGCAGATTTTGAACAGATTCTCAAAATCTGCATAAGAAAAGCATCAAACAATGCACTATGGGCAAAGGGCCTAAGAGGGTTCATGGAGAGTTGCAGTTGTGGTGAAAGAGCTAGAGGATTCCTCTTGCCCCTTGGCTACTTCCATGGAGAGTTCTAACACAGGTGTGCAAAACTACAATCCTCAAAGTCTGAAAACAGTGCAGGTTTTCAGGATTTCCTTAGCATTGCACAGATGCTAATTTTATCATATGCAGAGGTGATGATTCCAGCAACTTGTGCAATGCTAAGGAAATCCTGAAAACAAGCACTATTTGTAGTCATTGAGGACTGCACTTTACAGCCATGTTCTATAGGAGTTTGTGTGGTGTCTTGCATATCCATACCTCAGACCGTCAGGCCTCATGCCTGCAGCTTTTTCACCAGTCTCTGTAGAGCAGTATCATAGTAGCTCTTTGAAGGAACAGTCCAGCATACAAGGAGTGAAGTAAAAAAAACTTTATTGGAGCACAGACTATAATACAGTGAAGGAGATAATTATTTGATCCCTTGCGGATTTTGTAAGTTTGCCCACTGACAAAGACATTAACAGTGTATAATCTAAAGGGTATAATAATTTAATATCAAAAATAAAATCACATTGTCTAAATTATATAAATGTATTTGCATTTTGCAGAGAGAAATAAGAATTTGATCCCTCTGGCAAACAAGACTTAATACTTGGTGGCAAAACCCTTGTTGGCAACCACAGCAGTCAGACTTTTTTGTAATTGATGATGAGGTTTTCGCAAATGTCAGGAGGAATTTTGGTCCTCTCCTCTTTGCAAATCATCTGTAAATCATTAAAGAGGATATTTGGGATATTTATTTTTTTTAAATTGTGACTAAACACTGGCATCTACCTGCCTGTTTTGCCCGTCACATTTACCACCAACCGCTCCTATCAGTGACTTTTTAGCTTCTGCTGACATCCCAACTACAGAGGGTATGAATCCTCCCCTTAGCCAGTGAGCATCAGAGCCGATGTCATGCTGGCTCATCCAAACAGGTAGGAGGGAGCCAGCAGTCAATCAGAGTGACGTCGGTTTTCCTGCCCACTTACAAAGAGCAGAGGTTTGAAGACTGGCTAGGCCACTCCATGACTTTAATGTGCTTGTTTTTGAGCCACTCCTATTTTGCTTTGGCTGTATGTTTTTGGTCAATGTCATGATGGAAGACCCAGCCATGACCAATTTTTAATGTCCTGGCAGAGGGATGAAGGTTGTCATCCAGGACATTACTCCATATGCTCCATTCAATGCCCCAATAATGTTGTGAAGTAGTCCTGTGCCTTTAGCAGAGAAACACCCCCAAAACATAATGTTTCCGTTGCCATGCTTTACTGTTATGATGATATTCTTTAGGTCATAGGCAGCATTTCTCTTCTTCCAAACACGAGTTGAGTTAATGCAAAAGAGCAGAATATTTGTCTCATCTGACCACAGCACCTTCTCTCAATCACTCTCAGAATCACCAAGGTATTCAATGGCAATCTTCAGATGGGCCTGCACATGTGCCTTCTTGAGCAGTGGGACTTGGCAGGCAATGCAGAATTGTAATCCATTACGGCGTAATGTGTTACTAATGGTTTTCTTGGTGACAGTGGTCCCAGCTGCCTTAAGATCATTATCAAGTTCCCCCCGTGTAGTTTTAGGCTGATCTCTCACCTTCCTTATGATCTTTGATACCACACAAGGTGAAATTTTGCATGGAGCCCCAAATCAATGTCGATTGACACTCATTTTTGTATTTCTTCCATTTTCTTACCATTGCAACAACAGTTGTCTCTTTCTCACCCAGTGTCTTACTTATGGTTTTGTAGCCCATTCCAGCCTTGTGCAGGTCTAGGATCTTTTCCCTGATATCCTTAGAAAGCTCTTTGGTATTGCCCATGTTGTAGAGGTTAGAGTCTGATTGAGTGTGTGGACAGGAGTCTTTTATACAGATAACAATTTAAGACAACTGTCTTTATTGCAGGTAGCAAGTTGATTAGGAGCGTCTAATGGATCTGTACGAGCCAGACCCCTCATGGTTGGTAGGGGATCAAATAATTATTTATCTCTTCAAAATGCAAATACATTTATATCATTTAGACAATGTGATTTTCTTAATTTTATTTTTGATATTCTATCTCTCACTGTTAAAATTAACCCACTCTTAAAATTATAGACTGTTCATTTGTTTTTCAGTGGGCAAACTTACAAAATCAGCAAGATATCAAATAATAATTTCCTTCACTGTAAGTCTCAAACACACATATATGAATATACACATTAATATAAATAAAGTTCCATTTGAAGAAAGAGGCAAAGTCGTCAGCAGAGATGAGGGGAGAAGGATGAGGTGCAGGGGGACAGAGTAGAGAGTTGAAAGTTTTGAATAGTTGTTTGAGGTTGTGGGACAGAGTAGTTATTAGAGATGAGAAGTAGGCTTGTTTTAAGGCGGTGAGTGTGGTCTTGAATTTAGTGAGGGACTGCCTGTAAAAGGCAAAGTACACCGCAGAATTGGATTTCTTCCATCTACGCTCGGCCGCCCTACGCAGTTATTTAGCGAGGGTTGTGAACCAGGGTTGCCTGTGTGTGATAGGGAGCAGTATAATGTGAAAGCAGAGAAAAGGCAAGAGAGACCCTGATCTGTGTGGGGATCCAGCAGAGAAGAAGCCAGATGACAGATTAGAGAAACTTGTGCCAATGAAAGGGCAGAGGAGTTTGCACTGATTCTGACATTCTGACATTGCTCAGCACTTTTCTGTATCCTGAGGTCATCTGATACATTGTCACCTCATGAGCTGCTGTCAGGAACTCACACAGTATAGGCCCTGCCCCCTTACACTTATATGATTATGTGGCTGCATTCAATGTGAAGATGGATCTTACTGAGAATGAACATATGTCTGCTTCAGAAAGATGTAGTGGGGACACCTTGCATTTATGAATGGTTTTCTTTCACATTTCACTCATAAAGTATATTTGAAAGTTTATTAAAATATCTTGCTTTATACATTATTATTAAATAAAAATGTAAACGGTGGTTACACTTTAAGTGTTCCTTTCTTATCTTGCTAAGAATGCTTGGAGCATTAAATTTCAGCTGCTGCACCTTATGACTACTTATAATATTTAAACTCATTCCTAGCTACTATGATATATATGCTATATATGTTAGAGATCATCTATGCTGACAACTCTGATGAAGTTGCTCCAGTAGAAGCTGTGAAATTCTTTTCTGGAAAATCTGTGCAGTTCCATTGTTTGTGTTTTATTCTGCTTGTTTTTCTACCTCCCTATGTTGTCTTATTGCAGTAGTAAGGTAGGTGGGGACCCATCTGTGACAGTCACAGAATGAGCATTTGGGAGTGGAACCACTGGGCTATGGCAACAATTGCCACCTGGTGGAGCGAACGTGGATAACCACTCAGTCTTCTGCTAAAGCCACTGGAGGTGAAGATAGACTAACTTGGTAGGTAGCCAACAAGTGCAGCCACAGGGGGTCTTGGGACTATGACATCTGACTTCAGGGGTAGCCTCTTACAGACAGGTAGAATCTCTGGATAAGTGCAGCTAATGCAAGCAGCTGGAGAGGCTCAGTGAGTATCAAAAGATGAAGTGGAGATAAGGCAGAGCAGCGGATCTTGAATTGGTGCAGACAGATGCAGGCTGGTATATGTGGCATAGAAGGTGCAGACAGGTGAAGGTTGGTATATGTGGCACAGCAGGGTCATATAAGTGCTGGAAGACACAAGACAAGACACATTTTAGAGGATTAGGAGCACAAACACTGGCAATGGGACAGAATACTGGTATGGGGACCTGACAACTAGCAACACATCTCTAGGAATAGACCACGTTGCCCAGACAACTCCCACTGGGCAAAGGTGCCTTAAATACACAGTGCTACTCAGCCTTAGGGTGAGAAGTCTTTCTGGGTTAGGGTGCACTGGCCCTTTAAGAAGAGTGAGAGCATGACGTGTGCCACCTAAGCGTACTCCCAGAAGACCTGTGAAACATGTTCAGGTCGTGGGAGCAGGAAGAGACTGATGAGGAGCGAGCAGATGCTATGGGCTTGCCAGTGGAGTATGTATGCCAAAGATGTGGTTTGCCCTTACATGTGAAATTCAGAGCTGAAGCGATAGGCACTACACCATCTAGTGAAGATAGCGAGATCAGAGTTTAGACTAAGGTGAGTGTTAAGGGGTGACCCCTCTTCCCTCTCCCTATCACCAACGCCTACCTTTTACATATTCCCTGGTATTTCCCTCCTGTTGCACTGCACACTGAGTGTTTCCTTGCTGTGGTGTGACACATGCATAAGGTGTTATTTTGGCAACATATAGAAGTAGTTGAAATTGCCTGTGGTGTGAAGATGATATAGAGAATGTAAAGTGTTCTTTTTCAACAATAATAAAATAATGAATTGTGCTGCTAAGTAAGATTACCAGAGTAGCTAAATTGTAGATATGTTTAAAATTCATTTTGCATATCCTAAAGTTATTATTGCAAAATAGCAAAGAATTCCAGAGCCACATTTTCCACTTAAAGCAAGCGTTATTTGGCTGTGTTGTAGCTCTAATAAAATTGTCATTTTTAAATGAGGTCCCTTGATCTTTTCTGTGCCCACATAAGTTGTTGCCTCACATGTCTGCGTCGTCCCAGATCATTATCCGCAATGTGGAAACATGACTGATCAAGAGGCAAAATCAAAAGAGGTTCTATCTGTCTCCTTGTGTACAACAAAACCATCCTCATGTGAAATGATAGAAGATGGCCATAAAGAAGCATTGAGCTTAATAATGTACGTGTCTTCCTATTGATTTTGTTTTTCTGCTATGTAGCTGAAAGTGTTCTATGTGTCTTTCACGGTGAAAAAAATCCTTGCTCCAAGCATTATAATCAAACACATATTGTTTCAAATATATTGGAGATTTAACAGTGCTGTTTTTCACTCTTCATCTTCACAGCGAGCACCAAAATCCACAATTGACTTCTTTTGTTGCAGACATTCAGCTTCCAGTGCAAAATACAGAAGCATCCTGTTAAATAAAAGTGTCCCAGGAGATTTCTGCTATCAATCACTGTATGCTGAGCACAGTATTTAAGGCACATCTAGGCCAGGTCATATGGCGAGATTCGAACATGATAACAATGCATTAATGCAGAAACGCCAAGAGGTGGAGATAATAATGTAACAATATGTTTGCACCAAAGGATTACTTTTCATAGGCTTTCTATTAAATTTAGGACTGAAAGCAAAACAAAATGTGTATTTTGCAAAGATATAGATACAATTGAAAGTAGACGTTTACATACACTATAGAAAAATGACACACATGCATGTTTTTTTCACTATCTGACATGAAATCAGAATAAATCTTTCCCTTTTTAAGTTAACTAGGTTTACCATAATTATATTTGCCAAATGCAAGTATAATAAGAGAGAGAATGGTTTAAGGCATTTTAATTTATTTTCTGCAAAGTCAAAAGTTTACATACATTTCATTTGTATTTGGTACCATTGTCCTTAAACTGTATGACTTGGGTCAATTGTTTTGGATATCCTTCCACAAGCTTCTCACAATAGTTGGTAGGAATTTGAGTTCATTCCTCCTGACAGAACTGTGTTAACTGAGCCTTGTTTCTAGGTCGCCTTTTTCAGTTTTGCCCATACATTTTCAATAGGATTGAGAGTAGAGATTTGTGATGGCCACTCCAAAACACTGACATTGTAATCTCTAAGCCACTTTGTAACCAGTTCAGCAATATGCTTCAGGTCCATTTGGAAGACCCATTTCCACCCAAGCTTTAACTTTCTGATGCTGTAAGATGTTGCTTAAGTATTGCCTAATAATTTTCTTTCCTCATGAGGCCATCTATTTTGTCAAGTGCAATAGTCCCTCTTGAAGAAAAAAAGACCCCAGAACATGATGCTGCCACCCCATGTTTCACAGATGGGATGGTTTTCATAGGGCCGCCTCACACTGCGGCATGATCCGGTCCGGTTCTGAAGGACCCAGACAGCTGCGGACCGGATCAGCACACAGGACTGGGGGGCTATTATGATTACTGGATCATGTCGCAGTGTGAAGCGGTCCTTAGGCTTCCAGGTTTCTCCCTTTTCCTCCAAATGTAATGATGGTCATTATGGCCAAACAGTTTAACTTTAGCAGTGTCAGACCCCAGGACATGTCTCTCAAAATGTGGGTCTTTGTTCTTGGTAATGGTTTCTTCCTGGACTTTGAGCCCATGTTGATACAATACCCTTTTCACTGTGGATAATGGCACATTCTTACCAGCTTCTGCCATTATTTCTACAATGTCTTTTGCTTTTGTTCTTGGGTTGATATGCATATGGCGGATCAAAGCACATTCATCTCTGGGACAGACCCAGAATTATTCTCTTTACTGATCGGCATGATGGCTTGACATTCCCTTCTTGTTTGTACTTGCATATAATAGTTTGTACAGATGAATGAGGCACTTTAAGATAAATGGAAATTGCACCTAAGGATGAACCAAACTTGTGCAAGTCCACAGTTCTCTTACTCATATCTTGACTGATGTCTTTAGACATCATTATATGGGCTGTCCCAAATTGTTTAAAGAGAAAAGAGACAGGGAAGTGCCCCCAGTGGGGAGAACCTGGTGTGCAAATAGGGGGTAGGTGGAGGTGAGCGGGGGTGGTCGACTCTAACCTTGTCGTGTTGTGCCACCTCCGCACAACCTCAGTGTGAGCCTGCTGCCGGGGCCTCCTGGCGCCTGCACCAATGGACGGAGCTTCTGCTGGTTTCCGGTGTTCACCCAGTCATGTGAGCTTGCGATCATGTGACCTGTGTGTAGCCAACCATGGACTCTGACGTCACCGCAGGTCCTTGAGCTCTACAGACCGCTCACTAACAGAAATTTACTGGCAGCACCCGCAGCTCCAGTAACCCAGCACCCATAAGGGTGGGAGATTCAAGTTCAAGGAAAAAAGGTTACATTATGAGGAGCGCTGGGGCATAAAAATGAACAATTAAAACTTTAAAAACACGTCTTTATTACCACAATGCATTTTCACAATTGATTGTTGTCATGTGAATATCTAAGGAAGACAACGATCCGTTGTGGAAACTTGTTGTGGTAATAAAGACGTGTTTTTAAAGTTTTAGTTGTTAATTTTTGTGCCCCAGTGGTCATCATTAAGTAACCTTTTTTCCTTGAACCCAAATTGTTTAAAGGCAAAGTTATTTAGTTATTCTCGTGTATGTAAACATTTGACTTTTCAGAAAGTAGTAAAAAAAACATTCTCTCTCATTAGTCTGGCTTTTGGCAAATATTAATTTTTATGGTAATCTTAATTGACCTAAAATGGGAAAGGATAATTCTGATTTCATGTTAGTGAGAAAAACATGCATATGTGTCTTTTTATATAGTGTATGTAAACGTCTGGTTTCAACTTTACATTACATCTAGAAATGGCGTAGTGTGAGCATCAGGACAGAGCAAGCAGCATTTAGGAAGAGTGTTTCTGCCATGTAATTATAACATAACAGCTCTTTTAAGTGCTACATCAAGTCTTTACTAGCTGAGAATAGTGTAGGGAGAGTTTTTGGAACAGAGAGAGAGAAAGCAGAGTAGCGTTCCAGTACCTGCATATTATACCAACAGCTATATAAGTGCAACATCTAGTCTCTATTAGCTGAGCATAGTGCGAGGGAATATTTTTGAATCAGGGAGACAGAAAGCAGAGTAGCTGCATATTAGAGCAACAGCTCTTTTTAGAGCTAGATTTTCACTACACATTGCATACTATATAAGAGTATAGTCCAATTTTTGGATGTCCTTTCAAAACCCCTAGGCCTTCTGCCACCCATTATTTATGAAGTCACATTTAGCTTGGCTTGTGCCCAAAAGTCCAAAATATTAACAGTGTGCTATTGATCTACTTGAAATACTGTTAAATAGAGAAGTCCCATTCTTTGTGTCCTTTAAAAACCACCGGGCCTTCCGTCACCCATCATTTATGGGGCATATTTTGCTTGCCACCAGAAGTATATATGATATATGTCCTAATGTCCAATGTTAAATGTTTGTTTTGTATGTGCAACTGCAGGTTGTGTGCAGGAGGAAACAATGCCTGCTTCCTGGAAAACATATTGGGAAGGACATAATACAGGGGAAGTGCCAGTGGCTTCTCACTCAGACACAGATTTGTTGCCTATACGTTTCAACTATCTACTAGGGTCCAGCGTACATCTGCAGTATTTGAAGAATGTTACCAGAGATACTATGTAGGATATCACTTTTTAAAGGGATGTGTGGGTAAAACATTCAAACAAGTAGCATATATAGAGCATATTTCATTATCATTACTTATATTATTCTTATGTGTAAGGCTGAGACCTCAAGAAGTGTGTGGAACATATTATTGAGGTAATGGGCAATGTTAGGCTAGGTTCACATCGTGTTTAGCATTGTGTTTGAATGCAATGCATTTTACACTGCATTAACGCAATGAAACGCAAGTGTTTGATTGCGTTAACACACCCATAGACTTCTATTGTAAAACACAATCAAATGCATTGCAAACGCAATGCAAAATGTGGTTGTGTTTGAATGCATGTGTTTTTCCTGAACACACAGCTGACGTTGCTGGCAACGTTCCCTGTGCGCTCAGGATAAAGGCATGCGTTCCATCGCAACCACATTTTGCATTGTGTTTGCAGTGCGTTTGACTGCGTTTTACAATAGAAGTCCATGGGTGTGTTAACGCAAACAAACGCTTTCATTTAATTGCATTAATGCAGTGCAAAACACATTACATTCAAATGCAATGCTAAACGAAATGTGAACCTAGCCTACAGTAGTTGGACCAGTGCAGAATGTCCATAGGATTTCCAAAAGCAGCTATGGGGCTGTGTCATATAGACAGGAAGAGATCCAAAAGGAATAATGCTGATATGATCCGCGCTGCTGTCAGAGATGAATGACATGAAAGACAAGGCTTCTTACATGTTGCTCCTTTATTCCACATGCGTTTTGGTGCCATCCCTGCACATTCCTCAGTGGCACATTCTTCATGTACCCCTGAAGAAGTTGCAGGGATGGCACCGAGACGTGTAGTGAATAAAGGAGAAACACGTATGAAGCTTTGTCTTTCATGTCATTCATCTCTGACAGCAGCGCGGATCATATCAGCACTATTCCTTTTGGATCTCTTGGACAGAGATGAGCCACCACCCTAGTGTTCGAATTCGATTTGGTTCGCCGAATGGGGCGTTTGTTAGTCGAATGTTAGTCGAATGTTCATTGAACACCGTCGAATCCTATTGAAAAAACATTGGCAGACAAACACAAACACATACAAAAAATAGAAAACACATAGAAAACACCTTCTAAAGTGTCCAAAAGGTGACAAACTACTCAGAAGATACAACAAACATATGGAAAAGTGAAAACTACATATAAAAATGCGAAAAGAAAAGAGACAGACGAGTAAAAGGGGGAGGAGACACAGATAAAGGCATGTCATGCCCTTCCAAAATCAGTTTTTACTACAGTAGTTGTAATTCATCATGCACACGATGAGTAGTTGTTGAGTTTTACTGCAGTATTTGTAAGGCCATGTGCAGATGATGATTATTTGGTGCGTTTCACTTAAGTATCTGTAAGGCCACGTCCAGAAGATGAGTATTTGTTGAGTTTCACTTCAGTATTTGTAAGGCCATGTGCAGATGATGAGTATTTGGTGCGTTTTACTTCAGTATGTGGAAGGCCATGTGCAGATGATGATTATTTTGGTGTGTTTTACTTCAGTATCTGTAAGGCCACGTCAAGAAGATGAGTATTTGATGAATTTCACTTCAGTATCTGTAAGGCCATGTGCAGATGATGATTATTTGGTGCGTTTCACTTCAGTATCTGTAAGGCCACGTCCAGAAGATGAGTATTTGTTGAGTTTCACTTCAGTATCTGTAAGGCCACGTCCAGAAGATGAGTATTTGTTGAGTTTCACTTCAGTATCTGTAAGGCCACGTCCAGAAGATGAGTATTTGTTGAGTTTCACTTCAGTATCTGTAAGGCCACGTCCAGAAGATGAGTATTTGTTGAGTTTCACTTCAGTATCTGTAAGGCCACGTCCAGAAGATGAGTATTTGTTGAATTTCACTTCAGTATCTGTAAGGCCATGTGCAGATGATTATTATTTGGTGTTTTACTTCAGTATCTGTAAGGCCATGTGCACATGATGATTATTTGGTGCTTTTCACTTCAGTATCTGTAAGGCCATGTGCAGATGATTATTATTTGGTGTTTTACTTCAGTATCTGTAAGGCCATGTGCACATGATTATTATTTGGTGTTTTACTTCAGTATCTGTAAGGCCATGTGCACATGATGATTATTTGGTGCTTTTCACTTCAGTATCTGTAAGGCCATGTGCAGATGATTATTATTTGATGTTTTACTTCAGTATCTGTAAGGCTATGTGCACATGATGATTATTTGGTGCTTTTCACTTCAGTATCTCTAAGGTCATGTGCAGATAATGATAATTTGGTGCGTTTTACCTCAGTATCTGGAAGGCCTTGTCAGGCGATGAGTATTTGGTGCGGTTTTTAACGCAGCATCTGGAAGGCCTCGTGCACATGCTGAGCATTGTGTCACATTTAGGGGACTACAACAAGATTCTCCATTTTTCCCAAAAATTTGGGCCTAGACACCATTTCAGTGGCATCAATTGCCCCACAGTTGCAAGCTGAAAATGGTTGGTGAGGTGACTTTCATGCAGCACATTCCAAAATCCACAAGTCTAGTCTCCCCATGTTATCTGTAAGATTTGTCACCAAAATGTAAGTAGCAGCCCAAAAAATCTGGGTAACTATGAAGACAGCAGGAGAAGGGGCTGCTGCCCAAGTCTTGCCATCCCCAGGAGTTGTGCGTCAATCCTCTGTATGTAGAAGTTCCTCCACTGCTTCTGCCTCCTCAACCTCATCTCGGTTCTCCACCTGCACCCAAAGCCTGTCTGGTAATGCCACCCGCATTCTAACTGCGCACAAGGAAACCTGCACTCCTCCTTACTATGATGTCAGCAGGGCTCAACGGCATCAGGCGGTCTTTACCTTGAAATGTATGGGAAATGTGAGTCACACAGCTGAGAAGTTGTGGTCTGCTGTGGAGACCGAGTTTCATTAATGCTTGTGTGCACTGAACTTGCAGCCAGGGAAGGCTGTGTGCGACAATGCTGCAATGCTGGGTGCAGCCCTCCGCCGGGGCAATGTGACACACGTGCCTTGCATGGCTCACGTCTTAAACCTGGTTGTCCAGCAAGTTTTTGCACACTATCTGTCCCTAGATGGTCTTCAGCAGAGGGCATGGTCGCTGTGTGCTTTCTTCCACGTAGCTCAACGCTTTGCACCTCTACAGAAGTCGTTCGGCCTGCCAGTTCACTGGCTGAAATGTGATGTGCCGACATGATGGAATTCAACTCTGCACATGTTGCAGCAACTGTGGCAGCACCGACAAGCCCTGGTGCAATAATTCATGATGTATAACCTGGGTCTACGAGATCCAGAGGTGGGGCAAATCACACTGCTGGAGTGGTCTGAAATGAAGGACCTATGAACCATTCTGTACAGTATTGAAATGTCGACGGATATGTTTAGTGATGATTATGCCATTATCAGCATGACTATTCCCGTCATTTACATGCTGGAGCACACTTTAAACAGTATTCGGAGTCAGGGGGTGGCACTAGAGGAGGGGAGGAAGTACAGGAGGAGTCATATGCGGAAAGGCTCACAAGATCTCCAAGGTGCAGTTGACACTTTATGAATGAGGGTCTACATTATGCTTGCTCAGAACCTTCTTTATCTGGGCCTGGATCCGGCTCCAAAAGCTTCTGGGCACCATTGCAGATCATTACCTCGTCTTGACTCACAAAAGCTTTGGAGCAGACCTCTGATTCCCAGGCTATAGTATAAGTGAAGAGCGATGCATACTCAACCATATGTCTTACTCCATACTCAGATGGGTGGCTGGAGACTTGGGAGCTGTGCGGAAGCAAGTGGGATTGTGGTGACACCTCTGAGGACTGGTGTATTTGTGATGTAGAAGTTGAGGTGGAGGAGAGTCCACTTGCTGAAGCACTTGCGGGCCTGTATACCACACTGCTGGGGGCTGTATACCTGTGCTGGGGTCCACCCTCGGCTTATACACGAGTCAATAGGTTTTCCCAGATTTTGGGGGCAAAAGTAGGGGGGTCGGCTTATACACGGGTCGGCTTATACACGAGTATATACGGTACTCGGAATCGCTTGACTCTAGCGAGTCCGAGCCCGGGACTCGCTACTCGTTGCGAGTCTAGCGAGTCCAATGTTAATGAATGGGGAAGCGAGTAATAGCGAGTAGTGTGAGATTTACAAATCGCAGATGTGTCTCGGAAGCTTCAGCCTGAAGCAATCCTAGTTTTGCCATTTATTTGCATTGGACTCGTTTACTTTGCAACTGTAATCGCTGGGAAACTCGCACAGATAAGAGTCCTGTCTGCTCAGTGTGCTGGCTGCCGCAGCTCCAGGGTCCTAGAGCCTGCCTGCTGCCTGATGTAGCAGTGCTGAGATTGTTCTCTGTCTGCTCATTCCCTGTGCATAGACATCTATATCTATGCACAGGGATGAGCAGAGAGGACATCGCGTTTTGGACTGCGTCGGACGGAAGAGGATTTTTTAAATTAAAGATGGAGTCTCTAATGGCTTTTTTTTTATTTCTAATAAAAAATTTTCTCTGTGTTGTGTTTTTTTTAAAACAATTTAATACAAATTCATGGCGGTCATGTCTAATATTGGCGTGACCGCCATAAATTTCGGGCTTAGGGCCAGCTGATAATACAAAGCTGGCCCTAACCTCTTTATTACCCAGCGTGCCACCACCACCAGGGCCGCTGGAAGAGCGGGGTTCAGCGCCAGAGGATGGCACTTCAATGAACGCGCCATCTTCTGGGGCGGCTGCGGGCTGCAATTTGCAGCGGGGGGTGCCCAGAAAGCTTGGGCATCCCTGCGCTGCGGATTCCAGCCCCCAGCTGCTTAGCTGTACCTGGCTAGAAATAGAAATTGCGCGGAGCCCCACGCATTTTTTTTAAATTATTTCATGAAATTCTGAGATTCTGACTCTGACTCTGAGACTCTGAGATTCTGACTCTGACTCTCTGAGATTCTGACTCTGACTCTGACTCTCTGAGATTCTGACTCTGACTCTGACTCTCTGAGACTCTGAAACTCTGAGATTCTGACTCTGACTCTCTGAGACTCTGAGATTCTGAGACTCTGAGATTCTGAGATTCTGACTCTGACTCTCTGAGATTCTGACTCTGACTCTCTGAGATTCTGACTCTGACTCTCTGAGATTCTGACTCTGACTCTCTGAGATTCTGACTCTGACTCTGAGACTCTGAGATTCTGAGACTCTGAGATTCTGACTCTGACTCTCTGAGATTCTGACTCTGACTCTGAGACTCTGAGATTCTGACTCTGACTCTGAGACTCTGAGATTCTGACTCTGACTCTGAGACTCTGAGATTCTGACTCTGACTCTGACTCTCTGAGATTCTGACTCTGACTCTCTGAGATTCTGACTCTGACTCTCTGAGATTCTGACTCTGACTCTCTGAGATTCTGACTCTGACTCTGAGACTCTGAGATTGTGAGACTCTGAGATTCTGACTCTGACTCTCTGAGATTCTGACTCTGACTCTGAGACTCTGAGATTCTGACTCTGACTCTGAGACTCTGAGATTCTGACTCTGACTCTGAGACTCTGAGATTCTGACTCTGACTCTGACTCTCTGAGATTCTGACTCTGACTCTCTGAGATTCTGACTCTGACTCTCTGAGATTCTGACTCTGACTCTCTGAGATTCTGACTCTGACTCTCTGAGATTCTGACTCTGACTCTGAGACTCTGAGATTCTGAGACTCTGAGATTCTGACTCTGACTCTGACTCTCTGAGATTCTGACTCTGACTCTGAGACTCTGAGATTCTGACTCTGACTCTGAGACTCTGAGATTCTGACTCTGACTCTGAGACTCTGAGATTCTGACTCTGACTCTGACTCTCTGAGATTCTGACTCTGACTCTCTGAGATTCTGACTCTGACTCTCTGAGATTCTGACTCTGACTCTCTGAGATTCTGACTCTGACTCTCTGAGATTCTGACCCTGACTCTCTGAGATTCTGACTCTGACTCTCTGAGATTCTGACTCTGACTCTCTGAGATTCTGACTCTGACTCTGACTCTCTGAGATTCTGACTCTGACTCTCTGAGATTCTGACTCTGACTCTGAGACTCTGACTCTGAGACTCTGACTCTGAGACTCTGAAATTCATGAAATAATAAAAAAAAAATGCGTGGGGCTCCGCGCAATTTCTATTTCTAGCCAGGTACAGCTAAGCAGCTGGGGGCTGGAATCCGCAGCGCAGGGATGCCCAAGCTTTCTGGGCACCCCCCGCTGCAAATTGCAGCCCGCAGCCGCCCCAGAAGATGGCGCGTTCATTGAAGCGCCATCCTTTGGCGCTGAACCCCGCTCTTCCAGCGGCCCTGGTGGTGGTGGCACGCTGGGTAATAAAGGGGTTAATACCAGCTTTGTTATACAAGCTGGTATTAAGCCCGAGATTCTTAATGTCAGGCCACGTTTGACCCAGCCACTAAGAATCTCCAATAAAGGGTTAAAAAAACACAGAGAAAATTTTTTATTTGAAATAAAAAAAAAGCCATTAGGGACTCCATCTTTAATTAAAAAAATCCTCTTCCGTCCGACGTAGTCCAAAACCCGATGTCCTCTCTGCTACATCCCTGTGCATAGATATAGATGTCTATGCACAGGGAATGAGCAGACTGAGAACAATCTCAGCACTGCTACATCATGTCTGTGAGCAGGCGGGCTCTAGGACCCTGGAGCTGCACAGAGAAGACAGCTGGACTCGGCTCGCAAAGAAACAGCAGTTATTTGCGAGTTTCCCTGCTATCACTGGCACAGTAGCCGAGTCTAATGCAAACAATGGCAATCCTAGTTTTGTCAGCGTTTGCCAATGATTTGCATTGGACTCGTGCGAGTAAACGCTGGGAAACTCGTAGAGTACCGAGTCCTGCGAGTCCCTTACTACTCGCCGAGTAACGAGTCCTAGCGAGTAGATTCGCCCATCCCTACTAGGCACACAAAATTATGTTTGCTTGTTCCAGTAAAAAAGTAGTAGAATGAACTACTCTCAAGGTGTATTTAGTTGTATTAAACGTGGCCTACAGTAAAGGATTAGTGAACATTGCTTTTAAGCAAAAACTGACAGGTTTGCTTGTTGCAGTAAAAAATTAGTAGAATCAACTACACTGAAGGTGTAGCTTCTCTCACAAGTGGGCTACACCACTGTGGGACACTGCTAGTCTGCTACTAGCCCGAACAAAGTGCCTGGACTAGCTGCAGCAAAAAAAAAAATGCATAAGGCTGGGGTCACACATAAGCCCTTGGTCCGTTTTTGGCTACATTTTTGTCATTTTTTTTTTCTAAGTCCAAAAACTGACAGAAAAACGGATTGGATGTAATAAACACCCTGTCCGTTTTTTTCTGGACCTCAAAACATTGCTCTGTCCGTTTTTGAGGCAAAAACGTTGCTAGCAACGTATAGCACATATAGGCACTTGCGTTAACGCATGTGTTAACGCACATGCGTTTTTAATGAAAAAATGACTAAGTCCAAAAACGTTCAGGGGTGCAGGAGGCTCAAAAAGCACCCTATAAAAAACGGATTGGTGATGAAAATCACTTCCAAAAACGGACTTCTATGTGTGACCCCAGCCTAACTAAGACATGTGGGGTAGCTTTCTTCTCAGCAGTGCTACACTACCTGCCCTAATGGATTCAAAGAGCTATATTACTGTGGCCAGATGCTGTGAGAAAGACTTGCACAGCACTGGCACACACCTGACACACACCTGCCTGGCAAAAACTAATAGAGATTACTCTAACCTAGCCCTGATAATGGCTGCAATTAAAACTAGTCCCTGCTACTATGAAGTAGCCCTGAAAAGGGCTGATAGACTACTAGTCCCTAGTCCCTATCCCTGATCGCTACTACTATGGAGCAGCCCTAAAAAGGGCTATTACTAGTCCCTACTCTCTAAACCTATTTATCTAACTTTGTATTCGCTCACTAGCTGACTGAGAGAACACAATTTAGTTTGCACTGTTCAGCGGTCGCACACAGCAGCAGCCGCGGGTGCTGTCTAACACCTGCAGCAGCTATTAGCAAAATGATGGTGATCTTTATGTTGGCCAAGTTTTATAGGACTAGGACATGTGACCTTGGTTGTGTGAAAAAATGCACTTTACAGTGTGGCACTGTGATTGGCTAGCAGCTTGAACCGCCCCACTGTACATGCTTTAGGAGAAAAAAAAAAAAGAGCGCGACCTTGCTGCAGCTCTTATACAAGCCCCCCTGCACAATATACACACAAACTGGGTATTAACATTCATTTGCAATATTAGGGCTAGGTTTCGGGTTAGGAAGATTAAGCTTTTGTGGATCGAAGTGTTATCAAACATATACTAGAACTGCCGAATTTCAAGCAAATTGTTCTAATTCGGTAAATGACTCGAACACTGCCAGAAACGGCTCGAATTTGAGACTGGCGAACAATTCGAATCGAACATCGCTCATCTCTACTCTTGGATGCAAAACCACTTTGCATGTGAAAGTGTGGATCCAGCGGCAGTTGTCCAGGGGAGCATACTGGTTGTGGGTTATCACAACCGAGCCAGGTGAGCACATGCACTCACGTCCAAACAATCTTATCTGAAACGATAAGACCCATTCTGCCCCTCTTTTGTCTGTTTTTTGCTTTAGATATACACATGAAGATACTATGACAAGGGCCTCTGATGAAAACACTACATTTACATCATTGGTAGGATGTTTTGACCATGAAGCAAATGTTACAGAAGCAGGATTAGGATTTTATTTCATTTAGAAATGAAATGGGGTTGGAAGGGAAGGAATGGACAATAAGTTAATTTAGAAAAATGATCATTTTGGGTGAATTTAGGTTGGGTTGCTGTAATTTAGAGGGCTTTCAAAGTCTATAGAAATCCAGCCCTTCTTGAATTTTAAGAGAGTAAGCCTTTTCTGATTAGGTGGACCTTCCCAGTCACGGTGCTGATCATCACGGTTGACAATTTTTAACACGTGCTTGTAAAATGTAGGGACAGTACATCAAGCAAAATAGTGGCAGCTGGGAACGGAGTACCATGGGGTGGCCACCACCAAGAGGTTGTGGAAAACTCCATTCCCACAAGGCGAAACTTCCAGGGCTAGCAATCTGGCAACGTGGGTGTTTAGTGTTTGGTCCTTTGAGTGTGTGGCTGAGTATTTATGCTTCTGTTCAAACTCCTGGGGCAGGAACAACTGAACACTGGGCTCTGACAATGAAGTGTTATGACGTGGTGTATTGCTGTGTCTGTGCAACCACAGGTTGTGGGCAAGAGGTATAAGCGCCTGCCTTCTGGTTAGCTGATTGGGAAGAACATAACACAGGGGAAGTGGCAGTGGTTTCAACCAGTGACACAGGCTTTTTACTCGGGTGTTCTGCCCACCTACTAGGGTGATTAGCTGCCATGTACTTCAGTATGCAGCTGGTGCTCACGTTGCCATTCTTCTTGCTTCTGCTCAGCTTGGTATGGCAGAAGCTTCAAACTACAGCGTTTTTGTCTGAAGGACTATCAAAAAAACCTGCCATACAGCAGAAGAATGCTTACTTGGCCTGGGATAGGGCCGAGTGGGGGGTGCTGCTCGGAACAGTTTACCCAATTCTTACTTTAGTGAAACCATTACCTCTTACTGCTTGCTTTTGTGCTACAAATCCATCCCCTTCTGTGCTGCTCTGCTTGTGTGTCACCGCTCCATGTTGGATCAGTGGACTTATAATCGATCATCTCCTCTTCCAATTCCTTAATCTGATCCTCCTCCTGACTTGATATTTTAGGTTGACCTGATGGCGACTGTGTTTCATCATCTTCCTCCACTTTTTGAGACAGTAATTGACGTTCCACAACGTGGCTTTCTTTTGGCCGTGGGTGCCCAAATATTTGTGCATCTCTTCACTCCACTTACTCATGTCCATCTTGAATGGTGCATGGTTAAATTTGAGAATGAATGAAAGGAAATATAAAGAGCTCCTCGGAGTGCACAAATTTTGGTTCATATGTCTCTAGAGACTCATGATGTGGGGAGGAAAAAGGACCAGGTTGAGGATTGGCTGGCCTAGCCTATTAGCTACCGAGACAGGATGATGTCGAAGATTTGGTGTTGCTGCTTGTCCACAGACTGGAGGTATCATCTGCCATCCAACCCATAACTTGAGAGTAATTCAGACTGTGCTGAGGATCTGGAGGAAGAGGAGGAGGGGGGCAATTTATTGTAGAGGGTCTGCTGTGGGCCCTGCCAAATGACTGAGTGAGGGTCCTCCAATATGAATAAACGATGGCACTCCCAAATGTATAGCAGAGGGTCCTCCCAAATGTATAGTACTGGTCCACCTGAGACCCCTCACAAAACCCCGGTTTCATCACATCTGCTGGCCCACTAAAAATTGAATTGAGGGCCTAATGGTAATAATTATACTTATACTATCTGTCTATTAGTAGTACTAATAATTGCATCTAATACTGTTGAGGGTTTCCAACTCATCTGTGAAAAACCTAAGCTGGGGCAGCCGGTCGACCAAATAAAGTTCCTGAGCATGGCACTTGTAGATGTATTCTGTTTAGCTACTGAAGGCTGCTGATAACCAAAAAGGGGATCCTTCCTAAAGTATAGGGTAGGGACCTGAAAAATGTATAGAGAAGACCCCTTCCAAATGTATAGATGACCTTCAGTGGCCTCAACCATGGCTTTACTTATGCCATTATTTTTAACAGTGGTACATGGCAAATACTAAGGCTATTGGCAAACTCTACAACCATGGAATTCCTGGAACAAAAGTATTGGTAGAGGTTCCATTGTGAGCCCTCCTAAAGTAGTGAATGAAGGCCCTCCCAAATGTATAAAGAAGAGCCCGCCCAAATGTATAGGGGATGTCACTCTCAAATGTATAGAAGATGGCACTCTCAAATATATAAGACAGGGCAGCCTGAAGCTCCTATCAAAACTCAAATTTCCTGACGTCTGCTGGCCCACTCAAAAATTAAAATGAAGGCCATATGATGACTGGGTGGATTTGGTGGTGAGGGAGGAGAGCAAAGCCCAAAATACCAATGGACATGTTGTTGGTAACATTGTATGGTGCTGGGGTATATGTATTCCACTTTCTCAATAACAATGAGTGAGGGACCGCTTAAATGTATGAGTAAGAGCAGTTCCTCCCAAACATATGGTACAGAGCCACCTGAGGCCCCTCACACAACTCAGGTTTCATTACACTTGTTGGCCCTCTCAAAACTTGAATTGCGGGCCGTAGAATGACATGGAGGTGGCGTTGGAGGAGGCGGGCAAAACCCAACATAATAACGGACACGATCTAGCTAGAGCTACAGAATATGTGTTCCACTAAGTCAATATCAATGAGATAGGGACCACACAAAAGTATGAATAAGAAAAGTCGCTCCCAAACGTATGGTACAGGGCCATCTGAGGCCCGTCATTAAGCTCGGTTTTCGTGACACCTGCAAGCCCTCTGAAAACTTGAATTGAGGGCTGCAGAATGATATAAAGAATGAAGGTGGTAATGAAGGAAGAGGGTAAAGCTCAACATACCAACGGGCACGTTCTACCTGGCATTGTAAAGTGCTGGGGAATATCTAAATAAAAATGATGTATGAGGACTGACCTAGAGCCCTCCTAATTGTAAAAGGAAAACAAAAGCAAAAACGCTACGTGTGAAAATACGGTAAAGGCATATTTTTTTCTCCTCTTTATTTTGCCTTATTTTCAAGTGGCTATGCAGAAAAATCTGTTTCTAATCATTTTTCCCTGTAAAATCCAATTTATTGCAAACTACTTGCTATGAATCTGCCAAATCTGAGTATTTCACTTTCCGCTGATCGCTAATCATTACGCTTCTGATAATAAAAGTAAATAAGTAGAGGAACAATAGCATTCAATGAAACCTGGATTACTATAATCAGCAAATTAGAATAAATTAGAATAATTATAATAATAACTGCAATATTGACAAATAAGGATTTATATTTTTCCTCTATTTATAAAGGAGACCTTAAATACGGTAAGTGAATCCAAATTTAACAGCCGTCACATATTTTATATAGTTAAATGTTTTATTATAAAATGCAAGTTAGACATTTAAAAAAACTAAAGTTAAACTTAATCATTAGAAGGTTAACGATGCAGAATGCATCTGAGCAGAATGTTTAAACAAAAAAATAATTAATAATTCATACTCCGCAACTCATTGTTGTCTTCACTGTTTTAATTTTAATGGAATTGCTATGATGGAAGAGTAAAGATAAAGAATTGAAAAAAAGTGAAAATATGTAATCACAGTTATGAATTTTTATTATAGGTCATAGCTATAAATTTCTTTTATGCTTAATAACATCTAAAAACTGAAACTTTTAGTTATTCATCTGGAATGTCTGGGGTATAGCTTTAAAGAATGGTGCAGCAGATGTGTAGCATACAAAGTGGGTGATTTATATATAAAAACATGAATTATCATCTCTTTAGTTATTATAACTGTCTGTGGGATATTTAGAAGTGTCACTAAAGCAGATAGGGTGGTCTCACATTTGCATTTCACAGCGCAGTGGATGCTGCGCATAAAAGTTATGAATTACGCAATCGTATTATGCACTCATCTATAACATGGAGTGCGCATTTGTGTGCAGGGACATTTTTGGGTATGCGTATGCTTACCGGCGCGTCTAATTTCCACGGCCGGGAAATGCAACATGTTGCGTTTTAGGGGTGTTGAAAAATGCACAACCCTCCGCATGCGCACGATGCGGATAAACCAGGCATTGTCGTCTACGCGTATGCTATCATACGCAAGGCCTTGCGGATGCCTGAGTTAGATCCACATGCGTATAAGCTAATGCGCATGCCCAGAAAGAGATCTCTTTAGTTAATACTTAATTGTTGGCTACATCTAATTTGGAGTGCTGTGGACTATTGCGAAACTGCATGTGTGTATGTATATATATATATATATATATATTTATATATATACATACAAATGTCGCAGCACTCCCTTGGAGATGTTCATAGATGTTTATTCCAGCTTGCAAAAGGTACAAATGGCAACGTTTCAGGCACAAACGCCCTTATTCCTGCAGGAATAAGGGCGTTTGTGCCTGAAACGTTGCCATTTGTACCTTTTGCAAGCTGGAATAAACATCTATGAATGTCTCCAAGGGAGTGCTGCGACATTTGTATGTACCGTATATACTCGTGTATAAGCCGACACGTGTATAAGCCGACCCCCTACTTTTGCCCCAAAAATCTGGAAAAACCTATTGACTCATGTATGAGCCGAGGGTGGACCCCAGCACAGGTACACAGCCCCCAGCAGTGTGGTATACAGGCCCCCCCAGTGGTATACAGGCCTCCCCAGTGGTAGTATATAGCAGCCTCAGTGGTAGTATACAGCAGCCCCAGTGGTAGTATACAGCAGCCCCAGTGGTAGTATACAGCAGCCCCAGTGGTAGTATACAGCAGCCCCAGTGGTAGTATACAGCAGCCCCAGTGGTAGTATACAGCAGCCCCAGTGGTAGTATACAGCAGCCCCAGTGGTAGTATATAGCAGCCCCAGTGGTAGTATACAGCAGCCCAGTGGTAGTATATAGCAGCCCAGTGGTAGTATACAGCAGCCCCAGTGGTAGTATACAGCAGCCCCAGTGGTAGTATACAGCAGCCCCAGTGGTAGTATACAGCAGCCCCAGTGGTATACAGCAGGCCCCCAGGGGTACATATAGCAGCCCCCAGGAGGTACCCAGCAGCCCCCTGGGGGTACACAGCAGCCCCCAGGGGTACACAGCAGCCCCCAGGGGGTACACAGCAGCCCCCTGGGGGTCCCCAGCGGCCCCCTGGGAGTACACAGCGGCCCCCAGGGGGTCCCCAGCAACCCCCTGGGGGTCCCCAGCAGCCCCCAAATGCTGGCACTCGCCCCCCCTTGCAAGGGCCCCCCCCGCTTCTCTTACCATTCCGGACTTCTGATCCGCGCCGCTCCTCAGCGCTCCTCGCTGCTCCGTCCGTCCGTCTTCTACATCCGGGATCCACGTGACGGGGCCGCTCATACAGCAGCCCCCCCCCCCCCCGCCTCCTGCAGCCTCCACAGCCCCGGATACAGCCCCCCCCGTATTGATTCGTGTATAAGCCGAGGGGGAGACTTTTCAGCCCAAATTTTGGGCTGAAAAACTCGGTTTATACACGAGTATATACGGTATATTGAAACACACTGAGGACTGTGGGGGTCGCTCTGCACCCGGGATAACCAGCATCATCTGCTGCTCCTAATTTTTGTATTTTTTATATATATATATATATATATATATATATATAGTACAGACCAAAAGTTTGGCCACACCTTCTCATTCAAACATTTTTCTGTATTTTCATGACTATGAAAATTGTAGATTCACACTGAAGGAATCAAAACTATGAATTAACACATGTGGAATTATATACTTAACAAAAAAGTGTGAAACAACTGAAAATATGTCTTATATTCTAGGTTCTTCAAAGTAGTCACCTTTTGCTGTGGTTACTGCTTTGCACACTCTTGGCATTCTCTTGATGAGCTTCAAGAGGTAGTCACCGGAAATGGTTTTCACTTCACAGGTGTGCCCTGTCAGGTTTAATAAGTGAGATTTCTCGCCTTATAAATGGGGTTGGGACCATCAGTTGTGTTGTGCAGAAGTCTGGTGGAGACACAGCTGATAGTCCTACTGAATAGACTGTTCCAATTTGTATTATGGCAAGAAAAAAGCAGCTAGGTAAAGAAAAACGAGTGGCCATCATTACTTTAAGAAATGAAGGTCAGTCAGTCCAAAAAATTGGGAAAACTTTGAAAGTGTCCCCAAGTGCAGTTGCAAAAACCATCAAGTGCTACAAAGAAACTGGCTCACATGAGGACCGTCCCAGGAAAGGAAGACCAAGAGTCACCTCTGCTGCGGAGGATAGGTTCATCCAAGTCACCAGCCTCAGATATCGCAGGTTAACAGCAGCTCAGATTATAGACCAGGTCAATGCCACACAGAGTTCTAGTAGCAGACACATCTCTACAACAACTGTTAAGAGGAGACTTTGTGCAGCAGGCCTTCATGGTAAAATAGCTGCTAGGAAACCACTGCTAAGGACAGGCAACAAGCAGAAGAGACTTGTTTGGGCTAAAGAACACAAGGAATGGACATTAGACCAGTGGAAATCTATGCTTTGGTCAGATAAGTCCAAATTTGAGATCTTTGGTTCCAACCACCGTGTGGGGGTGCTTTGCTGCTTTGAAGCTCATCAAGAGAATGTCAAGAGTGTGCAAAGCAGTAATCAAAGCAAAAGGTGGCTACTTTGAAGAACCTAGAATATAAGACATATATTCAGTCGTTTCACACTTTTTGGTTAACTAAATAATTCCACATGTGTTAATTCATAGTTTTGATGTCTTCAGTGTGAATCTACAATTTTCATAGTCATGAAAATGCAGAAAAATCTTTGAATGAGAAGGTGTGTCCAAACTTTTGGTCTGTACTGTATATATATACAGAAGGAACTATATCATCTAAGCAACAAGCCCCATCGGAAAGTAAAGTTTCTGATGATTTTGTATTGTTAGCAGATCCTGTGTCACACTCTATGTTGATATGGCTGTAAGTTTCAGAAGGATGAGAGTAAAATACACTTGGACAAGCGATTCAATTAATTATTTTCTTCCTTGAAGGTGATCTGGCAGTTAAACTGGAATTGTGGCAATTGCAATTTCTCAATCAACTTGATATTTTTATAGGCAATCTGTCACCACATTTGACCTATCTAAACTATTAATATGAGCATACAGGTCTTCCACCCCTCAGGTTATGTAAACATTTAGCAGTTTTGCACTTTTTCACTGCTTTCATTGTTGAAAAAATGCTGCAAAAATGATGAAAGAGCTGACTTGCTGCTTCTTAAAAAAAGCAGCGTTTTTTAGTTTTATTAACAAAAGCAATCTTGTGCGTTAAATTTATAAAATCTCCTGGCTATTGATGGTTTTGCTAAGATCAGTTTTTAATTTGCATAAAACTTAATAAAACTTATGAAAAAATGCTGCAGAAAACCTATGACTACAGATGATATAGTAGAGGATGAAATAAAACTACACACTGGTAAATGCAATTATAACATTTTACTACTTTATCTGGGTCAAAAATTAGAAGGACATACTCCAATACACTCTGAAAAGCACATAGAGAAATGGTTCAGTAATTCTTGTTTCGAATGAGTAAGGAGTGGGACTCTTAGACTGTTAAAATGCATGAACTATGCGAAAGGCTTGCCAAAAATTAAATAGAGACACTCCAATGCACCCTGGAAGACATGTAGAGAAAGTCCACAGATTTTTTTTTTCCCCATTATTAAGGAACGAGACTTCAAGGCTGGTAAAGCCAATGTACTCTGCACAAGGGCTGGCAAAAAATATGAAGGAGATACTTTAATAGTCCCTGGATTAGACTAGGGTCACACTTGCATTTTTTTCATGCTTTTTTGGAGACCTGCGTTTTTAAAAAAGCATGTAAAAACGCAACCATAGGCCCCCATGTTAAAAAACACATGCACTAATAGCAAAAACGCATGTCTTAATAGCAAAAACGCATGTCTAAAGTGCCATGCGTTTTTGGCATGAGTTTTTGCACTTATGTGAGTAGCTGACATCAAAAACACATGCAAAAACGCATGGTACATTAGTACCATTTAGTACCATCCAAAAATGCATGCGCTTTCCATAGGGGCCCATTTTAAAAAACGCATGCATTTTCTAAAAAAACGCATGCGTTTTTAAAACAGCACCAAAAAATAGTGCATGCACTATTGGGTGCTGATTTAAAAACGCATGCAAAAACGCAGGGTGCCATCATACACCTTAAAAAACGCATGCAGAAATGGAAAAAAAGCATGCAGAAACACATGCTTTTTTTTAAGGCACTAAAAACACTCATGCCAAGTGTGACCCTAGCCTAACACCCAGTGAGGTAACTTCAGGCCTCGGGGCCCCGATGCAAAAGCTTCAACGGGGCCCCCAATTATTGCAAATTTTTAGTAGTGTTAGTCTTTTTCTATAGGCCAAAGGGACGTTTGGGGCCCCCCTAGGCTGCAGGGCCCGGGTGCGATCGCAACCCCTGCACCTATTGTAGTTATGCCCCTGCTAACACCTGCAAGAGGGCTTCAGAATTATTTTCCTCATTGTTAAGAGTGGGTTTCCTAGACTAGTAAACCAAAATAAACTATATGCAAGGACTGCCGAATGCTATGACTCAAATATACTCTGGAAAACACAAAGAAGAAGGCTTCAGAATTTTTTTATTTCCATAATTAGGAGTGGGACTGCTAGACTAGAAAAGCCTGTGCACTATATGCAAGGGCTGACAAAAACTAATAGGAGGTACTCCAATACTCCTGGAAGACACGTAGAGGAATGCCTCAGAATACATTTTTACACAATTTTCAAAAGAGTATGACTCCTATAGTAGTAAAACCTTTGCGCTAAGTGCAAGGCCTAGCTAAAATTTAAAGGACGGATTGCCATACCCTCTGTAAGGATTGCCATACCCTCTGGAAGGATTGCCATACCCTCTGGAAGGATTGCCATACCCTTTGCAATCCATGTGCAAAGACACTGGATAATGTTATTTTGTCAATGTTCAACATAGTGTGACTCCAACTGTAAGAAAGCATATGAACATAGTACAAGGCCAAGCAAAAACGTAAAGGTGGGGTTGCTCTACCATCTAAAAGACACACAGAGAGGGACCTCAGAAAACATTTTTCGACAATTTTAAAGAGTGTGACTACTAAAGTGGTAAAACTATGCACTAAGTGAAAGGCCTAGCAAAAACGTAAAGGAGGAAAAGCAATACACCCTGGAATGTGGGCATAAATAGTGAGGACTGAGTACAGAATGACAGCCACCACCATGTGGTGGCAGAAAAACTCAGTGTCCAAAAGCATAAACAGCAACCATTCCAGGACAAGCAAGGTGGAAATGTGGCCATTTATTGATTGTGCCTGTGAATCGGTGGCTGCATATTTCCACTTGTACTCCATGGCCTGGGATAGGGAAAGCTGAATGCAGCATTGGGACAAGAAATTCAGTGTGGTTGCTTATGATGTTTGTGGATGTGCAATGACAGGTACAGGGTGGGAGGCATCCACACCTGTATCCTAGACAGGGGATTTGCAAGGATGTAGCATGGGATGAGGCAGTGGTGCTACCCCCAGGCATTGATTGTAGACTCAGCCATTCAGCCCAACAAGTTGGGTGCTTCAATGACATGTGCCTGAGCATACTGGTTTTGGTTTGGCTGTTATTGGTTAGGCCCCTGCTGATTTTCGTATGGCACAGGCTGCAAATTACCATTTTTGTTGTCATCAATAAAGTTCTTGAAAAAGCGGTAGACTTGGGATCTTGCCAAGTGTGGATGCACTGGAGAACAGTTGAGCAGCTTCATTTCTTTGAGACAATATTTGCGTTTTGCACCAGCGTCTTGTCTTGGTAGTGGCTGATTATATATTTGGGCATCACCGCACATGATCTCCTCATGCCACGCATGTACCACTAAGTTTGGATGATGAGTGTGTTTGTTGTACTCTCACAGCAGGCAGTTTGCCTTGGTCCACAATCACCACCATCAGCAGGAGGACCACTTCCCTCTCCATTACCAAATGCCTTGAGCATTTTAAATAAACTTTTCAGCTAAGAGCGGTATTAATAGGGACTAGGATAGAAGAGATGTAGGCATGAAGAGTACTTTTTGTTTTATGTTGCAGCAGCATGAAGTCTCATGCTATAATCCTTGCCAAAATGCTTCTAATACACCGTCCCTTCACAGCAGCTTGCCTTGCTCTAAATACAGATAAGAGTGGTATTATAGAATAGCATTGAATTTTTACATTGCAACAGCAAGGACTGTAAGGCTATAATCCCTGTCTAAATGTCTCTAATAAACTATTCCTGCTCCAGATGCTTTCTCTACACTAAATGCAGATGAATGCAATATTATTATAGAATAAAATATATATTTAAGATGCATCAGCAGGGTCTATAAGGTAATAATCCCTGCTAGATGCCTAAAATACACTATCCGTTCTCCAGCAGCTACCAATACAAAAAATGCTAATAAGAGCAGTATTATAGTATAGAATATATCTTTAAATTGCAGCAGCAAACACTGTAAGGTTATAATCCCTGCCTAGATGCCTTTTGCAGCAGCTTGTTCTACACTAAATGCAAATAAGAGCAGTAATAAATAATAGAATAGATCTTTTATGTTGCAGCAGCAGCAAGGACTGAAAGGCTATAATCACTGTCTAGATGCCTCTATTACACTATTCCTTCTCCAGCAGTTAGCTCTACACTAAATGCAGCTAAGATTGATATAATTAGAGAACAGAATTATTACAATGTAGCAGCATGTACAGTAAGGCAATTGTTCCTTTAATACATTATCTATTATGCAGCAGCTCTACCCCGACTGTTTTCGGGGTAGACTGTAATGAGCATGTTGTCACTGTGTCTTATGTACAGTACAGACCAAAAGTTTGGACACACCTTCTCATTCAAAGATTTTCTGTATTTTCATGACTATGAAAATTGTAGATTCACACTGAAGGCATCAAAACTATGAATTAACACATGTGGAATTATATACTTAATAAAAAAGTGTGAAACAACTGAAAATATGTCTTATATTCTAGGTTCTTCAAAGTAACCACCTTTTGCTTTGATTACTGCTTTTCACACTCTTGGCATTCCTCTTGATGAGCTTCAAAGCAGCAAAGCACCCCCACACCACCACACCTCCTCCTCCATGCTTCACGGTGGGAACCAGGCATGTAGAGTCCATCCGTTCACCTTTTGTATGTCGCACAAACACACGGTGGTTGGAACCAAAGATCTCAAATTTGGACTCATCAGACCAAAGCACAGATTTCCACCGGTCTAATGTCCATTCCTTGTGTTCTTTAGTCTAAGCAAGTCTCTTCTGCTTGTTGCCTGTCCTTAGCAGTGGTTTCCTTGCAGCTATTTTACTATGAAGGCCTGCTGCACAAAGTCTCCTCTTAACAGTTGTTGTAGAGATGTGTCTGGTGTTTGAACTCTGTGTGGCATTGACCTGGTCTCTAATCTGAGCTGCTGTTAACC